>VDFB02353493.1:176393895-176605844 GCA_007258455.2 Sequoia sempervirens | reverse complement strand
ATGTTTGCCTACGGAATGTAATTCAAGTACTACGTGCTACTGGCAAACTAGTCATGTGCAGGATATAGAACAAAACAGTAAACTAGAAAGATAACATGTTTCAACACCAGAAGCTTTATTCATTATCAGAAATATCATGTACAATCACAGAGTATCACAGTGCTTAACAATATAACCATTGGCACATCCCCTCTTTCCTGACTACAACAACTGACTACATATAACGTTCGGCGGCAGTTAGATAACCAACCAACACAACGTTTCATAACAACATTATCATTAGTCGGGACTTGATTGCCGCAAGTACATGACATGTATTATTCTTACTAACTATTGTTTTATTAGCAATTGGCCGACTACGACCATGGCCGACTACGACCAAGGCCGACTACAGTCGACTACAACAAAGTAAAGATATACTACTTACATAACTCTTTGGTCGATAGATTTTTTATTGGTGATTTATCCTTTTGTAATTTATTTTCCTTCTATTTTGCTGTTGGTGGTACCAATTCATCTAGCCAATGTTCTTTAATTCCTTATTATGGCATCAATCACATGTATTGCATCTTGCATTCTTTGTCTCAAGCACACCTAGTTCTTCCTTCCTTTTAGTAGACAAATTTTTCTTTCACCTTTACCTCAATCATATTGGCTGATTTTAATTTGGGACATTCATTTTTGTGGTTTCTTGTATCTCACTTTTGTAATAACCACCCTAATTTTTTTTTGAAAATATTGCTATTGGAAATGAGATACAAACAACTACCTTTCCACTTTCTGATCACCAAGATCTTGGAAAGGGCAAAGTGATAGCATATATTGTTTAGGATGACAACTAAATTGAAATGCATCAACTAAAATGAAAGCACTAGGCCGTAAGCCAACCAATATCACTTATTTAGTAGAGTGCATATGCAATACATAAAAGAAATAACATCCACTTATTCAATGGGAAATTACAAGGGCACATCCAATTTTCAGTGGGAAAGTTTATACAATACTTGAAGATAAAAAAAACTAGCTTCTACCACTTATTGAGTGGTGAGTGTAAGGAAGTTAAGGTACCAGAACAACTTCCTACATTAATCTTGAGAGGAGGGTAATGCAAAACTTTACTGATCTTTACAAACAATTACAAAAACTTAAACAAAAATAAACATAAGTATTATGCATACCACAACACAGTGATTTATGTGAGGAAAATTTTTGGGAGAAAAACCCCACACTCCAAAAGCTGCCCAATATATTATTTAGAAATCATGAAGATTACAATATACTTGCAGAACAAGCTTCTCACAGGAGTATCACCAACTAGAGATCTAAAGGCAACACGGCTGCTATCAGACTCTTAGAAGACATCACAATGCACAACTGTAATACAACGCCCTCATAAAATAGGGTTGCTTTTTAGGGCAAGACAAGCCAACAAAATATCTACTATTAGATCTGAGACCTAATGATGAACGGTCCAAATTTACAATAATGTAAATATGCATAAAACTTGGCTTTCGGGGGTGCTGCCTCCGAGGCCCTCGGACCCCCCATTGGGAGGATGATCCCCTTGGACCCCTTGCGGGAGAGTACCAGCCCCCCGCCGCCGCTCGCCCCCACACCCCAGCGCTTACTTATCAACAGTAAACTTTATGTTATTGCAAGGTTGAGACACATTTTCTGAATAGTGAGCAAGTACAATGTTGATGACAACTCTTCCACTTTTAAGTGGTGAGCGATTGCAATTAAACCACTGGTTAGTGGGGTATGTATCAGCAATAAACAAGAGCATTCACTGGTGGTACTACCATCCAGTATTAAAATGTTAGCTCAATCATAATAATGCCAAAATTAAAGATATATCTGCTGTTACAAATTCTGATGGAGATAAACATTGCTGATATAAGTGCTGATATGAATTAATCTGCTTAAACACCCCCTAAGGTATGCCAAATTGTGAATAAACCACACAACTTGTAAATAATAACAATATACCTTTATGATGATGAATGTTATTGCTGGTATAGGTCTGAAAATGCACTAGAAACACACTGCTACAGGTCTGAACAGCAAACAAACCACCCTAGAAATCTCACCAACATCTCGTCCAACACACCCACCATGGGTATAGGCTTGAATATCTCTTCCATCTTCATCAAGCACACTCCAAAATCTTTGCAAATGATGTCATGATTAACTAATCACAAGATCAGTCCCAAACTGGACTGTAGCAACAAGAAAGTCGCTAAGAAAGATGGTACAGTAAATACCAAACTCTTTACAAATAGCAATATGTTCACTCCAAAACTTATGCAAATCTCCTCCAAGGATCTAGGTGCCACCTTTTATGATGAAATCAGAAAAATACTTTATAACTCCAGTTCTTCACTACATGTGTTCAAAAGCCACCTTTACAATCAAAATCCAGCATGCGGTACAGCCTTAAAAATCTGCAATCTGCCTTCACCATGTTTTATGACCTGCAAAAGGAAGGATAATAGCAACCAAACAGCCAATAAAATCATATGAAAAACCCTTTATACCTACACCACAAGTTTGTATGGCTTGGCATGAAAGAAACTTCTGAAGTTGCCCAAAGGGATCTTCAACAATCTCAATACAAACCATCAAATCTACAACATCAAAAGTCGTAGAAAATCTTCATCTTTGCAACATCCAAAATTGAAACTTCGAATTGTAACAATGGTGATTCTTGAGTGAAATCACACTAGTCTAGCTAGGGATTATCTTTCAAATCCGAAACTATATATCTTGAGAGGGTTTTTGTTCTCAAAAGATTTGAAAGAACTCCAAGTTCATTCTAGCAACATATTAGTGTAAAATTCATAAACATAACCCTTGAAATGAGCCCAACACCTTCTTATATAGCTTTTTTGGAGGGAATTATACAATTTAAAAATATAATAATTCACTTTTTCCCTCACAAAGACCTTTTTTGAAATAATAATAACATTTCATGTGTAAAGGCCCCCTTATCTAGGCATCCAACTTTTAAAACACTTAAATCATTTTTCCAATGAGCTTTTACATTAAGTTGTCTCTTTTAATATTTCCCAAAATTAGATAACTTAAGTGAATGAAATAAATAATAACTAAATAGCTTATCCAACTTGCCGAAACCACTAAAACTGCATCGGAATCAAACTTTGATAACAGTGAGATGATACTGAAGATGTAGGATGATGATCAAAGCCAACCAGGTGACTTACTAAAAATAGATCATTTCTCCAAGAAGTTTTGAGAAGCCACCAAAAGTTGGAAATCACTTTTGACAGTGGCATACATATCCACATAGCCTACTGAGCTCATTTTTGAAAACCAAAGTCATTGTTAACCAACCTAGGGCACTCCAAGAAGTTTGGAGTTCTCCCCAACTCACCAAGAAGCTTACGAGAAAACCTAGAAACTAAGCGAAATGCTCACAAATCCATTTTGTTCAAAATGGGGACATTACAACTTGGTGCATAATTTAAGTTTGCCTTTGTGGAGAGCCCTATGCTGTTTACACTATACACAAGGGTGCCCCTTTTAATCTTTTTGTATCGAGGATTGTGTATTTTGTAGCCGGCCGAAAGTGTACTTAGTCGGCCGTGAGTAATAAATAAAACTTTAGTTAGTTTAATATTTCATGTACTTGTTGTGTACGTACTTGTTATGTTAGTTAGTTGTCTCCTGATGAAATAATTAGTGTAATGAAGGGATGTGACAGTTGGTCCTTCAACCACCGTCGGCTTACTATATGTATCCAGAGTCATGTAGTTAGATGTTATGGTTGCTATGATTATTCATTTTACGATTGTATTGGCATACATTCTATCAATAAAGACAAGTGTGATGGTTTTGTGCATTATCTTCTAGTACGTTATGTTCTGTAAATTATTTCAGTTTACTCGCATAGTACATTTGAAATCCATCCTATGAGTAAACATTTGGCGCCGTTGCTGGGGAACGAACCTGGGTCACCCACGTTACATATTTGTTGGCGTAAAATCTAACACCTCTGGAGTGTAGGTTTGTACGGACAGCTATGTACACTACGCAATGAGTGCTCTTCAAATTAGGAGGGGAAGCTCCCTCGTTGTGCTGGAATGCATGGAAAAGAAAAGTAATCTAAGTCCTATCTTTTTGTTCTCAGCTGGAAGAGGCACAAGGTTAAGAAAACCAAGAACGTTGCAGCTAAGGATTTTCTGGTTTCGCAGATCGTTAACTACAACTAAGCTAACTACTTTAAATCTATCCAGTTTCCTCAAGAAAACAGAGCATGAGGAAATGGAGCAGGGATGATTATCGGACGATAAACGAGTTTAGACTCTCTACTTGAAGGCAAGGTGGCGCAACTATCATCTCAATCTAAACAAGCTTATTGGGCACAAAACAGATTTAAGAATTCACCAAGATGATCTTATGAAACCCTGTGTGGCATAACACTTGATCATAACAGTAAAGACTTACTAAACGGCTTTTATCATCAAGATCTTTATGAAACCCTGTGTGGCATAACACTTGATCGTAATGACAAAAGAATTCACAAAACAGATTTATCTAAACTATGAGAAGATTTACCATGATAATCTTATGAAACCCTATGTGGCATAACACTTGATCAGCATAGTAAGGACTTCACAAAACGCTTTTATCATCACAATCTTACGAAACCCTATGTGGCATAACGCTTAATCATAACAATAAAAGATTCACAAGACAGAAAGAATTCACCATTACAATCTCTTGAAACCCTATGTGGCATAACAATTAATCGTAATAGCGAAGACACATGAACAAATACCAAAAGAGCAATATTGAGGGCAAGGTAGGCGCAGCATATATTTCTCTCTCAAGCAAAAGTTATTTACAAATGAGCAAAAGCTCTTATTTATATACATCAAGGTGTAGGTAACCCTAAAATCACCTTGAGTTCACTCTGATTCTTGCAATGCATGCAAGTCATGCTTCTAACCCTAATGAAGTAAACTATACAGTTAAGCTGGGCAACTACCCTCAGTTTAACTGGTACAAATAACCTAATTGGACAATGTGCAAGCATGCACGTCCTTATTTAAAGCAAAGTTAACTGGCCACTACCTTCAGTTAACTGGAAACCCTAACCCTAACTCCTGTGTTGATAACTCCGAGGATGAGATAAGCATGTGTTAAGTCAGCAAGTGAACTGAAGACTGGAAGTCAAGTTAACTGCTGCTCAGGACTCAACCCTAGAAATTAACTGCACGTTCTAACTGACAGATCACTCCATGTCAACTCGGTCTAACACTTCGACCAAGAACTCATCGATCTCCCTGTCATCTGGCACTTTGATGCTGCTAAAAATAATAATCTGTCTCTTCAATTCTCTGCCACTTTCCGTGATAGTATGCATACATTCTTTAATATTTTCAGTCGCCTTTCTAAGATTGGCTGAAATTACTGAAATATTCTCTTAGGCGCCATAGGTTCTCCTTCAAGGCTGTCACGAATCAGCTTCTTGAACTCAGTTTGCACAACCTCGAGATCAGCGTAGGTACCACAGTATCTGAGTGACTTTGGCGGCTCCGTAAATGAAGTGGTGGCTTCTATTTCTTCTGTAGCTTAATGTTTTATTGCCAGCTGCTCTGATGAAAACCTAAATTAAGACCGATTTGGTCTCGAATTCAGTCTAGTTGAACCGCCTTCTGAAAAACTTGCCCGTTGACTGTGAACACGGCCATCTTCTGACAACTTTCTCGGAAAGCTAAAATGGCTCCTGGTGAGGCTAAAAATAGCCCGTCGGAGGATTATTTTCACCAAAAATTCTGAGACATGGGTTTTGTCTGAAAAATGATTCTAAGACAACCCATAACGTCAGAATTGTGAAAACACGTCGTTTAGCTTGACATGCAAAGATTCTTCAGTCGAGAACTGCAGGGGTTTTTAGAGCTTCTCGGGGCAATTTTTCTTGAGAAAATCTGGAACATGGGTTTTGTGCACAACAGAATTCTGAACAAACCTAGATGATTTGATTTTCAAAAAGATGTGATTTTATCCCACATGCAAAGAAATTCTCGGAAAAAAGCACAGAGCTTCAGAATGAAGACTACGGGGCGATTTTCTCGAAAAAATCTAAGACGTGGGTTTTGCTGCTGATGCTGAAATATGCAAACCCAGATGATCAAATTCTGAAAATACACTAAATTTCTTTGACATGCGAAGAAAGTACCTAAGATGAGAAATAGAAGAAATAAGACAGAAGATAGAAAGTTTTGTTTGTCTGCTTCTGAAGAATTCACCAATCTCTTTTGTAGAACTTGATAAAACCTGCATGCAAAGTGAAAATAAGATCTAGAATCTTCTTCCTCTGCACAATCTAAACTCGTTGCTACGAAGAACGCTGAATTCGGACACCTGTAGCACCTTAAGCTTGCTGCTCGCTCAAGAAGAATGTATATTTTGAAGTTTGAAATGAAGAAATAATGGACGCCAAGGCTGAAATAAATAGATTTTCATCTTTGAAATTCGCATAAAGCATGAAATCCTTGAAAAATGGCGCTTGGCTTCTTATTGGACCCCATCTTAGTTAACTGAAACTCAGATATGCTAAATAAATAGCCATGCATTAGGGTTTCCCTTTCGACACTTCAGTTAACCACTCTATGCGAGTTTGACTTCAGTTAATCATCTTCATTGAATTCGCCATCCTTCAAACTTGCTTTAGATTCATCAAATTTAACCTAAGGCGTGCCTTTTGATAACTTCAGTTAACAAGATTCATTGCAAAGAGAAATTCGCCATCTTCATGCAATAATAATGCTAAAAATAGCTAGCCTTTTGGAACTTCAGTTGGCCTTCATGAAGCGCCAACTTCACCTTCATGCTTCACTAAAAATATCTAAAAATAGCGCCCCTTTTGGAACTTCAGTTGACATTCCTTAGAAAGTGCGTAGCTTCACAAATTTATGCTTCATCCTTCAATTCGTCCCTTTTTAGAACTTCAGTTGACATTGGATGAAGCACTATCTTCACTAAAACTTTCTCAATTTTGACCAAAATCGCCATGCATGTAAACTTCAGTTGACTTTTAGTGGTAATCTTCAGTTAAACTTAACATGCAATCAAGTTAACTGAACATGCAAGGTAGTTAACTGAACATGCAAACCAGTTAACTGAACATGCAAACTGAAAGATCACTCCACATGCAAACATATGAACTGAAGATGACAACCCAGAAATCGTTCAGTCTAACTGCAGTCAGAACTCCAGTTAAGGCGTCCATTCAACTCACTTTCGAAAATTCAAATTTGAACTCTTTGGCGAATTCCAGACTTAGCCAAATTTCATGAAAATTTAAGCTAAAACCTCTGCCGGGACCTCTGTTCATCCTCTGACACTGGTTGACTGACTTCTCCGATTGGCTGGCTGACAGGTGCATTGCGGAGCTGAGTAAAAACTGATCAAATGATATCTTGACACTGCACGCCATAAAACTGACATCTGAAGGCTCAAAAATCCAAGCGCCTTTTCCAAAAGCTGCGCTTTTTCCCTGACTTAGTCAAATTTTGACTTCTGCATCTCGAACGAAGGGAAAAACAAATCCTTCATAACTTTCATTTTCTTAACTTTCGGTGGAACTTAGATTCGCTGACTAAGCTCGATTCTTCGGCGTAAGGCATATTTCCCCGAAAACATCATCGAGGGTGAAAAACAAGAGCGCCTTTCAAAAGTTGCTCTTTTCATTCCAGACTTAACCATTTTGGAAACGACAAAAATAATATAAAACCTCATTGCGGTGTGAGACATCTTCTGATCGGCTGAGACAGGTAACGGAAAGTAGGAACATAACACGGACACATTGAATATCTGAAATCATCAGAAAGAAGCATTAAAGGCCTGAAAAGCTTGGGCGCCTTTCTCAAAATGTGCTCTTTTGCTCTTTCTTCTGATATTTTGACTAAGATTTGACCCAACGTTTGACCTCAGGTTTAGCGTTTCAGCAACTCAGATTCACCCTCTGACGGATGCGTCGCGAAGCTCGAACGAATGTGAGATAAACATCTTGGGGGGCATTCAGCCAAAAACCTACATCTGGCACCTCAAAGATGGAAGCCTTCGAAAAGCTGCGCTTTTCTCCAGTGTTAGCCAATTCTTTTTCGCCTCAATTTGCACTGTATCTTAGTAACTTGAACAAAAGCGAGTCCGTTTGCGGACTTGATAGCTCAACTGCGAAGGCGGCGTGATCGGACAAAGTCTGCTGGAGATGACAAACCCTAAAAATAGGATCTGAGCCCCTAAAAGATAGGACGTCTATTTCAGAATGTGCTCCCTTCTCTAGAGATAGAAAATTTTGATGTTTTTCGTTCAGATTTTCACTTTTCTAAAATCTCTTCGGCAACAGACTGACATAGTACTGACACCAACTCCATATTTGAAAACCCCAAAAACGACCATTTGACGACACTTTAACAAGATTAAGACTCAATTAAGCAAAATGCCTTAGTGAAGCAAAAATTTTGGTTTTGGGTACAACATTAGGCTCCGTCTGGTGACCATGTCGGATACTTACGGCATAGGAGATCCCTAGAATCTCGGTGTTTCGTAGACCAGTGACTTTATAAGTTGGGCATATGGAGTCAGGACTTACCTAATCACCTAAAACATTAAAGTTCCTAAAAACTTAACCTAAAAATCACCTAAAACACGACAAAACATCACAGAACGGGGAAATACAAAACAACATTACGATAAAGCATAAAAATTACTTACAAAATATTTACAATATTACTCCTCCCCCGGAGGGTTAAAGTGCTTAAAATATTATCCGCTGCATGGTAGCGGGGAAGAGCCTCCCACCAATGTCGTTTCTGCCTGAAAGGCTTAACTTCTCTTCTTCTAGGAATTGCAGGAGGCAATCCTTCTGGAATGAAGATTCTCGGGTATTCATATATCCATGCAAAAGTACTCTGCAAAAAGTCAGAATATGATGCAAATGGGAAATCTAATACCCCGAAGGTATTAGTTCTATTGTTGTCCATCCTGGGGATGTGGAATTCTTCAAACCAGTCGATCGAGTTCCAAACTCGATTTCTGTAATGCCGTAGGTGATCTTTTCTGACCTGATAATATCCTTTGACCGGCTCATTGATCAACTCTGTATCACCTTTAACACATAGGAGTTTGATTCCCATGTCTTCGGCATCTTTGAGGCCTTGCAAAAGCACCTCTTTTTCAGCTTCAGTTAATTCCAATTGCTGGAAATTTGCAACTGAGTTCAACTATTCTTTAGGGGATATGATCAATTCCCCTTCTTCTAAAAATTTTGAACAACTTCCATCTAACTGTATTGTCCATCCTGGGGATGTCTCCGCATCTTCTGTCGGTCTCTTTTCAGAACATGCAATGTTCTGGTCTTCAACTTTTATCTCTGACAGAGTCACACAATTACCAGGATCCGTTTTAGGCTTTGCTCCTATTGGAACAAATGATTTGAGCATTTCCTGTTTCTTTGCAACCTTGAGAATCTGATCTAATTTTTCTGGATGGTCTTGAAGATATTCTAGTTGGGAGATTTGTACCTTGGTTTTCATCATGGAAGCTACAATGTCAAAATTTGCTGAAGACGTTTCTTGAACAACTGGCATAGTAATCTCATGTGAAGATTTGGGTTTGGAAGTGGTTGGAACTTCTTCACCTTCTTCGTTTAATTTCCGCCTTTCTTCTTCTTCTTTCTGTGCTTTGAAATGTTGATCACATGTAAACACAGGAGGAGTGTACCGACGGTATTCTTCTTCTTCTTCTTCTTGATTTGCGGGTTCTTCATCAAAGTATCCCGCTGCGGAGTCGCCATCGAAGTTGTTCGTTTGTGGTAAAACAACCTTCGAACTTGGTATTGGTACAAAACTATAACTGGGAGCAGCTTCAGTGTATCCCATGATTTGGATCATTCTCAGGTTCTCTGGACATGTGGATCCGAAATGTGTATCATTGTCATGAAAAGGACAAAATACTGCACTGTGTGCAGCCTCAATCATTGATCTTGGTGGAGATGTTAACAACCATATTTCAGGTTTCTATTGCTATTATTGTTGCTATTGTTGGAGTGCGAGTTCCTTCAATCCTTATAAACTCCAATTTTTTCCACTGGAGGTGCTAGTAATGTTTATTTTTCTTCTTTAATCTTTCAATGGGTCAAGCACCATTCCACTTTCTAGGTGGTTGAGGGATTTGAGCCATTTGACCTTTAGTTTGAGATCCTTTTGACTTGATCTTTAGGTTAAAGGAACTATCCTATGTATCATGAGTCTTGACATCATAAATAGTAGAAAGCTTTACAAGACATTCATGTTTTGTGTCGCTTTGTTCAACATTTTAAAATCATATGTTGCAGTTTTCTTTTTTAGTATTTTCTTCAGAACTTGATTGAATATCTTGGCTATCAAATTAAAAAAAAATTAAAGTATTGGGGTTCTATGTATGGGGCCCCAACCCAACCACATAGTAATCTTGCTTATAATTTTTTGTTCTAACACATCTTCAACATTTTCCAATATACTTTTTGAATGTGAATACCTTGCTGCTTTACATCCAACAGTAAATCGCACATTTTTATACAGCTAGAGGTTGATAAGGCCTGTAAGCTTTCTTTGAAAGTACTTCTGATCCCATTTAAGGAGTTTTTTTTGAGATTACCACCAGTTGATTTTTCCAACACCTGTATCAGGTTCAACAGTCTTCTTTTATAATGTTTAATGGATTTTAGTTTTAGGCATGATAGGCCATTATAGATTTAGGCATTTGTATACCATCTTTAAAATTCCTTGTTTAGTTTTCACTGTTGTCCTTGTATTCTTTTTCTTAACATCTGGCTGATTATACATTTAACAGCTTATCCCTGCAATGTGTTTAGATAGCTGTATTCATGTTAATGGTGTCATCTGCCTCCTGCTATTACTCCTAAGTCAAGCAATGTTTTATAGGATCTTTATTCCTTTAACTAAAAATCTGGATGGTTTTGACACATAGAACCAGCTTTGTTCGTTTATAACTATTTCACCTTTTTTCACCCCTCTGGTAATAATTGATGTTTGGGACAATTAGTAATATTCATTCTTCTCTTCTTGGTGGACTGAGTTATTTTTGGTCTTATAGAAAATACTGAACCTCCATGGTTAATTCTCTTAGCTGTGTTGAAACTATGTTAAGTGTCAACATCAATATATGGAATTGAGATTCATTGATGCCTATATCATTTGGGTCATGCTTTCTCAAAAATCTTACAGGCTTTTGAACTTTCCTTTCACTATCTGCTGTTCTTTTCTTCTTTTTGTATGGAGCAGGTTTATGTATTTCTTCTTCTAATGCACTATTGATGAATAAAACATAAATGAATTTTACTACACTTGGCTGCTGCTGGGTTGGGTTTGCCAATGTAAAGTTAGTTTGGAGAGACCACATTCTAACAACATAGAGTGATACAGAATTCTAAACAACTATGTACTACATACATACATAATGATTGAAGTACAGGAAACATGATTGAAGAGTAGAATGCAATGAGTGGAAATAGAGATTCCAATGTCAATCAATGTTGACAAATGGAAAGGAGCCAACAAGGGCAGCATAGCAGAAAGCCCTTGGTATTGACCCCTCAAAACCATAATAAGTTCATTAGCTAAGTCTATAATAACTTCCTTTCATTTAAAATACCCCAAATCCTCCAACACTGTTTCCTAGTTTATTGTTCATGTTGAGTTTGTGTATCCCCTTACAACTTGAATATCAATATTTTCTTCGTATTTTCTTTTCACAAGCATTGCATTGTTTCTAATTTGGCAATTGGTAGGGAAATATATCCTTTTTGAATTTATACTACTGAAAAGAGCTGACATATTTCAAACTTCAAAGTTTTTTGTGTTGGAGATCATGGTGGTACCTTGGGTCTCTATTATTGTCCAATTAATGAATATTACTATTTCCACTGTCCATCTCCAATTGTGCTTTGATTTTAAACAAGAAGGACAATTATTGACTCCAAAGTGATTGAATGACTTAGAGTTTCATTCACTACCACCTTCGGCTTCACTGCAAACAATTGGAGAGAACCAATGTGGACGTCATTTAGTTGGATGAACAATCCAACATTAGACTGGATCATTGAGTCTATAATGCCAATGTTTACAGAGGCTTTTACCTCGTTGGAAGTAGCAGAGGTAGAGGCAGAGACAGTGAGTGTGAATTTAGAAGATTAGTAGATGTATCTATTCTTGGCATGTATAAGTTTGAGGGTTGGGGGCTACTGACTTCCTTTCACATTTAAATTTTCTATCCTTATCTTTCGTACTGTGGATACTATAATCCATGGTTTTACCTTTGTAGACTGTTTATTGATTTTTTTAATTTAAAAAATGTTGTCTACTTTATTTTCTGTTCAAGTTATTGCTTAAATTTTTGCTATATAGCCCATATGTTGATGTCAATTATTTTTATGTAGATATATTTAAAGTTAAATTTTTGTAGAATGAAAAAACATCTCTTATGAGAATTTATTTTATGATTTTTATCTTTATACTTATTCAATTTTTTTTGTCTTTTATCAAGTTTGAGATGACTTGGTGGCTTGCTTTTTTGAAGCTTTGGCTTCTCCAAGTCTGCAATGTCTAAACATTCATGGACAAAACTCACAAAAATACAACCAACAAATTCTATTCATGACACTAAAACAACACTCATCAGTGATGCTACATGTGCACACGCAGGTGTAGTTGTCGCACATGACTACACCAATCTTGAACACCCATTACACATGAAAGATAGATGTAGGCTATAGAGAGGTAACACACATGATAGAAGAATACTAAGGAAGAAGTGATGCTAGTGCATATAACCATAAGAAGAGTCATATCTTCCACATGTACACTTCTCCAAGGAACCAAGTGGAAATTGACATTACCCCCTTATAATTTTTTCAAATTTTAGCAACAACAACGTCAACAATTTCACTAGTCAGCGTTAGCAAAACCAAAACCAGCACTGGAAATGTAACCCTACACCAAGAATGTACACCAAGATCCCAATGACGGGTGAGGTGTGAGCATATGGTGCCGGGGATCGTTAGCTTGTAAACTGAAAGTTAGAAAATTACAATGCAATTCAACCACTTATTTAGCGGGAGTGATTTGATGACACAACCGATCAGCAATATGAATGCAAGTACAAAAAGTAAATTGACGGCTCAGCCGATCAACAATGCAAGTACTGAAAGTAAAGAAGGGCGGCAAGCCGACCCAATTACAATATGCAAGATGGCGAGGCCTATCTCTTCCACCAATGGTGGGAATGATAATGCTTAAACAAAAAGTAAATAAGGCGGCGAGGCCAGCCTCTTCCACTTAAAGTGGGAATACAATAGGAAATTCCAGAATGTAAATAAGAGCTGATCAGTACTACTGAAACAACTTTACAATGGGAATAAATCCTGCAAGAAGCCAATAGTTAAGCTATCCAAGAAGCTGCAAATGTTATTATTTGATCTCCAATCTTCAAAGACTCACTAGATATGAAAAGCCACCCAAAAAACTCCAACTTCTACAAACTAAAATATTAGACCAAGAAATTGGAAACTACATACCAACAACTAAGAAACTCACTAAAATGCTCATGACTCACTCATAACTACTCCAAATGACATGAAACCAAATGCAAAGGACTCCTAGGAAGATGGTGACCAAGTTATGATTGAGAAATTGCTGCAAACTGGAGATATTTTTCATGCTTCCCAAGATACCTCCAGGCAAGGGTATGGCTTGGTAAAAGGGGCGACCTGCTATAGAAAATTCAAGACTCCACAAATAATTCCCAAAACTTGCACAAAGGGACGCCCTGAGCCAAGGAAATGAATGAGCCAATACCCAGTAGCCAACAAAATTCGCCTAAAGAGCTATGAATGAAAACCTACTTCAGCCACATTAAAATTAACAACCTGTAAACTGACAAACACACCAAAAGACATTAGAAAACATCAAAAGACTCCATTACAATAAGCTCAATCTGTTCCTTTGAGTAAAGAACAACCTTCTCACTTAGCTAGTTGCTATCTTTCAAGCAAGAAACTAAGTCTAAGCTAGGAGGTATGCATTCCTCAAAGCAAACCAGTTACTGTTTCGGTAGCATTTCAATATAATTCTTCATGGATGATAAATGAATGAGCAAGAGCCTCCTTTTATAGACTTGAGGTGACTTTTCCAGCTTCTTTTAGAAAGTGCGCCCAAATTTCCTTGGAAACATTTAAATTTGAATTCACTTTTTTCCCTCCCTCATGTAGGTGTCCATCTCAAGGGAGAAATAAGATTTATTAATGAAATAATATTTTCTTCAAAAGTGGCATCCAACTCCTCAAGAGCAATTTTTAACTTTAGAAATATTAAAATAGCCTCCAGATGAGGCGTCCACCCTCAAGTCCCCTTTTTAAAACAACATGAAGTTATAACACTAGGCCATGGGGGGCTATAAAGTGAAAATATAACCTTTATAACTTAAAATAATTAATTTCTTCCAAAATTGCACCTCAAAGCCAAAACTAAAAATACTCATTGCACTGTCTGAAGTGGAAAGCTCTCTATGCTGCTGCCAACTAAAACACTGCTAAAAATAGAATTTACTAAAAATAGTAAATTATGAAAAGTTGCCCAAATGCCTTGCAAGTCATATCATTGCGAAGCTCTTTGAAAACTCAGAAAGAATCCGCAATCCGCAATCCAAAACTCCATGTGCAAGCTTCTGAAAAATGTTGAAACATCCTCCTAGATGATAAGAAACCCTAATTTCTGCTTCTAACTAGCCTACGGGCTTCTGGGATAGGCTAACGGCCAATTGCACTAATCACTGCTGAGAAGGGGACATTATAGAAATGCACGGGAAATGACTATGCCATCCCAAACATCATGTAAAAGAACATTCTAAGTTTCTAACAACTACAAAACTTAAGGAAACATTTTTTCCTTAACTTAGCATAATAAAGAAGGTAAGTGAAACATGTACTTAACCTTCATTCTTTATAACACATTAAGAAACATGTAATGTTATGCAACTGGGTTGATGCAAAAAGTTGGGTCCACAAAAAACTCAAAAAGTGCAAGTGTTTTTGCTGTTTTTCAGAATTTGTCACACTTGGACTGAAATTTTGAAGCACTTACACAATGAATCTTAAAAAAAGTCAGTAATATGAAATTTAGCATTTGAATCTAGTTTCCAAATATGTAATTTATTCAAATACCCAGATGATAGCAATTAAATTTTGATAGGCATTTATAAAAACCACTTTTTAAAAGTCATTTTTTTACCATACCATGCATGTGTACGGACACCACTTTTTGACCTAAATAAAAGTATTTTTCTAATTCCTTTTGGAGAAAGATGTGTAACAATATGAAGATTGATAAGGATTTTTTTTGTAATTTTTTTGTGAATATTTTTTTTATATTGAATTTTTATTGGTCCTAATTTCTATTTTAAAAAATCGTGTACGGACAACATAATTGGACCTAAACTAAACGTTTTTTGAATTTTTTTTTCATTGTGTAGAGAATTGTCTGAAGATTGATGTCATAATTTTTTTTGCAAAAAAATAAACCAAAAAAAAGTTATTAAAAAATAAACAAGCCTGATATTTCAAATTTATGGACCAGTTTGCCTAGAAATTAATTAAAAAATAAGATACATAATCCAATCTTAACAAAAATTATATATTTGGGAACTAGACATCGTGTTCTATAATGGGTTTTAATTTCATAGATTAATTTAGAAAAAAAGTCCATCAGCTATGTTGCCAAAGTTGGACATTTCTCTTGAACCTGCCTTAGCTTTTTAGTTGCAGGTTAAAGGTTAAGGGTCGGGTTGCCAAGCCTTTTATGAGCCTAAAACTGAGGCAGCATGTGGTTTGGGAATTCAAAATTTTAAAAACACGTACGTGTTATGAAACCCATACGTGTTTTTTATTTGCTTGTTTATTTAAAAAATTAAATACCTTTTAGAAACGCATATGCGTTATAACGCGTACACGGTACAAAACGCGTATGCGTTATAATGTGTACACGTTACAAAACGTGTATGCGTTATAAAACGAAATATGTGTTTGTAGAAGGTATTTAATTTTTTAAATAAATGACTCGTACACGTTATAATATGTGTACGCATTATATAACATGTATGTGTTTTTTAGTGCGCACCCGAAGCATAATGCATACGCGTTTCCTACAAGATTTTTTTTTGGCCGGAACTTCCCCTCTTCGTGGACCCAACTACTTGCTTTTACCCAACTATATTAACATTTCATAAGAGAATGGGATAAAAAAGAGATAGCCCCAGTTTGACCTTTGCTATCGGGAGTTAGATTGCTCCGATGCTTGCACTGATGATCTCATCGTGGAGATGGGACAACTTGGAAGAGATGTTCTTGGGAGTTGCAAGGTCAAAAGATTGCATCTGAGGCCTCCAGTAGAAGGGCGCCTTTCTCAAGGAAGGTGCATTTTTCCATACTTAGGCAAATTCCACTTGCTTTTATCCTTAAGCGTTTTCCACTGATTCTTCATTCATGGGTGTTTGACGGATCCTGAGAGCTGACGGTTGAATTCACTACGTAGCTAGGAGGAGTTTGAACAGATCTCGTGAAGATGACAACTGCCGAAAACCTCATCTAGTTGACCAAAAGGCTAGACGTCCCTAGTCTATAGAGCTACATTTGGATATTTTAGCTTTTATTATCCCCTCGTTTTACGTGCTCGCTGGATTTGTAATGTCCCCTTCTCAAGTGTGATGAATTCAGTTGATCGTTGGCCTATTCCGGAGACTCGTAGGCTACTCGGAGGGTAAAATTAGGGTTTCCTGTTTTGGAGGTTGTTGTTGCTCGAAATTTGGAGATTGACTTGCGGATTCTTTCTGGGTTTTCAGAAAGCTTCGCAGTGATATAACTTGCAGTGCAATCCAAGCATCTTTTGAAATTTACTATTTTTAGTAAATTCTATTTCTGGCAGTGGTCTTGTGGTTTTCAGTGCAGTTGGCTCTCTTTTTCAGCCAGTTCAGATGGTTTGATCATTTTTGGCTTTGGGATGCATTTTGGAGAGATAAGTTCAATTAATTAAATAATGCTATATTTTAATGTTGACTCGCCCCCCTTGGCCTAGTTGCATCACTTCAAATTGTTTTAAAAAAAGGACTTCATGGGTGGACGCCTCATAGGAGGTAATTTAATATTTTGAAGAGGCATATTATTGCTTGAAGAGGGACGCCTACTTGATGGAGAGATTATTTTTAATAAAGTCAAATATTGCCTTAATGTAAAAGGGACGCCATCTCTTGGAGGGAAATGAGTTTATTTCAAATTTGAAATTTAGGGCACCTCTTCTAGAAGCTTCTGAAGATTCCCTGCTGAGCCTATAAAAAGTGACCTCTTCTCTTCATTTGTTCATCTTATGTCTTTAGTATTGTTATGTTGCCGAAATGGTGCTGGAATTGCTTTGAGGAATGAATGCCTCCTAGCCTTGGCTCGACTTCTTGCTTGATTTATAGCAACTAGTGGAGATGTTAGATGATAGTTGAGTGGATATGTAGTGAGTTTTGGCATTGTAGTGGTGATTATGCATTTTGTAGTGTTCCTTTGCATTCTAGTTGATTTTCTGGAGTTGTTGATTATCTTGGCTGTATGTGAGTTTCATTCATAAAATTGAAAATAAAATTTATCTCCTTCTGGGTATTGTCTTATTGCATTTTTCTGACAAGGGCGACCTTATTTGATAAGTTTCAGATTTTATGATGAAGAATTGAATTTTATGGAAAGAAATCACCCCACTAAAGGCCATACCATTTGGGTTCTCTTGGAGTTTGTGCAAAAAATAAATATCAGCTTTTGAGTCAGTTTTATGGTTCATTCTTGGGCGCCTTCATCCTAGGAGCACTTTGCATTAGGTGTTTTGCATTTTGGGTGAGTATTGGGGGAGTAGTGAGCAATTTAGTGGTTTCCTGTGTTGCTGATTAAGCATTCTAAGAGCAGGTTTGTCACAAATCAGAATATTAAGATTGGTCTTTTGAGAGAAGTTATTGGTCTTGGTATTCTTGTTAAGCAAGGGAGAGTCTTCTATTTTGTTGCAGCACTAATTAGCTCTAATCTTATGCTCTTGGCAGTCATTCTCTATGATATTGTAAGTTGAACAGTAGTACTATCAACATTTCTTCTAATCTTTCTCTTCATGCTTTGTAATACCACTGAATAAGTGGAAGAGGCTGGCTTGCCGCCTATTTACATTTGAATTGCATTGTAGTACTTTGCATCTCCGCCATATGGTAGCTCCATTCCCACTCCAGGTTTGAAAGCACATTCTTGGTGTTGAGTTTACTTTCAACACTTGTAGTTGGTAGGGATCCTCTGACTATATGTTCGTCCATCTTGGGCACATTCTTGGTTAGAGTTACTCTTTCAGCATGCATTGAGATCCTTTGACCATATGCTCACACCTTGCCCAACTTGGGATCCTGGTGTACATTTTTGGTTAGAGTTGTATTCCGCATCGTTTTGGTTTAAGTGCTAACCCTAACGAATGTGTGTTGCATTGCATATTGTAATCAAAAATTGAAAAAAATTGGTTCGGAATATTTTAGTGGTATCAGAGCCAAGAATCTACCATCCTGTGAAAAAGGCCTTCTATGAGTGACAAAGAAAAAATATACATATCAAGAGAAGAAAAGAAAAGTGTAAAGTAGTGGTATTGGGTCCCAGAGGGTCAGACAGCATCAGAGGTATTGAGGGCTCATTGGGAGTCTTCTCAGGAAACAAAAATGGTGGAAGGTGAGAGGTCAGCGAGTGGTAACGAGAGTTTTACCAGGAACAGAGAAGAAAGTGGAAAGGGAAGAGAAAGAACGCCAAGTCCGGGAAAGAGGTTCGAGAGGAAGATGGACGCCATGATAGATATGATATCTTTCATGATGGGGAAAATGGGTCAGAACCCAATTCCACAGAACAATCCAGGGCATACGGGAGAACATAGTGCCTCCAACTAGCATAATGGACACGCTGCCCAGCCTACTTCAAATAGCACATACATTTCTTCCATGCCATTTAAACCCACCTTCTTGGCACCAGTAAACCCTCAACTTGATCCGGAAGAAAATGCATCATTTGTGGAATAGTTGAGAATCAATCGTGTTGAGTATGATTCTCTCCCTGACGAAATCAAGCTAGACATGTCTTACGACTTTGTGGATCATAAGAGGAAGAATAGAGAACAAGGAAGACATCATGATCATATGGGAACTGCAGTACAAAGGGACTTACACCAAGCCATCAACAAGGTTACGCTTCCACATTTTGATGCAAGTGATAGTAGTTCAGCTTGAGCTTGGATACAAAAGTTAGATAACTATCTAGCCGTCAAACCTATGGCAGAAGAGGAGGCAATCAAGTTCGCTACGCTACACTTGGATGGGGTAGCACACGAATGGTGGTACCATGGCCTAGTCACCTTGGGTCATCGGTCTATCACTACCTATGATGAGTTTACCAATAGACTCGTAGAGAGATTTGAGAAAAAAGATCCAAAAGTACATTTCAGAGAGTTGGCACAGCTTAGGCAATATGGCACAGTTGATGCCTACATAGCTGAGTTTCAAAGACTATCAGTAATGGTCACGGGAATCACTGAGAGGCGGTTGGTGATCCTATTCAGTGAAGGGCTTATGGAACCACTCAAGGGTTGGATTAAAGCCTTTGATCCACCCTCCTTACAAGAAGTAATGAAGAAAGCAAGAAATATGGAGTGGGCTGCTCCTAAGGCCAAATTTCAATCCAAGTCATCATTTCACAAGAAGGATAGAGGAAAAAGACCTCACCATAAGGAGTTCAAACAGCATAAAACTCATATCACAAGGCTGGATACAAAGACACTTAACGAACTCAGAAGAAAGGGGTTATGTTTCAGGTGTAGAGAAAAATGGTCTCAAGATCATATTTGCCCAAAAGGAGTCAAAATTCATCAAATTGAATACTATTCAGCTGAAGAAAGTAATTCTGATTTTTCAGACCAGCAGTTTGATTTTGATGACAATGAAGCAGAAAGAGCACCAGAAGAGTCCAAAGATGAAAAGGGAGGTGGGAGTACTTTGACTCAACTTTCGAGCTTTCAAAAAAATGAATCCTTCAAAGTTCGAGGGATGATTAAGGGGCAGCGAATAGTTGCTTTGATTGACACTGGAGCAATGCATAACTTCATTGATGAAGTTGTGGTGGCAAAGAAGGGGCTTCAAACAGAAGAATTTGAAGGCTTCAAGGTTATGGTTGCTGATGGGTTTCACATCTCTTGCACCAAGAAGATTTCAAACATGTCTATGCAATTGGGCAACTATGAAGTCAAGGATGACTTCTATGTAGTCAACATTGGAGATACGGATGCCGTCCTAGGCATTCAATGGCTGCATTTGCTTGGAGAGATCTCTCTAAATCTGCAAACCATGGAGCTCAAGTTTCAATCTGATGGAAAGAAGGTGGTGCTAAGAGGGATGTCCAATGGTGGTCCTGTTGATGCGTGTTTTATGACACAACAAACATTCTAGAATAAAGAGTCCAAAGACGCTATATCCCCTCTTGAAAAACTACCTCGTATGCTAAGATTGCAAGTAAGATCATACAGTAATTCCAATGTTTAAGATGAGTGCGGATAAGCTCTGTGGTTTGATGTGATTATGCTGGTAACACAAAGGGACTTACGCTAGGCTTGTTCAAGTCACAATGAAGGTCTAGACAATGAAGCTCTACTGTTTGGGTCATGGATCAAACAAACTGAAAAAAGGAGATAAAGGTTTAGAATTTCTAGTCTACTTCCTAAGAATTCAAGAGACGATATTGACTTGGTGAAACCAATAACCATGCTTTGCTTCGCCACGCTCAACGACAACTACACAAAGAGGGTGCAATCTTCAAGGGAATGTGCTTATGATTTTCATGTCATGAATAACTACCATCAAATCGAACAATATTTATCCAGACAGAAGTTAAGCATCCACAAAATAAACTCAGGCTAACTTTACGCATTGAATGAAAATCATCCATTCAAAGAAAGTATGACCAAAAGTTTCACCACAAATCAATACTTATCAAATCTTGCATTCATCTAACATACATGAAAATAAATCTAAACTATGATGAGGGATAAGAACCATGACAACTCCAAAATAAGAGAAGCAATCACCATCAAAACAATGCATGCATTACTTATTACTTTGGCAATCTTACAACAGTTGCTTATCTCAACATGTTTTGCAACATGCTCCCATGCTTTACAAATGAGGGGGTGAGCTCAATTTATAGGCTCCCCAATTACAATTCAATGGCCAAGATTGATTCAGGATCAACAACCAAGATTACAAATAAAACCCTAATTAGGGTTTGCTACCCCTCGACCAATAAGAAAATTACATTCGAGGACACTTGTCCTTTTTGTTAAATATGAACCAACAGATAAAATAGAAAGTTGTTGCATGTTGATTTGGAACAATCTGATTGGTTGGAAGATGACGAGGCGCCACCTCAACGTACTGGATGTCTTCCTTGGTCGCTATGTGCTTGCCTTAGAATATTTTCTCTGCCGATGACTCTATCCTTTGTGCTTTGATCTTGGATGACTTTGGCTTCTTCTTCTCACCTCGCCTTGGAGCACCTGTTTAGACTTGGATTGCTTTGGAATTCCTTCAAGCGCCTTGAATTTTGGAGAGGAACTCCCTTGTGTTTTTGCCGCAATGGAGGAAAATTGGAACTTTTTCTATAGAGAATTTCCCATACTTAGCCAAATTTTGGCTACTTCGTAATACCTTCAAGATTTTGGCCATTTTTGTGCTCAAATATACTTCGCCAGTAGGCTTTGTCTCCAATTTTGAATTTGGCTTGCGTAAGTTGGATGTACTTGATGATGTGCCTGCCGTTTTCTTCATGATGCCAAACTCTTGACGGACTTCTTGTTGGTCTTTGCAATGTGTAAGAGTGGACTTCCAAGTTTTCTTTCATCTCCCTTCCGGTCGGACTTTACACTTTCTTTTGCCATTTTCTCCTTCGTCTTGTGTAGTCATCCACCTGCAGTAAAACAAAACAAATTTATTTTAGATTTTCTCTCTCCTAAAGATAACTTTAAGCTTTGAAAGATTTTCATAAATTTCATTTTCAAGCTTTTAATTTTCTTTCCATCCAATTTATTTGGCCATAAATTTCTTCCCTTTTCCAAAATTTATCTAGCCACATCCAATTTTATTTGGCCATATTTTCTTCTTGTCCAAAATTATTTGGCCAAAATTTGTTTCTTTTTCCAAAATTTATTTCGCCACGTCCAATTTTATTTGGCCATATTTTCTTCTTGTCCAAAATTATTTGGCCAAAATTTGTTTCTTTTTCCAAAATTTATTTCGCCATGTCCAATTTGCTTTGGCCAAAATCTTTTCGTTTTCAAAATTTATTTCGCCATGTCCAACTTGCTTCGTCCAAAATTATTTGGTCATTATTTTTAATCATCCGAAGTTATTTGGCCAAAATTTATTTCATCATCTGGCATGATTTTAAGTCATTGGCAAAATTTTCTCTAGACACTTAGGCGAATTTTCAAAGTGCCAAGCATATTTTAACATTTTCCAAAGGTTTATACTTAGGCAAAAATTTCAAATCTTTAGATGGGGCGGACTTTGCTTATGTTTTGGCCATCAAATCTTTTTATATGGCGGACTCTAGCACTTAGCTTGCCATTTAATGCTTTGGACAAGGCGGACTTCATCCAATTTATTGCCATTTTCCCTTTTGGCTTGGGGCGGACTTGGTCTCCTCTCTTGCCACTTTGACTTTTTGGCTAAGGCGGACTTCCTTCAATTATTAACCATTTCTCACTTTGCTAAGGGCGGACTTCACCAGATTTCAGACCATTTCATAAGGCTGTGCGGAGTTTCTATGTTTTATTGCCATTATCTTCTTCATGGCTGGGGCGGAGTTGCCTTCTTTCTTTGCCATTTGGTTGGGCGGATTCCCTTCATGGCCTTGCCATTGGACACCTAAACATGGGCAGACTTCATCCATTTTGTTGCCATTCACATTTTGTCCAAGGCGGACTTTCATTCTTCTCTTGCCATTGGATGGCGGACTTTATTACCTTTCATTCCACTTCCTTTCTAGCTCAAGGCGGACTTCATTAAATGTTTGGCCATTTCACTTTTGGACAAGGCGGACTTTGTCATATGTTAAGCCATGCCTTTTATCTATAGGCGGATTTTCCAATTATTTTATTGCCATTATCTTCCTTATGGCTGGCGGAGTTTACTAAGTCTTTGCCATTTCATTTTGAAGGTGGGCCCACTTCAAAAACTTTGTCCTTAGGTGACTTGACTTTGTCAAATATTTTCCAAGTGTTTTTTAGGCTGGGCGCACTTCATAAAAAGCTTTCCAAATCACTTTCCAGCTGGCGGACATTCCTTACCCTTTGCATTGACTTTTCAAAGCACCTTTTAGGAGCAACGAACTTTCTAAATGATTTTCCAGATGTCTTCAAGGCTGCAGGGCGGACTTTCACCAGTCATTGCCATTTCTTTTTTTTTGAATATCAGACTTTCCTAAACTTTTCCAGATTTTAAAATTAATTTTTGTGATTTTTGACTGATTTTTTTTTTTCAGATTTTAATCGGTTTTCTGTGATTTTCTGATCTGGAAGTCTGATTTTTGATGATCCTTCACTTATTTTTTCAAATTTTTTCAAACTTGATCAGTATTTCGTCAAAATTGATTTTTCGTGATTTTTTGTTCGTTTTTTGGGACTTCTGAGTGGATTTTCGAAATTCAGGCACCTTCTAAATATGGAAACCCCGACAAAAATAGAAACTTTTCCCAAAATAGCAACTTTCCAAAAATAGACCCTCAAAAATAGGGAGTTCGATATGGGCCAAAAAACGCGAAAATGAAGTCCCTAAAAAATAGGGGCCTAGAGGGTAAAAAAAAAGCGAAAAAGTAGAAGTTGTCAGAACTGGATGAAACGACAGTCGTTCTTCGTCCTTTGGGCCCTCTGAGTCTGTTTGCGATGTTTAGACATTGATTTTGACTCAAAATCACAACTTGGTTCTGGATGGTGGCTCAAAACTCAAACTCTTCATTGCAAAAAAAAGACTGGTGATAAGTAGTTGCGACGCCAAGGCAAAACCAAAAAGCAAAAAAAATGAAGGGTCCCCATTTGCAATGGGGCGATGTGTGAAAAGGTCACAACAGGTCCTCGGATTGTGTCATTCAAGAGAATGGCAAGGCTGATTCGACATGATCAAGTTGAGTGGGCTGCGGAATGTATGATTCTTCCTGCTAGTCCGGTTGAAACAAAGAGAGACTATCCTCCTGATATTCAGTTTATACTCACCAAGAAGAGCAAGGTGTTTGCTGATTTACCTCCTGGGCCACCTCTTGAACGGGGTTCAAAGCATGTCATAGAGCTCAAGGAGGGGGTAAGCCAGTTATCACAACACCATATCGGTACCCTAAGAAGCAGAAGGATGAGATTGAGAAAAACATTAAGGAACTCTTGGAGATGGGCTTCATTTGTCCAAGTAAGAGTCCCTTCGCTTCAGCAGTTGTTCTTGTGAAGAAGGATGGTACCATCTGCATGTGTGTGGATTATCGTGCTTTGAATCAAAGCACCATAAAAAATCGATACCTCATTCCGAGGATAGATGAGCTCATTGATGAGCTACATGGAGCCAAGTTCTTTTCCAAGATTGATTTGAGGTCGGGCTACTACCAGATTCGGATGAGAGGGTCTGATGTGGAGAAGACAACATTTAGATGTCACTATGGTCACTTCGAGTTCTTAGTCATGCCATTTGGGTTGACTAATGCTCTTGCTACCTTCCAGTCTTGTATGAACAGAGTCTTTCAGAAGCAGTTAAGGAAGTTTGTACTGATATTTTTTGATGATATCCTTATTTTCAGCAAGACATGGGAAGAACATCTCAAGCACTTGGAGGAAGTGCTTAGCATCTTAGAATCAGAAAGTTTGTTTGCCAAAGAATCCAAATGTGAATTTGGAATGAAGGAGCTACTTTACCTTGGTCACATAATCAGTTCTGATGGAGTAAAGGTTGGCCCTGAAAAGATCAAGGCAATAGTTGATTGGCCACCTCCAGAGAACTTGACTCATTTGAAGGGGTTCTTGGGTCTTTGTGGTTTTTACAGAAGATTTGTGAAAGGCTACTCACAAAATGCTGCTCCTCTTACTGACCTCACGAAAAAAGGGGCTTTTTGTTGGTCAGGAAAGACTCAAAACACTTTTGATAAGTTTAAGAAGATCATGAGCTCTTCTCTGGTTTTGGCTATTCCAGATTTTTCCAAGCCCTTTGAGCTACAGTGTGATGCATTCGGAGACGGTGTTGGGGCTGTTTTGATGCAAAACAAGCATCCCATTGTGTTTGAAAGTAGAAAGTTAAGAGGTGTTGAAAGGACCCACTCCATCTATGACAAGGAAATGCTTGCAATCATGCATGCATTAGCTAAGTTTAGACAGTATTTGGTGGGGAGCAAGTTTGTGGTCAAGACTGATCACAATAGTCTCAAGCACTTAATGCATCAAAAGGACTTGAACGAAAGACAACAAAAGTGGGTGAGTAAGCTTCAAACTTACAATTTTGACATTGAATATGTCAAAGGGAAAAACAATATTGTGGCTGATGCTCTATTTAAGAGACCTCATTTGAGCTCATTGTGTGAGCTTACTGCTGATTGGATGGAGGTGTTGCTTGCTGATTATGCCAAAAATCAGTTTGCAACCAGCGTCATTGAAAGTACTTTTCATGATGAAAGTCAAAAAGTGGTTGAAGGTTTGATACACTACAAGGGAAGGATCTTTCTGGTGGCTGATTCTAAGTTCAAAAAGAAGATTTTGATGACCTTTCATGACATTCCACTTGCTGGTCATCAGGGTTTTTTCAAGACATATAGGCAGATTCGGGAAAGATTTTCTTGGAAAGGGCTGAAAGGGGAAGTCCAACGTTACATTCAGGAGTGTCCCACTTGTCAGATGAACAAAAATGAGCATTCTCTACCAGCTGGTCTGCTGCAACCTCTTCCCATTCCCAACAAAAAATGGGAAAGCATATCAATGGACTTCATCACGGGGTTGCCAAAGGTCCAAGGCAAAGATTGTATGTTGTGGACAGATTAACAAAGTTTGCTCAGTTCTTTGCCATCACTAGCTCATTTTCAGCAGCTCAAGTTGCAGATTTGTTTTTCCATAAGGTGTTTAGATTGCATGGGTTGCCGAAAAACATTGTGAGTGATAGGGACAACAAGTTCCTAAACACTTTTTGGCAAGAGGTCTTTAGGATGAGTGGTACGATGCTTACTCCAAGCATTAGTTATCACCCTCAAACCGATGGACAAACAGAGATAGTGAACAAGTGGTTGGAAGGCTATTTGAGAAACTATGTTTCGGAGCAGCAAAGAGCATGGGTGAAATGGCTTCACATAGGCAAGTATTGTTACAATTCTTCCTTTCACATGTCAATAAGGATGTCACCATTCATGGTTCTTTACGGTTATGAGGCTCCTAGCTTTGCTGATTTGATGTTTGGTGATAGCAAAGCCCCTGAAGCCAAGGATTTGTTGCAGCAGAGTCAAGATATCTTGAAATCCTTAAAGAACAACCTTCAAATTGCACAGAATCAGCAGAAGATGTACGCTGATCAGCGGCGTGTTGAGTGCTCTTTTGAGGTTGGAGATATGGTTTATCTTCCTCTGTAGCCTTATAGACAGTCTACTCTCAAGAAGAGTGGAGCTGAGAAGCTCAAACCTCATTTCTATGGGCCATTCAAAGTTATCAGAAAGGTTGGAGTAGTAGCTTATGAATTGGAGCTACCATCGAATAGCAGAGTACATAATGTCTTCCATGTGTCTCGCCTCAAGAAGGCAATTGGACATAATGTTGTTGCTTCTTCATAGTTACCACCTTTGGACGAGGAAGGGCAGTTGATTTTGATTCCAGAAGAGATTATTAATTTCAGAGAGCGTTCTTTGAGAAGAAGAATAATCAGTGAATACTTGGTGAAGTGGAAGAACTTGCCTTTGGAGGATGCGACTTGGGAGAATGAGGAGATTTTGCAGCATCTAGACTTGCAATTGCTTGAGGGCAAACAATCTTGGGGAGGGCGGACTGTAATGTCCCCTTCTCAAGCGTGATGAATTCAGTTGACCGTTGGCCTATTCCGGAGACCCGTAGGCTACTCGGAGGGTAAAATTAGTGTTTCTCGTTTTGGAGGTTGTTATTTCTCGAAATTTGGAGATTGACTTGTGGATTCTTTCTGGGTTTTTAGAAAGCTTCGTAGTGATATGACTTGCAGTGCAATCCAAGCATCTTCTGGTATTTACTATTTTTAGTAAATTCTATTTTTGGCAGTGGTCCTGTGGTTTTCAGTGCAGTTGGCTCTCTTCTTCAGCCAGTTCAGATGGTTTGATCATTTTTGGCCTTGGGATGCATTTTGGAGAGATAAGTTCAATTAATTAAATAATGCTATATTTTAATGTTGACCGCCCTCCCCACCGCACCCCATTCCACCCCAACCCACCCCACCCCTTGGCCTAGTTGCATCACTTCAAGTTGTTTCTAAAAAAGGACTTCATGGGTGGACGCCTCATAGGAGGTAATTTAATATTTTGAAGGGGCATATTATTGCTTGAAGAGGGACGCCTACTTGATGGAGAGATTATTTTTAATAAAGTCAAATATTGCCTTAATGTAAAAGGGACGCCATCTCTTGGAGGGAAATGAGTTTATTTCAAATTTGAAATTTAGGGCGCCTCTTCTAGAAGCTTCTGGAGATTCCCTGTTGAGCCTATAAAAGGTGACCTCTTCTCTTCAATTGTTCATCTTATGTCTTCAGTATTGTTATGTTACCGAAATGGTGTTGGAATTGCTTCGAGGAATGAATGCCTCCTAGCCTTGGCTCAACTTCTTGTTTGAAATATAGCAACTAGTGGAGATATTAGATGATAGTTGAGTGGATTTGTAGTGAGTTTTGGCATTGAAGTGGTGATTATGCATTTTGTAGCGTTCCTTTGCATTCTAGTTGATTTTCTGGAGTTGCTGATTATCTTGGTTGTATGTGAGTTTCATTCATAAAATTGAAAATAAAATTTATCTCCTTTTGGGTATTGTCTTATTGCATTTCTCTGACAAGGGCGACCTTATTTGATAAGTTTCAAACTTTATGATGAAGAATTGAATTTTATGGAAAGAAATCGCCCCTCATTAAAGACTGTACCATTTGGGTTCTCTTGGAGTTTGTGCAAAAAATAAATATCAGCTTTTGAGTCAGTTTTATGGTTCATTCTTGGGCGCCTTCATCCTAGGAGCAC
The DNA here is from genome assembly GCA_007258455.2 of Sequoia sempervirens. Lineage (NCBI taxonomy): Eukaryota > Viridiplantae > Streptophyta > Pinopsida > Cupressales > Cupressaceae > Sequoia > Sequoia sempervirens. The sequence goes on along the minus strand of VDFB02353493.1, from coordinate 176,577,469 downwards.
TTTGCATTAGGTGTTTTGCATTTTGGGTGAGTATTGAGGGAGTAGTGAGCAATTTAGTGGTTTCCTGTGTTGCTGATTAAGCATTCTAAGAGCAGGTCTGTCACAAATCAGAATATTAAGATTGGTCTTTTGAGAGAAGTTATTGGTCTTGGTATTCTTGTTAAGCAAGGGAGAGTCTTCTATTTTGTTGCAGCACTAATTAGCTCTAATCTTATGCTTTTGGCAGGCATTCTCTATGATATTGTAAGCTGAATAGTAGTACTATCAGCATTTCTTCTAATATTTCTCTTCATGCTTTGTAATACCACTGAATAAGTGGAAGAGGCTGACTTGCCGCCTATTTACGTTTGAATTGCATTGTAGTACTTTGCATCTCCGCCATATGGTAGCTACATTCCCACTCCGGGTTTGGAAGCACATTCTTGGTGTTGAGTTTACTTTCAACACTTATAGTTTGTAGGGATCCTCTGACCATATGTTCGTCCATCTTGGGCACATTCCTCGTTAGAGTTACTCTTTCAGCATGCATTGAGATCCTCTGACCATATGCTCACACCTTGCCCAACTCGGGATCTTGGTGTACATTCTGGAATATTCCGAGCCAATTTTTTTGTTTTTTCAATTAACAATTTACAAAGCAGTGCACCCATTAAGGTTAGATGAGGAAACCAAAACGTGCAAGAAAGCAACTCTAACCAGAATGGCGCCGATGATGGCGAGCATTGGTCAGAGGATCTAAATGAAACTGCTTAAGCTGTAACTCTAACCAGAATGGCACCGCGGAAGGTGAGCATTGGTCAGAGGGTCTTCTATTCTAATTGTAGAAAGGAACTCAACGTCAAGTATGTGCTACCCAATCCAATGCGGAGTGAGGGGCGACCATATGACGGAGTGAATACAAAACAAATGCTGAAAGATAAATGCTGAGAAAGGAAACTACTCGACACCCAGAATGTGCTTGCTACCCAGAGTAGGCAGTAGCTACCATAGGGCGGAGTTCTAACTATTACAATAACGTGAGTGAGATTTAGAGTTACAACCAGATTTAAACAAGCAAGAAGGACTGCCAGTACTACTGGTCAGTTTACAAATGAATATAATACGCCTGTCAAGAGATTAGAGTTGGATTTATCAACCATTACAATACCATCATCAATTCGTTGGCTTGATTCAATATTCCACACAAGAATCTCACAATGAATAAGAAATAACACTGCTGTTTTCTTGAATAACCAGAAATCTGTATTTTGCTGTTTCAAACCAGCAGCTTTAGAAAATACTCAGTTGCACATAACTCTCACAAAACTCCTCGGAATAACACGAAATCAAATGCAATACACTCTAACAACAATGGCGACCAAATTCCAACACTGAAAACTGATCTTGAAACCCTTAATGAAACTTGCACAGATCCCAATGCAAAACAGAAAAGTACGGCCTAGGGAAAGAGGCGATTTTCTCTAGAAAATAAATGAAAGCTTTATAAATTCTGCAAACTGGAGGAAATGGACGCCTATGATAGACCAATGCAATAAGAGACTACCCAGAACTATCTTTTTGTCTTTTTTTGAGATATGAATGAAACAAGAAATCTGCTGTCACTAAATGCAACTCAAAGAATACCTCTAAAATGCAAAAACAGAAACTAAAGGATTACAATGACGTTAACAATGCACAAAATCAAATGCAACTCACAGTACAATAAATCACCACTAGATGTTGTCTTGCAAACATGAAGCGATGCCCAAACTAGGAGGTCTTCATCCCTCGAAGCAATCCAGAATCAATCCGGCAGCATAACGGTGTATTTTCCAAGATGATCCAAATGATGCACCAAGACTCCTCTTTATAACTTTTCAATTGACTTTGCAAAACCCTAAAATCTGCTTTTAGGTCAAACTCATTCTCCTCAAGATTGGACGCACTTTCTCCTTCAAGACTTAATAAATGATATTTTAATTAAAACATCAAACTTTGATAAATGCGCCCATCATAATCCCTGCTTTGACTTTGCAATAATTATAATATTCTTTTAATGAGGGCGCCACCCTCAATGACCACTTTTTAAACACAACATTAAGTCATTAACTCTAGGCCAAGGTCAACGTTAAAATATAATAATTAAAACGTGACTTTAATCTGAATGACTTAACTTATTTCTCCGAGAGTGCCCTGAAGCCAAAACTGATGAAGTCAACTGATCAAAACTGAAACCGGAAGTCAACCAACCTGAGCTCAACTGGAAGCTGCCAAAAATAGAATTTACTAAAAATAGTAAATTCCAAAAAAGTACTCTGAATGCTGAGACGAACATACCACTGCGAAGCCCTCTGAAAACCCAGAAGGAATCCGCCATTAAAACTATCATCTCCGAGCAATGACCTCCTCAAAATTAGGAAACCCTAATTTTAACTTCCGACTAGCCTCCGGGTTCCCAAAGAAAGGCTAACGGTCACTGAAAATGTCAGGCTTGAAAAGGGGACATTACAGTCCGCCCTCCCCAAGATTGCTTGTCCTCAAGCAATCGCAAACTAGGATGCTGCAATATCTCATCACTTTCCCAAGTTGCATCCTCCATAGGCAGGTTCTTCCACTTTACCAAACATTCTCTGATAGTTCTATTCCTCAAGGAACGTTCTCTGACATCAAGTATCTCCTCAGGAACTAGAACCAACTGTCCTTCTTCATCCAATGGTGGCAACTGTGAAGAAGCAACTACATTGTGTCCAAGTGCCTTCTTGAGGCGAGACACGTGGAAGACGTTATGCACTCTGCTATCTGAAGGTAGCTCTAATTCATAAGCTACAGCCCCAACCTTTCTGATGACCCTAAATGGTCCATAGAAGCGAGGTTTGAGCTTCTCAGCTCCACTCTTCTTGAGAGTAGACTGTCTATAAGGTTGTAAACGGAGATAGACCATATCCCCAACCTCAAAAGAACGCTCTACCCGCCTCTGATCAGCATACAACTTCTGCTGATTTTGTGCAATCTGCAAATTATCCTTCAAGGATCTCATTATGTCTTGACTATGCTGCAACAAATCCTTGGCTAATGGTGCTTTGCTGTCACCAAACACCAAATCTGCAAAGCTGGGTGCTTCATACCCATAAAGTGCCAAGAAGGGAGACATTTTGATTGACATATGAAAAGTAGAGTTGTAGCAGTACTCGCCTATATGCAGCCACTTAACCCAAGCTTTCTGCTGTTCTGACACATAATTTCTCAAGTAGCCTTCCAACCACTTGTTCACCACTTCTGTTTGCCCATCAGTTTGGGGGTGATAACTTGTGCTTGGAGTGAGCACAGTACCACTCATTCTGAAAACTTCTTGCCAAAAGGTACTTAGGAACTTGCTGTCCCTATCACTTACAATATTTTTGGCAACCCATGAAGCTTCCAAACACTTCTCGAAACAAATCTGCAACTTGGGCTGCGAAAAAGTGCTGGTAATGGCAAAAAATGAGCAAACTTGGTTAATCTGTCAACTACCACGTAAATGCAATCCTTCCCTTGGGCCTTGGGCAACCCAGTGATGAAATCCATTGAAATGCTTTCCCATTTTTGATTGGGAATTGGAAGTGGTTGCAGCAAACCGGCTGGCAATGTATGCTCATTTTTATTTGCTTGACAAACAGGACATTCCTGAATGTAGCGTTGAACCTCCCTCTTCAAACCTTTCCAAGAAAACCTTTCTCGGATCTGCCTATAGGTCTTGAAAAAACCTTGGTGACCAGCAACTGGAATGTCATGAAAATTCAAAAGAATCTTCTTCTTGAGCTTAGAATCAGCCACCAGAAAGATTCTTCCCTTATACTGAATCAAACCCTCAACCACCTGGTACTTTTCATCATGGAAAGTACCTTCCAGAATGCTGGTTGCAAACTGATTTTTTGCATAATCAGCAAGCAACATGTCTCTCCAATCTGCAGTAAGCCCACACAATGAGCTAAGATGAGGCCTTCTGGAGAGAGCATCGGCCACTACATTATTTTTCCCTTTGACATATTCATGTCAAAGTCGTAGTTTGAAGCTTACTCACCCATTTCTGTTGCCTCTCATTTAAATCCTTCTGGTGCATAAAATGCTTGAGGCTATTGTGGTCTGTTTTAACCACGAACTTGTTCCCCACCAAGTACTGCCTGAACTTGGCTAATGCATGCATAATGGCAAGCATTTCTTTGTCATAAATTGAATAGGATCTTTCCACACCCCTCAATTTTCTGCTCTCAAACACGATAGGGTGTTTGTCTTGCATCAGGATAGCCCCACTCCTTCACCTGATGCATCACATTGCAGCTCGAATGGCTTGGAGAAATCTGGAAAGACAAGACTGGGCACGAGCTCATGATCTTCTTGAATTTATCAAAAACAATTTGAGCCTTTTCTGACCAAGCAAAGGCTCCCTTTTTGGTGAGATCAGTAAGGGGAGCAGCATTCTGTGAATACCCCTTTACGAATCTCCGATAAAAACCACAAAGACCCAGGAAACCTTCAACTGAGTCAAGAACTCTCAGGAGGTGCCAAATCACTACTGCTTTGATTTTTTCCTTATCCACCTTTACTCCCTCAGCACTGATTATGTGGCCAAGGTACAAGTAACTCCACCATTCCAAATTCACATTTGGAAGCTTTAGCAAATAAGCTCTCAGATTCCATGATACTAAGCACTTCCTCCAAGTGCTTGAGGTGATCCTCCCAAGTCTTGCTGTAGATCAGAATGTCATCAAAAAATATCAGCACAAACCTTCGTAACTGATTCTGGAAGACACGGTTCATGCAAGATTGAAAGGTTGCCGGAGCGTTAGTCAACCCAAACGGCATGACTAAGAATTCAAAATGGCCATAGTGACATCTGAAAGCTGTTTTTTCCACATCTGACCCCCTCATTCGTATCTGATGGTAACCCGACCTCAGATCAATCTTCGAAAAGAACTTAGCCCCATGTAGCTCATCAATGAGCTCATCTATTCTGGGAATGGGGTATCTATTCTTGATGGTGCTTTGGTTCAAAGCACGATAGTCCACGCACATGCGCATGGTACCATCCTTCTTTTTCACAAGAACCACTGCAGATGCAAAGGGGCTCTTGCTTGGGCGTATGAAACCCATCTCCAAAAGTTCTCGGATATTCTTCTCGATCTCATCCTTTTGCCTCTTCGGATACCGGTATGGAGTTGTGATCACCGGTTTAGCTCCTTCCTTGAGCTCTATGATGTGTTCTGAACCTCGATCAGGAGGAGGTCCAGGAGGTAAATCAGCAAACACTTTACTCTTTTTGGTGAGTAAAGACTGAATATCTGGAGGATGCTCTATTTTCGTTTCAGCTGGACTAGCTGGAAGAATCATGCACTCCGCAGCCCACTCCACTTGATCATGACGCATCAACTTCGCCATCCTCTTGAACGACACAATCCGAGGGCCACCATTTGACATTCCTCTCAACACCACCTTCTTTCCATCGGATTGAAACTTCAACTCCATAGTTTGCAGATTTAGAGAGATCTCTCCAAGAGATCGCAGCCATTGAATGCCAAGGACAGCATCCGTATCTCCAATATTGACCACATAGAAGTCATCCTTGACTTCGTAATTGCCCAATTGCATTGACATGTTCGGAATCCTCTTGGTGCATGAGATGTGAAACCCATCCGCAACCATAACTCTGAACCCTTCAAAGTCTTCTGTTTGCAATCCTTTCTTTGCCACCACAACTTCGTCTATGAAGTTATGTGTTGCACCAGTGTCAATTAAAGCAACAATACGTTGCCCTTTGATCATCCCCCGAACTTTAAAGGACTCATTCTTTTGGAAGCTCGAAAGTTGAGCCAATGTACCACCACTTTCTTTTTCACCTTCAGACTCTTCTGGAGTATTTTCTTCATCGCTGTCCTCAAAATCAGCTTGCTGATCAGAAAAATCAGAATTGCTTTCATCAGCTGTATAGAACTCAATTTGATGAATCTTAGCACCCTTTGGGCACACATGATCTTGGGACCATTTTTCCCAACAACGGAAACATAACCCCTTCCTACGGAGTTCATTGATAGTCTCTGGATCCAATCTTGAGCCATGAGGTTTCTGTGGTTTAAACTCCTTATGGTGAGGCTTCTGATGAAACTTTTTCCCTCTATCCCCTTTGTGAAAAGCTGGTTTGGAATGGAACTTTGCTTTGGGAGCAGCCCACTCCATGTTTCTAGCTTTTTTCATTGCTTCTTGTAGGGACGGTGGATCAAAAGCTTTGATCCAACCCTTGATTGGCTCCATCAATCCTTCAGTGAATAGGATTACTAATCTTCTCTCTGTGATTCCAGTGACCATAACTGAAAGTCTTTGAAACTCAGCTATGTAGGCATCCACAGTGCCATATTGTCTCAACTGTGCCAATTCCCTAAAATGCACTTCTGGGTCCTTCTTCTCGAACCTCTCAATGAGTCTATTGGTGAACTCATCGTAGCTAGTGATAGACCCATGACCTAAGGTGACTAGGCCATGGTACCACCATTCATGCGCCACCCCATCTAGGTGTAGCGTAGCGAATCTAATCGCTTCTTCTTCAGCCATTGGCCTAAGTGCCAAATAGTTGTCTAGTTTTTGTAACCAGGCTCGAGCAGAATTATTATCGCTTCCATCAAAATGGGCAAGCGTAACCTTGTTGAGAGCTTGATTCCAATCTCCTTGTGCTGGGGTTCTTCTTTGATCATAGTTTCTCCCTTGGCCTCTATCCTTCCTTCTATACTCCATGTAATCATTGAAGGACATGTCAAGTTTTACTTCATCAGGAAGGGTGTCATACTCTGTACGGCCTATCCTCACCCTCTCCAAGGATGAAACATTTTCTTCGGGGTCAGGCTGTGGGATTGCTGGTGTCAAAAACGTGGGTTTGAATGGTCTAGCAGAAATATAGGTGTTGCTCCCTGAAGGCTGGGCAACATGACCATTGTGCTGATTGGAAGCACTGTGCTCCCCGACATGCCCTGTATTGTTAAGGAGTATTGGGACCCAATCTTCCCAACATGAGAGAAAACATATCTAACAAAGCATCCATCTTCTTATCTAGTCCTTGACCTAGATTGGCTGAATTGTCTATACCCTTCCCACTGTCACCTCTGTTGCCAGAACTTCTTTCATTATCCCCCATTTCTGTTTCTTGTGAAGGCTCCCAATTAGCCCTCAAAATCTCGGAAGCTGTGTGACCTTCTGGGGCTTGATGCAACTGTGTCTGAACTGTGCCTCTCTTGTATACTCTTGCCAGATACCTCTGTTCTCTGTCACTCATAGAAAGCTGATTTCATAGGATGGCAGGATACGTGGCTCTGATACCACTGGAATATTCCGAGCCAATTTTTTTGTTTTTTCAATTAACAATTTACAAAGCAGTGCACCCGTTAAGGTTAGATGAGGAAACCATTATCAACTGCCTTTGGGCCTCCAATTTCAAGGGCGCCTCTGGCCTGCAGGGGTGCATTAGCTCTAGAACTGATGATTTTCGGATGATTTTCACCATTTCGCACTTCGCGAACATCGTGCTGCTTGTTGAGTTGATTGTGTTGAAGCACCATTGCTGTTGACGCGAGTACGTTATTGTATTTTACCATTTTTATGTGTACGAACATTGCAAAGTTGACTTGCACGTTGATTGCATAAGTACCTCCCTCATAGCAAGGTGTAGTGTTTCCAGACTTAGAAATTTTTTTGCATTTTTCGCCATTTGAAAATCCCCTCTATTGCGAAGCATCTTTTTTAGCATCTTTCGCCGTAGAAACTTCTATGATGAGTTTGAGGCTTAGATTTCAACACTTGGTATTGGCCAACTGCCATTGACGACCTCAAAGGTCCTAACTTTTCTCCTGAAAAAGTGAAATAGACCCACTAGACTTAAACTGATTTTTTCTTGATTCTGACTTCACCAATGTGATTGTGATATGTAATAAGCCAATCAAAATTAATTTCAGCCAATTCTGGCGAGATCCTTTTTTTTAGGGTTTTTCCTAAAAATAGGGGCGTGAAGATGTAGGCGTTGCTACTGGCATTTTAATAGAAGTAGATGAAGTGGTGGTGGTGGATGTGCTTCGGATGCGTGGACCACAAAGAGATCCCACTATGCCTTGACATGTATCCTCATCTAATTTTGGTTGGACTTGAGCACCATGACCACCAACTATGGATGTTGTTATGGCTGCCCTTGTCCTCTCCTTCTGCAATTTTTTCTCTTCTATGACTGCAAGCAAGGAATTCACCTATTTTTATCTCTTTGGTGGTGTGTGCACAAGGCTTGGCATCACGATGAGTAATGCTTGCAACATGGTATTTGAGGCCATTTATGCCTCCATGATATAGATTTTTGCATCTAATGCAAATAACGAACCTAGGTGCCAGTCCTTGATATGCATATTTCTAAGCAAGGTCTCTAGCTCCAACAGGATGAGTGCTTGCAATGGACGATGGCTGATGGGTTGGAGCTTGAGGCTGAACTTGATCCAAAAGCTTCTCTATTTGCGATTATATGATGTAGTCAACCTACATATACAAAGTGAAAGAACAAAATATTAATTTTTTAATACAAAAAAACCTAAATTTTACATGTCACTAAAAGACAATGTAAAATTAGTTTAAATAAATATAAATTAATTTAAATCAATAAAAAATAAATATAATGTAAAGATTCTAAACAATTTTATCCAAAAAAAGGGTTAAAATTAAAAAAAAAATGTTTTGTATGCAAAAAAAATGAAAATAGAAGAAAAATCAGAAAAAATCATGGAAAAATGGTGATAAATCCATTTTTTTGCAATTTAAATGCAAAAATACAACCTAGTTTTAGCATATGATGAATTTGTTTTAACCTAGAAGCTGGAATTTTCAACCAAAATGAAATAAAATGTTTAAGAAAAACAAAAAACAAAAAACAAAAACTTGACTTGTGCTTCAAATTTTCCTTCCAAATCCATAAAAAAATCCCTTTGAATCTTCCCTCCTTGATGCAAATGTGTTGGAAATCAATTGGCAGGGGGGTTGGAGGAGCGTTTTTACTTGCAAAGCAAAAAAAGAAATTCTTTTGGTGTTTTTTGGGTCTGTTTTTGACTTGACCCCCTGTAGAGGAGGGGTTCCAACCACACCAGGCTCTAGGTCATGGAGAGCCGAGAGCGGAAGGCTGCCCTAATCTACCTCAGGTTGGACAAGCGTTTAAGGTCAAGGATAGAGAATGAAGAGCACTCTCAGTGCTTCTGCCACTCTACTAACCCAAGAGTTTTGATGGGACTAAATGAGTAGGCTTCTGGAACCCAAACTGTACCTTGGACAACTCTTTGCTAGAGGATAGCAGCGCAGGCTAGGGATGAGAGCGCGGCGCGTTGGCGTCTCATAGGTGCGCTGGCGTCCATACAAACAAAAAGTGTGAAAGGAAAGTGAAAATAACAAAAGACCTACTAACAACTTAGGTGTCAAAATGTAAAGTACTAATAGAAATGCTAAATGAGAGAATGAAAGAAATAACTAAAAGATGATGTAGAAATGACAATAAACGGAGGTGGTGGAAATGAACTCATGGAGGGTCTAGTTTGCCAGCAAGCTCCACATGAACACTTACCTACACACAACCAAGAGAGGAAAAATGTTGGGGCTATATAGGGGTTTGCCACAATCAAATCCCTGCTTTGGTGTTTCCACCTCCACGGACAGCCAGATAGATAGAGAGATAGAAATATGCTAAAGAAAACAATGTTGCAACAGAAACAAAACCAAATACTACGAGAGACACTATGCTACTCAAATCCAACAAAAAAGTAATAATACGAATGCGTTACCACCGTCGACCAAAGGCACTCAAGGCCAATGAGAGAGGAATGCAAGTCCACAGCTATGGTAATGTCGACGTAGCTACAACAACTCCAAAAGTAGTCTTTGTAATGAGCCTTGCTCAAACTGACCACAATTTGCCCTAGTTTGCTGCTTGTAATTTTGTCAAACAATTCATGTGCAACCTTATAACTTGCTGATGTAGTGTTTCAGTTTGAAGTTGCTTGATAGAAATGAATACTAAGATTGATTTGAACACTCCGACAATGCCCACAATCTGATCTATATGCAATATGCAATTCTTTTTGGATTTTCAATGCAAATATATGAGGAACTAGGAATGCAATGTTTAGCTACAGCAAGTAGACATTATGTAAAACACTTGCCATGCATTCTACCATTTATAATTTTATTACAAGAATATCTATTGTAATCAGCAACTTATATCTCCACTATTATTATGAATGCATGAATACAATAACAATAGCGAATGGCCAAGACTCTTGGCAAAGTACATTTGAATAAATGCTTAGGTCTGATATAGACTGTCACCTATAGCCGTACCACTTATTATGCAAATTAATGACATACAATATGCATGAAACAAACAAAGGAACCTGGTTTTGAAGTCGCCTTGTATCTCCAATGAAGAAGCAATCAATATTCTGGAAGATGAAGGCCATATGCAGCCAATATGAATTTCTGAAGAAGTCGCCCCTGTTCTGATTGGAATGATGAAATAAAATAATCTACCAAGTTTCCAAGCCTCCAGTAACTTCTAACATGATCAGCAAAGCCCTAGGAATGAAGCGCACCAATATCCAAGAGGAATCGATGTGGATAAGAGCTATAATGAATAAAAATGTCCCTCCAATGGCATCCCTGTTTTGCTTCAGACTTAGCTTCAGATTTTCCCAGTGAAGATCTGTCCTTTCCCTTCAAATATTCGATGCCACAAACACTACTCTTCAATGCCAATCAACTCCTATAATCGTAGTCTTCAAAATTGGCCCTTGGCCACAAATTTTGCCCAATGAAGTGACTGAAATAACACCTCCAATCTACAACCCTTCAAGAGATATTTCACTCCCTCAGTTATGCTATCAATGGGAGTTTTCGTTCCCAAAGACAAATTGATTATCTGCAGACCACTTGGCTCCACAAATGCTCAAGAAGAAATCACTAATCAACAATTCATCAAATCTGCATGTTCAATGGTGAGACCTTAAGGTCTATTTATGCATTTCCTCTAGAGGTCGGCCTCAATAAAATAATATTATCTTTTTGACTTCTAGAAGATTCCAATATATTTTAATTATTTGCATTTTATAAAATATTAAAATATTATATTATTAATAAAGTGCATCTCAACATCAAATTATAAAATAAGGTTTCCATAAATAGAAATAATGATGAAATATGATGGAAAACCTTACTCCGACCCAATACTGAGCTAAGTAAACACCAAATGACTGCCGGCTGACTCTCTCACCATGCCTTATTAGCCTACGAGAGCCATTAATAGACTAATCCTGCTGATATGTCAATGTCAACAAGAAGGGGACATTACAGTCCGCCCCTCCTGAAATTGCTTGTCCCCAAGCAATCTCAACTCAGGATGCTGCAAGATCTCCTCACTCTCCCATGTCGCATCCTCAACTGGTAAGTCTCTCCATTTGATCAAGTATTCCCTGATAACTTGTTTCCGCAAAGTCTTCTCACGAACATCCAATATAGCCTCGGGCACAAAAATCAAATTTCCCTCATCATTCAATGGTGGCAATGGTGGAACCACCTACGATCCCTAGCAGCCTTCTTGGTGACACATAATACATTATATGCCTTCGTGGGTGGGCAATTCCAACTCATAAGCCCACTTCTGTCCCTGCACAAGCGATAATCCCCGAAAAGGACCATAATATAGCATTGGCTTAAGCTTCCTACTACTCGCTCCCCTCTCTAGAGTGAATTTTGCACGTAAAGTGCAACATCAAGTATATATGCACCAACCTCAGAAGATGACAACCCTCTTAAGTCTGCATATTGTTTTGTTGGTTTGTTGCCTTTTGAGATATTCTCCCGGTAAAACCCTCATAATGTCCGATTATCCTTGCCAAGAGATCCCACCGGTACTAGGCCGCACGATGCTCAACAAAGATCAGGAAATTAAATATCCTCTCAGCGCAAGGCCGCTAGATGGTGTCATCGAATGGAGAGATGTTAGGAGTAATTATTGTATAATACCAAAGATATAACCACTTCACCCACCCACGCTTTGTCTGCGTGTAGTTCCTCAGTCACCACTTCCACCCATTTGGCCCCACTATTTTTATGCATCCATTGGTTTTGTGGGTGAGTAACTAGTGCTGGAGAGGGGATTACGTCCCCACATAGCACAGATAGCTCCACCTTAAAGGCTCATGGGTGGCTATCTCTATCCCAGCGGCAATGTTCAGGGTAACCCATGCGGTCCCTTCTCCACGGAGGGCTGCTTCTGTGCTTGAGTAGCCGAATATGTAGATGTGATTGGGAGGAAAAAAGTGAGCAAATTTGGTCAAGCGATCTACAACCATATAGATACAATCGCCCTTGGAGCTTTAGGCAAAACCAGTGATAGAAATTATTCGACAAACACTCGGCTTAGGTGTTAGAGGTTAGGTAATTTTGAGAAATGGGCACAACAGGTGTATGTACTCTGTTTATTTCTTAATAGCGACAAATAGGACATTCTCTGACATACTGTAGCACATCTGTTTTAAGGCCCTTCCATGTAAACCTCTCCCGTACCTGTTTATAAGTTTTGAAATACTCGGGATGTCCTGCCATAGGTGCATCGTGAAAGGTCCTCAGAATGATGATCTTCATTTCCGATCTTGGGTCAATGGGTCACTCTACGCCTTAAATAATCGCTCGGCCCTAGCTATTAATATATCATCCAGGTGGTCCATCAACAACCCACAGCGGCTGAACAATGCGCCAGCAGCACTGCGCTGCAATCCAGTTGCCTCCAATCTTTGTAATCCGATAGCCACTCAAATTGGGGCGTTTGTGGTAAAGCGCCGGCCACAACATTACATGTTCCCTTAGCGAATGTCGAGTCGTATGATTGTGACTTTATTGACCCCACGACGGCAGTCATTGGATCCGGTTGCCCTAGGAGTTGCCTCAGGCATTTGTGGTGCATCTTCGCTGCGGGTACGCCCACCAAATGCATGCGGAATTTGGCCAGTACGTATATTGGTAACATTTCCTTGTCATATGCTATGTCCCTCTGCGGATGACTTTCGGAGCTCTCAAGAAATGATGGGATGTTTTACGTCGCGCCAAGGTGCGCACTTATCCCCTCTCCTGAAGCATCACATTGTAGCTCAAAGGGTTTAGAAAAATCTGGCAAAGCAAGCACTGGACATGTAGTCATAATTAGTTTGAACATCTCAAAGCAATCCTGCGCCTCTGGTGTCCAAACGAAAGCCCCTTTCTTTGTCAAGTCTGTGAGTGGTGCTGCATGGCGTGAATATCCATTAACAAATCTGCGGTAGAATCCACACAACCCCAAAAATCCTCTAAGCTGAGTAAGATTCACTGGTGTAGGCCATTCAACAATTGCCTTAATCTTTTCAGGATCCATACGTACTCCCTCAGAACTGATGATGTGACCAAGATATAGTAACTCTGTCATCCCTAAGTCACACTTAGACTCCTTTGCATACAAGGACTCTTTCCCCAAAATGCCCAATACTATGTCAAGATGTGCTATATGATTATCCCATGTTTTACTGTACACCAAAATATCATCAAAGAATACCAGTACATACCTCCTCAACTGTGAATGGAAGACCCTGTTCATTGTGGACTGAAAAGTTGCTGGAGCATTGGTTAACCCAAATGGCATAACCATAAACTCAAAGTGCCCACAATGGCATCTAAATGCAGTCTTCTCAATGTCCTGCTCCCTGACCCGCATCTGATGATAACCGAACCTCAGATCAATCTTAGAGAAGAAACGTGCACCATGTAACTCATCTATTAACTCGTCAATTCTAGGGATGGGATATCTGTTCTTTATTGTTCTCTTATTCAAGAGTCTGTAATCAATACACATCCCCAATGTACCATCTTTTTTCTTAACCAACACTACTGAAGATGCAAAAGGAGACTTACTTGGTCTAATCTGTCCCATGGCCAACAACTCCTTAATTGTCTTTTGAATTTCATCCTTGAGTCACTCGGGATGTCTGTATGGAGTGACTATGACGGGCTTGGCGCCCTCCTCCAACTCGATGATATGCTCAATCCCTCGATCTGGAGGTCTGCCTGGAGGAATCTTGCTAAACACCTTCGTATGCTTAATCCTTAACTCCTAGATATCTGGATGGTACTTTGGTTTATGTTGTTCCCCTTGTGTAGGCATCAACACACATTCTGCTGCCCACTCTACCATATCATGTTTCACTAGCCTCGCCATCCTCCTGAATGAGATCATCTTGAAACTAGAGTCTCGGATTGCCTTAAGAACATGAGTTTTCCCATGAACCTGGAAAGACATCTCCATCTCTCTGAGATCAAGTGTAAATTTCCCAATATCATGTAACCATCTCATGCCAAGCACCATGTCAGTATCACCCATGTTCACCACATAGAAGTCCGTCTTGAACTCATAATTGTTCAAGCGTATGGGCAAGTCTGGAATTCTTCTATCACATTTGAGGGTATAACCATCTGCAACCTTAACTCTTATCCCCTCAAATTCCTCTGTCTTGATGCCTCTCCTATCAACCAGACGAGCATCAATGAAGTTGTGAGTTGCCCCTGTATCAAGAAGAGTGATTTTCTTTTGCCCTGCTAGGACCCCACGCATCCTAAATGAACCCTCCTGTTGGATGCTAGTGATGTGCGCATCATGTTGCCATGTTGCTCCTTCATGTTCCTCTTTACTTTCATGCTTTTCTTCCTCGTGCTCCATCCCTGAGTCTTCAAAATCAGATTGCTGATCTGATTTCTCGGATTCAGAATCCTCATAATATGCCCACATTACTCTATTAGCCTTTCCCTTTGGTCTCAAGGGGCAATCATGGTTTGCATCATAAGGCCCCTTACAATAGAAACACAACTTCTTCCGCAAATCGTTGAGTGTGTCACGATCCAAAGGCGCCGCTGATTTGCCTTTGAAGTCTAGTTTTTTCTTTTTCTTAGGGAAAGATTTATTATCTTGATAAGAAGAAGATCCTTTGGATGCAAACTTACTCTGTGGTGCTGACAGCTCCATACTCCTAGCCTTTTTCATAGCCTCTTGAAGAGTAGGAGTGAAATATTCCCCTTAACTTTTTTCCCAAAATTAGCATTCAAATCAGCAACCAAACACTGATTAGCGTTAGCTCCAAAATGTAAACCAGCAAAGAAGATAACTCTAACCAAGAATGTTCACCAAGATCCCAATGTGGAAGGTGAGTAGCCATATAGTGTGAGGAAGGGATAGATTAGGCATACTTGAGCTGAAGGTACAAAATTCGGCATCTGGCAGTGGGGGCTTGGCATCCCTGGCGGTGGGAATACTCCACTTATTGGGTGGGTGAGTTTACAACAATTGTGCGTGACAAGCCGATACTTTAAATCACTCTTCCCTTGTGGGGAGATACTGTCCACACAACCCACTTGCGTGGAGTACAAACAAGATATATATTTTATTCCTAAAACTCAACTTACTCAATTGTGGGAGTGTAAAACAGATATAAAATTGCAACAAGTAAAGAGAATTTTGTTAATTTTACTAACTAGCTTTGCAAAGAATAAGAACAGCTGCAAATAGAATAGATAAGCTTTTAGAATGTTCTTTATCCACACTGGCAGTAAACCATCCAAGGGTACTTAATGTGAGAAATAGAAAATAATTGCAGCAATAAAGGACTGGAACAGTACTACTGTTTACAGTCTTACAATATAGAAAGAGAGCTGCAAATTACATCAATATTACAATGTTTTCAAAGCACCAAGATTTTGAATGATTCCATGATTATTAGTAGCAATTATTGATGAAGAAAGGACTGGAAATTCAAACTGAAACAAGTCTGATATAAATCTGCAATTCTGGAAATGAATAACCAGCAACTATAAGAATTAATTAAATGCTCATAACTTCACCAAAATACCTCCGAATGGCGTGAAACGGAGTGCAATGAACCTCTGGAGGATAGGCACCCATGACAAGATGAAGAAACAGCCTCAAAAGTCATCCATTAATTTATGGCACAATTCTCAATTCTCTACAGATGGTACGACTCTTGAAAAGGGCGATTTAGCAATAAAAAATCAAAGACTTGGAAATAGATTCCAATCTCTTGTGGAAGGGGTCTCCTTGGGTCTAGAACCACTTTGCAAACATACCCAGAATGATATTTAATTTGCTCAAAAAGCTGTCAACAAAAAACACTTTCAACCATGATAAACCAGCAACATAAAAATTGGAAATATCTCACCAAAACTCCACAGTAATGCTCAATATGTACTTCTGGATGAAGCACACTCTCAGTCCACCACCTAGGGAACCATAGTTTCAGGCCCGAAGAGTGGAGTAGATTTGCTAAGCTAACCCTTAGCCGGATTCTGGATTTCAAACCAGCAGCATAACGTTATATTTTTCCCCAAAGATAATCAGCTCTTCGAACAGCAGCAATATATAAGCTTCAATTGGCAAATGAAGCAACAAGAGACTCTTCAAATTCCAAGAAGTTGAATCACTTCAACTTCCAAAAGGAATGCCACTTTAAACATTTCACTTTTTGAAATTAATAAAATATTAAATCAACCCTCTTTAGACGTCAAACTACTTTGCAACAATAAAGCCATTTAATAATTCATTAAATACCTGTGACTATAGCCTTTTAAAAACAACATGAAGTGATCATTTCCACAAGTGGATTTTAGTAGAAACATAAAGAAACTGACTAAGTATAAGAGCAATCCATGGAGATAATAAAGCCAAACTGGCCGAAAAGGATAGCAAAATGACTTGAGCTGAATTGCTGATGATGCTACTGCCAAAATTAGACTTACTAAAAATAGCCAACTGCTATAAATAGTAAGTTCACATCAAAACAACAAAAAGCCAAACTGAACATTGAACTGCTGCTAGACAGATACTGCCAAAAGATAGACTTGCTAAAAATAGTGAACTACTATAAATAGTAAGTCTGCACAACAACCTCAGAACGCCAACTGAGCAGTATCTGAAAGAGGAAACCCTAATTTTCCACCTCAGCTTAGCCTACGGATTTTCGGAAATAGGCTAAATCCAAATGAAGAGTGTAGGGCCAAAATGGGGACATTACAAGGAGGATCAAAGGCTTTTATCCAACCTCTCATAGGCTCCATTAATCCTTCAATAAATAATACTACCAATCGTCTTTCAGAAATGTTAGGAACCATCACTGATAATTTCTGGAAATCTCGAATGTAGCTCTCCACACTTCCAACTTGCTTGAGTTGTGCCAAATCCCTGAAGTATGATTTTGGGTCTCTCCTATCAAAGCGTTTCACAAGTTTGTCCACAAACTCTTAATAGGATGTAATCTGATTATGTTGCAATGTTATTAATCCATGATACCACCAATTGTGTGCTACACCCTCTAAATGCAAAGTGGCATACTTGATGGCTTCCTCTTCTGTCATGGGTCGAAGAGCCAAGAAAGTATCCAATTTATGAATCCATGACTGTGCAGTAGTCTTGCCACTACCATCAAACATAGGCAGTGTAAGCTTATTGGTAGCTTGCTTAAGATCCTTATTATGATTCCTAGGTCTCCTCTCCTGCCGAGACCTGTAATAGTCCATTCTTGTCTGCACAAATCGATCAAAATGCATGAGCTCTCGTGCTTCTAGTGTCAATAGTTGCCATTCATCATGAGCAGCCATAAATGCATCAGCAAAGGTTGGATCCTCAACTTCAACATTCTCTTCTACTGCACGTTCTTACCTCAAGAAGGTGGGTCGTGTAGGTCTATCTGCAGTGCAGGAAGATGCTCTTAGTATTCTCCTTGAACCTGCTATGCTCCTGTCATCATCATGATCTTGGGGTTGCATCCATGGTAAGACCAACTGCTGTAGAGTGTTTTCAAGCCGCTCAAGTACCCCAGATACCTGCTGTTGACCATCCCTTAGACCCCTCAAAGTATCAAGTTCCTCTCTATCATCATCTCTTCTTCCATTTCTAGGAGGGATTCCCTCTCTTCTTTCCTCCATAGGACCACCAATCTCTTTGTGTCTTGCTGCAACAACTAAAGTGTCTTGTTCAGGGTGTGGTGGCCACTGTGTTTGTTTTCTTTCTTCTCTAGCTGTATATCTCTTGGTCCTGTCACTTTGTTGCATAAATGAAGACAATTTCTGACCCAAAGGATGGCAGGAAACCGCTCTGATACCACTGTAATGAGCCTTGCTTAAACTGACCACAATTTGCCCTAATTTGCTGCTTGTAATTTTGTCAAACAATTCATGTGCAACCTTATAACTTGCTGATGTAGTGTTTCAGTTTGAAGTTGCTTGATAGAAATGAATACTAAGATTGATTTGAACACTCCTACAATGCCCACAATCTGATCTATATGCAATATGCAATTCTTTTTGGATTTTCAATGCAAATATATGAGGAACTAGGAATGCAATGTTTAGCTACAGCAAGTAAACATTATGTAAAACACTTGCCATTCATCCTACCATTTACAATTTTATTACAAGAATATCTATTGTAATCAGCAACTTATATCTCCACTATTATTATGAATGCATCAATACAATAACAATAGCAGATGGCCAAGACTCTTGGCAAAGTACATTTGAATAAATGCTTAGGTTTGATATAGACTGTCACCTACAGCCGTACCACTTATTATGCAAATTAATGACATACAATATGCATGAAACAAACAAAGGAACCTGGTTTTGGAGTCGCCTTGTATCTCCAATGAAGAAGCAATCAATATTCTAGAAGATGAAGACCATATGCAGCCAATATGAATTTCTGAAGAAGTCGCCCCTGTTCTGATTGGAATGATGAAATAAAATAATCTACCAAGTTTCCAAGCCTCCAATAACTTCTAACATGATCAGCAAAGCCCTAGGAATGAAGCGCACCAATCTCCAAGAGGAATCGATGTGGATATGAGCTATAATGAATAAAAATGTCCCTCCAATGGCATCCCTGTTTTGCTTCAGACTTAGCTTCAGATTTGCCCAATGAAGATCTGTCCTTTCCCTTCAAATATTCGATGCCACAAACACTACTCTTCAATGCCAATCAACTCCTATAATCGTAGTCTTCAAAATTGGCCCTTGGCCACAAATTTTGCCCAATGAAGTGACTGAAATATCACCTCCAATCTGCAACCCTTTAAGAGATATTTCACTCCCTCAGTTATGCTATCAATGGGAGTTTTCGTTCCCAAAGACAAATTGATTATCTGCAGACCACTTGGCTCCACAAATGCTCAAGAAGAAATCACCAATCAACAATTCATCAAATCTGCATGCTCAATGGTGAGACCTCAAGGTCTATTTATGCATTTCCTCTAGAGGTCGGCCTCAATAAAATAATATTATCTTTTTGACTTCTAGAAGATTCCAATATATTTTAATTATTTGCACTTTATAAAATATTAAAATATTATATTATTAATAAAGTGCATCTCAACATCAAATTATAAAATGAGGTTTCCATAAATAGAAATAATGATGAAATATGATGGAAAACCTTACTCCGACCCAATACTGAGCTAAGTAAACACCAAATGACTACCAACTGACTCTCTCACCATGCCTTATTAGCCTACGAGAGCCATTAATAGGCTAATCCTGCTGATATGTCAATGTCAACAAGAAGGGGACATTACAGTCTTGCAAGACACCAAGTTGTAGCTTGTGTTGTAGATGTGTAGGATGTTGTGATTGTTGGAATCGTGAAGCCAATAGTGCAACAAGTAGCTTGAAGTTACAAGAGTATGGAGTTGAGATGCTAAGAATGTGAAGCTAGATCAAATTAGTGTGTAGAAGATGGAATGAAAGTGAAAGATAGCCATTTGAAGAAGGTTTGGGAGGGAAAGACCTGTTCAAAGGTCTGTAGGAAGGCACAGGGGCGTTACGTTTCGTCGCGGATGGAGAATGTAACGCCTTTACAGATTTTAGAGGCATGAATCTTGTTAGGATGATAGCGCGCTACATAGACGTTCGCGTGCGTCCCCAAGAAAAATTGCCCCACCGACACTAAAAACAAGCGCCAAGTGGATAGGGTACGGAACGAGGATGTGGAATTACTTGGTCGGATTTGATTTTTCTAAGGTGGAAGGAAGAGGGGTGCAAATTTGCTCCTATACGCTCCCTTTTTCACATGTGCGCTTGAGTACTTGGCATGGGCTCGCCGATTTTTTGGCTAGTACTCACCATTTTTCCGGCAAGTACTCGTCGGAAATCAACAAGTCAAATTGGCGAGTAAATGGTTTGAATACTTGTGGCGAGATTAACTTGGCGATTACATAGAAACTCGCAGAGTTTTCAGTGAGTTTTCCATCTATGATTTGATGTGTAAAATACATATGAGGCATATGATGCCAATGGAAAATTCTTCTTTACCAATGGCATTCCATTCCATGTGGCTTGCTCTCCTTATTATAAGGAGGTTGTGGCAAAAATAATCAGAGTAGGACCATCATATGTGCCAAAACAAAATTGGATAACAAAATTGTGGACAACAATCTTGGATAAGAACTATACCAAGATTAATATTCCAATGGAGAAAATGAAAGCTACTTGGGTCACTAGTAGATGTAACATGATCATGGATGGGTGGAAGAATATTAGGCATCATTCACTTGTCAACATAATGGTCATCCCTTACTTCCTTAGGACTATTGATTGTTTAGGGCATTGCAAGGATGTTGATTTTTAGTTCTAAATCCTTAGAGATGCTATTGTAGTGATTGGGCTAGAGAATGTGGTGAAAGTAGTGATAAACTCAACATATGTATGCAACGCTGTAGGGAAATTGATTGAGGCAGCCAATAGGCATATTTGGTGGACTTCTTGTTGTATGCATGGCATGAATAATGCATTCAAGGACATGGGAAAGAATAGATGGATCAAAGATGTGGTTAATGATGTTAGAGATGTGTAGATGTTTATTTGCAATCACCATACTTCACATGCACTCTTTCAGACCTTCTTTAAGGAGGAGTTTATGAAACTTGTGGAGACTATGCATTATACTTCATTCTTTTGGAGAGGATGCTTGAGTTGCAAGAGGCATTGGAAGTTTGCAACTGATGGACATGAGAACAAAGTGGAATTGGTGGCCCAATTCTAAGTTAGAGTAGGGGAGGAGGGTGAAGGAGGTGGTGAAGATTGATACTTTTTGGGCTGCTGCCCCTTGACCCCACTGGGGGCATTGCACCCAAACCCCCACAAGGGGCACTACTTCTTGATCTTGCTGGAGGTGTTGCCTCCTAGATCTTGTGAGGAGCATTGCGCCTCCACCATGCTAGATTCCTACTCTCATATTTATTTTCTCTTTATATCTCTATTCTATTGAAATGCCTATAAACTAAGAAATAGTAGGTTTTTTCTTTTCTTATATGTTTTTTGATAATCCAAATTTTTCCCTCTTTTTGAAAAAATCTTACACTTTTGGTTTGCTGATTTTTTCCCCAAAAGATTTTTGCTGCTATGTTAAATACAATACTGTTAGAAAAAAGGCTCTCTTTCTTTTATTCCCTTTCAGCGAGGTTAGATAGAGCTATTGATGTTTATCGTATTGTGTTCTTAACATTATGTGGCATACATGTCCATTGTCAGTTATCTTTAACCATCTCAGGCATTCAGTCTTGCCAACCGAGTCTCGAGAATTATCTTGGCAGGTAAATAAGGCTATTTGATTTAACATGAATTCCAGGTATACAGATTTTATTGTCAATGAAGTTGACTGTGATGGAAAAGTAATTCATCTGACAAGTTTAGATGCTCCAGTGGAGGTAAAACTCTACTTGTTTTGCTTTTGTGGATAGCAATTTAAGTTTTTTAACTCCATTTCTCATTTGAACAATAGGCATATAATATGGATTCTGCTTTTATCAGGAAAAAAAGGCAGTTCTCGAGAGCTCCACAGTGACAAATGAAGTGGCTAATAAGGAATGTCAGACAAATAATGTAAACAGTTCAGATCACAGTAAACACATTGAAGCATTTGAGAGTTTAGCTGGTAAAGTTGATACAGAAAAATTGAAAGACTTGCTAGGTCAAATTTCTGCAGGATCTACTGAGAATCTATCTCCTATTGTACTTTGTGCAGATCCTGACAAAGCACATCGAACGGCAAGTAATTCTTACATCTTAGCTATGAAAATTTTCATTGACATTGTCAGTTGCCAGTAATTGTAATTGGAGGTTTATAGAAAGGTATTTATTGCACTTACGAACTCTATCTGTGTCCTAAATGTAGTAAATGGTTGTTTGCAGGCACTTCATAATTTCTTCAAGACCAATTTAAATTTTCTAGTGACAGATACTATTGAAGGAACTGATTCTAATGCAAAATGTGTCCGTGTGAGGTACTACCCTAACAAAAAAGGTGCACATGGAAGAGACAAGGATTGTCGACGACAAGGTGACAAAAAGCGGAAAAATTGGGGAAGCAAGGAAGATAGAAATTCAAAGCGGGGGAAGTATGATGGAAGTTTATCAGGAGATTTTGACCAGGCTTTTGACAGCAGAGGAGCAGATGAATGGCCAGAGGATAGGGGAAAGTTTTTGCGGTGAAGTTTCATCTTTTTAATTTCCTAAAGCAGATCGCTATTCTTTTTGTAATTTGATTATCATTATTTTTCAGCACAACCTGATCAACTTTCTTTTCTCATTAGGATAATTTTTTTTTGCATATTGAAAGAAATATTCTGCTTATTTCTATAAATAGGCCTTGCTGAGGTCCGAGGATACTGATTTTCGCTTATTATCTTTGTATGAGCTTTTGTGTGTGTGTTATGTCCCACAAAATGGAATATTTTTCACACATTGCTCTTATCTACAGATTGAAGATTCCTAATGCCTTTTTGCTTTGCCAATTGCTGTTGATTATCTTGCAGGTCTTGGCATGGTTTCTTTCTTTCTGATTTACTTTATTTGTAATTACAATGACAGAGAATTACAATACCCAAAATTATTTATGAATGGAAAGTACTTCAATTAATCACAGGAACTAATATTTTCATACTTTAATGTGGCATAACCAAAAAACCTATAGTGCTATGATTGCTTGCTTTTGAATTTAAATATAAACAATATGGACAACTGTAGTCAATATCCCATGCAAATGGATTTATTTATTTATTAATATGGATAATAATATACGGGTTCTATTCAAGGGCCCCAGCTCAACAAGAAAGAGTTACAAACACATAAAAAATTGCATTAACAACCCAAGAACAGGTGAGAAGCAGTTACAAGCAATACAAGCCAGCTAAGCACCTACACTGCCCATAGAGAGGTTGATGCTAAAACCATAGCACTATACTATAAACTTTATAGAAAACTAAAACAGTCAGGAGACATACAATATACAAAACCCAACCAATAGCCAGAGATACTATTGGAGTTTAGAGACTCCTCAATGCACCATGCCTACACCTCTTGGGGTAGACTTCCACCTTTCAAACCCCCTGCTGTATAGTCCATTCCCAGCCACATTTCCTAGCTCCACTGGAAGTATCTGCAGACCTGCAGTATTCTACAGCCCTTGAAGTTTGATGACTTTCAGCACCTCTCCATGCTGTAAAGCATGAATGGTTTATCATCCTTTAGAACAGTCATAGTATAGCTGCTGACCACTTATAAAACTCCCTTATGATGTGAAACAACCATATTTTTCATCACCAAACTGTTGTCATTGCAGAAAGCATGAGGGTGCGAACATTTTCCATCAAAACAAAAACCCTAGAATTCATTGAATGCATATCAATACCCTCTGACCCAGTAAATAATTTCTTAAGCTGCACCACTGTAGGGGAGGGCTGTTTCAAGTCCTCATATTCCTTCTCACCAGATAGCTATTCAGCTTTCCCTTGCCTCTGCATCCACCACAAAATCACTACATAATCTTTTGATGAAAGTCTTCCATTATGGTTCCTCAATACCTTAGACTACTGTTATCACACAGCCCATCAGACCCTAAAATCACCTTCACCACTCTACGTAAGCCCTTAGAAGAGCAGTTGAATATCTTTTTAAATGGAAGTCAGACATACTTCCTGGACAAAGCCGATCACTACCAGTCTACCACTGCCCATACTTGCCATAAGACCTTTTCCAAAGCACACAACAAGGACAAGGCACAGCCAGATTGGAATCATTCCCAAGTACTAGATGGCATAAACACACATTTCCACTGCCATATAAAAACCGAACAGTACTCTCCAGCCCCAAGCCACCTTTGGGCATAATGAGTAATAAATGGAGCTACTACTTATATGTGCAAGAAGGCAAATTACATTTCCGATATGCATAATGGAATTTTAATGTTACTTTATACAAAGGTAAGCAATAATATAGACTTTTTAGATGGATGCAGAATGGTGTCATGTCCCCTTCTCAGTGACATCTCTCAGACGACAGGATTGGCCTATCATACGACCCTCGTAGGCCGATGGACTGAATAGAGGGTCACTTCGGAGCTTGGCTCAGCTTCAGTCAGCAGGGATTGATCAGTTGTCTTTCGTTCTGGCTCAATCGGAGACTATTTGCAGAATTGCTATTTTTAGCAGTTCCTGGCAGGCAGTGTGGGACCACTGCTATTTTTAGCAGTATGGCTGTGGTGGCATCAGGAAACACTTCAGGGTTCGTCAGCATCAGACGGATTGATCATCGGGTTAGAAACGAGGGAGATATTAATATTTGATCATATTGATTAAATATTAATTAATTAACGTTTATAATATAAAGTTATAATTTAATATTATAACTTAAGTGTTTATTCCTTGAGGGGTGCGCCATCATGAAAGGGGGCCAGTTGACATTTAAATAATATTTAAATATTCAGTGGGGTAACTATGGAGAATGGAAAATATTAAAATATGAATATTTCATTAAAACCCTATTTTCAAGGGAATCGCACTTTTCAGTGTATTTGAGGGTTTGCCTTGGGAATTGAGCCCATTATGAGATTATTGAATTTGATATTGATCAATTTTTGGTCTGAGCCTGAGACTTAGGGTTTCACGTTCGATTCCTTGGAGAACGAGCCATCTCCAGCGGAAAGCAATTCAGAGAGTGTGGAATACCACTTGATTTATTGCCACAGAGGTTTTCTCATTCAGAGGAAACTACAGAGCTTCAGAGAAATTCACATCTTCAGTTCTTGTCAGTTGATTGCATTCAGAGACCATCAAACAACTTGGCGTACCAGTTACAGAGCACCAGACAGTGATTTGGAAGAGGCCGTACCATATTTATTTCTGATTTCTGACAGGCCGTACCTCTGTCAGGGCCGTACTTCTGTCATAAAGTCGTCTTCATCAAATAAAATCAACGCCTCTATCATAAGGGTTCCAGCTTGCTCTGAAGGAGGCGCCTATACCAGTTGATCAATCTATGCATGCCAGAAGGAAGGAAAGAGATCACATTAATTTCTGCTGTATGGATTTGTACCTTCAGCCGTACCAGAAAACCAGGTTCTTTTCCCAATAAAAATTCTTCTTTTATACATTGCTTTCTTCTGGGTATCATTGTAATCACTTGAAAAGTCGAATAAAGGTTACTGGCATTGTTATCGTTGTATTTCCAGAGCTATTTAATTTTTAGTGAATTTATTTCCATTTATTAGCAAAATCGTACCTTTCTATCATTGCATCAAAAACACAAAAAAATTGCAAAAACCCAAAAACGTCAGAAAACATTGAAAATCTATCAGAAGCAGTGTCGGGGGGAAACAGGGGTTT
This sequence comes from Sequoia sempervirens, assembly GCA_007258455.2. Classification (NCBI taxonomy): domain Eukaryota; kingdom Viridiplantae; phylum Streptophyta; class Pinopsida; order Cupressales; family Cupressaceae; genus Sequoia; species Sequoia sempervirens. The sequence continues at coordinate 176,551,712 of VDFB02353493.1, read as the reverse complement.
CTACAAATGGGTCCTTTATTTACCATGGAAGCAAATGTACATAGAAACTTTTTAATATTATTTCTACTGTTTAAGATTTAACTGTTGACTGCAAACCTTTGTAGTGATCTCTCCTTGCCTCCTATTTGTGTCTTTCAGAGAAGTCTTCCATCTCAATTTTCATTCTGTTCACAAGAATAATCCATATATACATCACTATTCTTTATGACCCTTTTGTTACTTCCAATATTCTGCATTGTGACAAATCAGATCTATAAGCATGCCAATGTGAAGGTTGCTATAATTACTGTATAATTTAAAAGAGTTTGATCTTTTGAGACACATGGATGGACACTTGAACCACACCTTTGACAAGAAACTACATCAATATTGGTTTCTGCTTAAGAGGAGACAAAATGTATATTTTATTGATTTTCATGTTTGATACATGCTGATGGAGTTAATCTAATCTTGATCTTAATAATTTAATCAAATTTGTCAGTCTGAGATTTATCTGCATATGCATGTGTTTTTTGTTGCATTCAAGTTTTTCACTTTTTGCCTGGATGTAAGAAGGATATGTTGATTAATCTCTGTGTAGTTGATTTATTCAGATTTCATCTTTGTAAGGAGAATAAGGACACTCAAGAGGCTTTGATGGTGATTGGGAAGATGCTTGGAGTGCAGGTTTGTATTTTGTGTTAGTTCTACATTCTTACTGAAATCAATGTTTGTTCTTTGTCGAGGATTTTTACTTGGTGTCTTTTTGCATTTATCCTACAACATATGAAAACATCCGGGATTACCAAATTATTCTCCGGGCCTTTTCTTTTAACATGGGACAAGCTAAATGTATTTGGAGACAATCCTAGGAAATCAAAGTCTTAATATTTCCCTTTCATATTTGTTTGCTAATCTCTGTCTCTTAATTTGTTAATAGACCAGGTCATTTGGATTTGCTGGCACAAAAGATAAGCGAGCAGTTACGACACAAAGGGTACACACTAAATAAATAATTTTTTTTTGTTTTTATATGTTTGATATCTGGTAATTGTTTCTTGTTAATGTGATGGTTTCATTTAATTTGCTTGAGGCGGGGGAATAGTTATGCTCTACATTCTAATTTTTTTTTGATAAGGTAGATTAATAAAGGGATCTTTCCCCCATATATAATTCATGGAAACCTGATGCATAAGAGTCAAGGTGTTTCAAGAACACTGATGATCTGTAAAGTTACACCAAAAATAAGAGATTCATAGGATTCCAAATCAAGTAAAAAGATTTTTTTCAGTGAAATCCAGCAGTTTGAGTACACAGAACTGTCATAATCTAAAGATACATAAACTAGGAACCAGGCTATCCTGTAATCAGCCTTTGCAGATCATATGATACCAAACCAAGCCTGTCTCTAGAGGGGGACTATATACATATAAAACATAAAAAAGCCGTTAAGAGGAGGAGCCTAATAGTGATTAGCTTGATCAGCCCTGTAGGATGCTGCCTAATCACTATCCAAGGGTATGCACCACATCATAGGTCATTGTGAAAAGCTGATTATACCTGCAATAAGCTTGTATAGTCCAGAATATTTAAAATTACACCAATGGACTTAAATTTAGTTGCTAACATTATTGCCCATGCCCTGCTTGCTTAAACCTGTCACTAGTAGATCAATATATACTATAATCCTTATCATAAGCAGCATACCTGCTCATGTTTGATCATATTTCAATTGTAAATGCTAGAGGACAAAAAAATCAATATGTCATGCTGCTAAAAAGAATGCATATAATATTTTGATAGGCCATCATTTGCAAAATGCAACATTGTTGTGTAGCCAAGTCTGTGTTCCTGAAGCAGCAGTGGTTTTTGCTTCCTCAATGGAGTCAGTGAGAGAGATAAGCTCCTTCACAACATCTTCCGTCTCCATATTTGGCTCCTCAAGCATCTGTCAGCCTTTGCTCATTGTCATCCTGTTTATCATACCTCTTGGAATCAATCTTCAATCTATCACAGCTGTTATCTAACTTCTGGCCTTGAATTACTTTCTCTTTAGTTTTAGTCTTCCACAGCTTTAATGTTGTCTCTAACATAGTCATAATACCAAGATCAAATTACTGCCTCTCAAATAGCCAAGGTGTTGTATGCAATGAGCGAAACAGTTCACAGATCCTGCACTGCAATCAAATGAACTACCTTCATAAGAAAAAGGTGTTGAGTGGATTGACTGAGGTTCTTCATGGCCTGTAGGGCACAATCCACAGAAGAGTCTTTCCCTATTACCCACTTAGATCATTACATACAAGCCTGTTATGACTTGCATTAAAAATTATTGCTTGAGGTGAAAAAGCAGAAGGTGAAAAACTTTATACTACACCAAGAAAATGATGAACCATTGAACTTTAATTATCAAAGATAACCTCTTCTTTAATTTGCCCCCAAAGCCAACAAGAACATCTTTGACCTGGATTTCACATACCTGACATTGACGTCTTGGTGTCTTCTGCTAGGCTTGCAGGCTTTGGAAACTACGTACCTCTTCTTTAGTTTGTGCTCAAAGCCAACAAGAACATCTTTGACCTGGATGTCACATGCCTGACTTTGACGTCTTGGTGTCTTCTGCTAGACATGCAGACTTTGGAAATTATATGCCATTGGATTTAATTTATATAGAGATGTAAATACATCCTTTTTTTGTCATCCAAACTCTGATATGCTTTCTTTCATTGTGTATTGGGGCAATACGTCATTATCCTTCACACTTACTCTGCACTTTGCATCAACGTCAACACGTGACAGTGACTTATCCATTTACTCCACATAACACTAGAAATCGTAAACTAGAAACCAAGTTGCAAACATTTCGATCGAACACGGTGTCAAATTGCTGATACTCGAGCTAGCATATGCACAAGAAGGGCAGCTGCCTCTTTTCACATGCCTCCATATCAATTGTGTGCCCATGCAGGGCGTGAATTGCTTCTACTGTATGCATGTCAGCTGTATGGTGGATCTGAATTTAATGCAGTACTCAAGTTTGTAATAACTCCAAACATAAACACATAGCCAATTGGTACACTCCTGCAGCATTCATCAACTGTGCCTTCACCAGGTGGACCTCAGCAAATGCATTCAACTCCACCACATCTTCTGTGGTAATCACCACTTACAAGTTCCACAATAGGCTCTGTCAGCAGTACAATGTCTTAGAAAATTTTCACAGACCCTGATTGCACAATTTTCAAATTAAGTTGCAATCAAAAGACCAGCACTGATACCATATAATTGTGAATGCACAAGCAGTATTTTGGTATTACGTTATGCTGCTATATATAAGCTGGCAACTGGATAACAAATACAACAAACATGTAACAACATGCTTAAGATACGTGTAACAATAGGGTTAATTCTGGCAAACAAAGGCAAGTACTAGTTTGCAACTTTGCATGACCAACTATTATTTACCTAATACTAATGACTTGCAAGGATGTGTGTAACCAGTGGGAATTCAACACTTTGAAATGCATAAAAATTGGAACAAAAGAACTATGTACTTATGTAGCTGTAGCTTGGTAATAGTGAATCTAGAGAGTTGCAATGCTAGTGATTGCAAAGTGGCTAATTGCAGACTGACATAAATACACATGTTTTTGAGTACCTCTCCGGCCATGTTTTGTCTATGGTTAGCTCTGTGGATGGAAATCATTTGAGATGATGCCATTAGTTGTTTATTTTGCATGTCTTTACAGAGTCAGATGTTTCCTTTTAAATAGCTCCGGCCTTTTCCAGATAATAGTCATATCACCTTTAGCTAAGGGCAATTTTGTCTCAAAGCAAAAATGAATTACTAAATTCCTTTAAAGTGCATATACTGGTTTCAAGTGGACAGATATTATTTTACTTTTTTTGAGCATTCCATTAGAATCCATTTTTGTATTTCTTATTAGATGCTATATCTTTGAGCAAGCAATTTGCGTTTATTATTCATTGATCTGTAAACAACATGGATATTGCATAGTGCGATTCACCAACATGGATTTATTATTCATACACACTCAAATGATGGCACTACAAGAATGTGGATTCACTACTCATACATACTCAAATCATGCCACAACAAGCATGCAAGTGCTATATCCATACATAAACTATGCCACTACAAGAGCATGTTGTGAAGAACAAGAACTATGCTTATGAACCATTGAACTTGTATGTAACTAATTCTCATCTACTTGTGCCATGAGATGTTATAAACTTGCAATGAAATGGCAAAAGCAAGTAATTGAAAGCAACATCACATAAAAAGAACATAACAAAAGTAATTTGCACTAGAGTAACCCAACTAGGCAAAAAACTCTAGAAAAACTTCACTATTAGTCAAATATAACAAATGGGATTCCCTTCATGAAGGCACTAAAGAATGTCTAACATTCCACAACGCATTCTCTCATGCTAAGCAACCCAATCTCGCCTGCAATGTAGTGCAATTACTTGCACAAGCTTTCTCCCTTCTTGAGGTCCACTATAAAGAACAACACCTAGCATCTTTTCATTTGCACATACAGAAATGACTTATACAATCACACTCTCTCTTGAAACATGGTAATGGATTGCAACCTTTAGTTGGAAAACATTTAGGGTGAAATTGATCTGCAATTCAACATTCCTAATTAGCTCCATCCTCCTTGGTACTCCCTTCAATGGGTATATTTATGTCCAAGGATGAGCAAAAGAGTCAATAAGAGTCTCCCATATTAAGAGATGGAAGGAGAACCGATTCAACTCTCCAAAAGAGTTTTGGCTTTGCTGTTTTGTCATATATGGGATGATTTGCCATGTCTAATGTGTGATGTTCTTGCCTGCTGCTGAAATGGTAAGACCATTTCATCCGTAACTGATTCTGCTGCTGTTGAGTTAACATTTCATTGTGTACTTCCTATGTTCTGGTTCAAAATCTGCAACTCTGTTCTAAACTCTAATGGCTTATCCACTCAATCAACTGGTACCAAATGTTTATCCAATAAATTTTGGCTCATTCATGAACATTTCATGTGTAGTATGAGTAATACTTTGTTGTTGTTGTTTAATTAACAGAAGTTGCTAAATTTGCAATGATTGATTTTACCAAGAACTTAATAATAAAAGAGTGTTAACATATTTTAAAAACGAATATCAAGTATTTAAGCAATATAAAGATAATTGAAATAGAAGCAGGCTTGTTTGGTGGTAAGGTTTTCTACACAAAAAATCAAATGGCAAAATGTCTATTATTGCATGTTAATGATTTCATGAGACTGCTAGTGTGACACAAATCCCTAATCCAACTTAACTGCACCCTAGGGGTTCTCTCACAGCCTCGAAGCATCAGAGATTGTTAGTTACTTAAATGAAAGTTAACAATTTTCACTATTAAAATTACTTGTTTGAGCAAAGGTTGATAGCCTAAAGTAGTGCTCATATCTACAAAGTCTCGAAGTGCTGTTTTATCACCACCCTTACTTTGCACGAATTTTTAATATTAATCATGGCGATGATGATCACAGTGGTGGTTCAAGTTTACACTACATTGCTATATGATGATACCACAGGATTTACACTATATGGGTGTGTAGTGAATCCATCTATTTTCATTTGAACTGATTTCGCCATATGTTGTGATTGGATCAGGTTACCATCTTCAAACAGCAGGCTTCAAGACTAGCTGCACTGAACAAGAGATTATATGGTATCAAAGTAGGAGACTTCTGGTATGTTAAGATTTTGGTTTTTGTTATCCTGGATCCATAAATATTCATTAATTTGACTGATTCAGCCTTCAACATATTTTGATCAGTACTAGTACTCTCTTTGATCCTAATATGTTACAAATGCAGTTATGTGAAGGATGGACTTGTGCTTGGGCAGCTTTCAGGAAATCGATTCACAATTAGTTTACGGTAAACTACAAATACAATAATTGGGAATCATTATGATGGCCATATGAATGTCAACTTCAACTAGCCTTCAAATAGTCTCTTATAGATTTCTAATATAACTGCTGTTATTCTTATTGTCATCTGCGTTTCAGTGGTGTCGTTGCAGAGAGACATGATATTATTAAGGAGGCAGCAGAAGGATTGGGAAAGAATGGCTTCATCAATTATTTTGGATTGCAGGTTCTGTTGTTCTATGTTGATTTTAATGTGATTATATTGATATGGTCCAGCTGATGTGTGTTTTATAGTCATGGTTCTATGTGAGACAGATGCTAAATGTTCATATTTAATTTTTCACAGCGATTTGGAAGTGGTTCAGTACCAACACATTCTATTGGAGCAGCATTGCTACGAGGTGAATGGAAGACTGCTGTAGACTTGATCCTTGATCCTCGAGATGGAGATATCCTAAGTTATATTTTGATATTCAGTGACAAAGCATGTTGCTTCTCTTTGTATATATATATCTTTTGATGTTTTAACCTGAATCTTCCATAATCTAGGAAGTTTTAGTTAAGTTTACCCAGTGTTCTGTTGATTTTATTTGTAACCTTTACATATGATATATACAGCGCAGAGACATAAAAGAAGCTAGAGAATATTATAAGAGCACTATGGATATTAATGGTACATTGAAGCAGATGCCTCGCTATTTGGTAGCCGAAAGGGCAATTGTAAGTAGCTTCCAGTCATGAGCATGACCTATTATTTAAAATCTGTAAATGTACATCTATACCCCAAACTTACATATTATTTAAAGCGACTTAAACATCATTGTTAAAATATTCAAGGAAGTTATAAAATTGTGCTAACATATAGCTATCTTGTTTTGAGTATTTACTTCATTTCTTGGCAAGGTTTATAGATCCAGTCTGCTAGTCTTTGAACTAGGATCTGGTTTGTCTGAGTGTGAAAGTGTAATGTCCCCAATCAGGATTAACACGGAACATGCAATTTTTTGTATTTATCTGATTTGTAAAACAAGAATGAAACAACAGAAGCAAACTGAAATTAAACTAAATGCTGATCACAACTTATATTGGCTGAAAAATCATGAATCAAACCCTCGTATGCTGATATAAACACCCAAGTACATCACAAACAGAAGATCTAGCATGTAGATAACGAATTACAAGTAAACTTGCTGATCTATGTTTGATTATTCATGAACAAGTATGAAACCTTAGAACAACAATAGATGTCTGAACTTAATGCTGATCAGCAATGTAGGATATTTGAAACTCTTGTCAAACAATTGTGCGACTCCGCAAATGTAAAGTTTCACAAGCTGATATATACATAGAAGTTATTACTTCTTTGAGTTATTGAAGACTCTAAAGAGATTATTTGAATAGGCCATTGTAACTAAAAAATAGAAACAATTGCCAGTCACTCCAAATACAAGAATTTTTCTTCTGTTTTTCTTATATGAGGTGCATGAGGCACAAAAGCATGTGATACACAAAAGTTGCAATCCCAATTCAAGTTAATAATTAAAAACAACATAGTACAACACATTAAGAAATAAACATTATTTGATATTTATGGAAATGAGAAATAGCTTCATGGATGATGTAATATCCACCCCAATTTTTAAAATTTTGCACCTGTTAGCTTTAGCCAAAATAACAATGATATTCAACTGAATAAAGCTACCTTCCACTTTCTGATCACCCACAAGGTGAGAGCATATGGTGGTAAGCTGTATATTGCATTAACTAAAAGCAACCACTTATTCAGTGGGGTGAGTGATAATCAAGCATGAACTGAAAGCAAATACCTTCCACTTTTTGATCACCCAGATCTCGATGTGGGCAAGGTGAGAGCATACGGTGGTGAGGTTTACAATTAAGTGCTTCTAAGTAAACCACTTCTTCAGTGGGGTAAGTATGTAATTTGTTAAATATTTTGTCATTGATGTCAAAGGTTTGGCATAGTGTGTTGTGAATTGATCTGTGTCTCCAAATTGATGATAATGCTAAGTGATGTTGATCATCGGGCTTGTTTGATTCATGTTTTGTATGTTATTGGGCAAACGGTTTGGTTAAGAACTAATGGTGATGTGGAAGGCTTCGCAAGTCAAAATTGGATGCTATGAAGGTCAAGGCTAGTCCATGCTTATGTGGAAAGCTTGCATACTTTATTCTTTCACCTATATATGTGCACGATTTCTCTGTAACGCCTTATAAGTGATGGCGGCTTGTTTTGTTTAGATTCCTCCGACTCTTTCATGAGTGATGGCTTCAGTTCTTTGCTCGTCTGACATGTCTTCTTTTAACGATGGCTTTCAAGTCATGGTGCTTCTTGTTTTGACTCTTGTTACATTCATCGCTCTCATATAGACATTCAACTGTTACGATAATTAAGTGTGTTGACCATGCAAAAAGTGGGACGACATATTCAAGAAGAGCCGTGTGAGCTTTGAATCACTTTCTATCATTTTTCCTTTTGGCATAGTCTGTATGTATGGAATGCCATGAGATTTATTTTTTTGGGCCTCACGTGAAAGTCTTTGAATGAAAAAAATTTCTTTGCTCAATCAATATTGGTGGAAGCTGAAATAAATGGCCTTTAAGGCATTTCAAGAAGGCATAGGTGTGAGATGTGTTTATTAATATACAATTGCTATCATTTTTCTGTGACTCTCTCAAAAAGTCAGCATTGCCACTACTCTTGAGGTCATGAGCATTCTAAATAGAGTTGTGCTTGTTTTCATAACGTTTGAATGACTATTGATTCACATGAGAGTTATGGAGTGTGTGAAAGAGCGGTAGCGTTGGATATAGGCCTTTGTGGCATTAAAACTTTTGCAGACCATTTATTATCGGCTTGAGTAGTATCGGGTGTATGTGAGTTATTTTGACTATGTGTGTAGGAGACGTTATGGGATGCTTGTTGCTATTCTTGGCTCAGATGATTTAATGTAGGTGTTGTAAAATCTTTATGTGCACCAGTGTGCCCAGATTTATTGATGAATCTTATTTCTAAGTGATGAAGCCAAGTTGCATATCGATGAATCTTATTTCTGAGTGATGAAGCCGAGTTGCATATTGATGAATCTTATTTATGAGTGATGAAGCTGCGTTGCATATGTATGTCTTTTTTCTGAGTGATGAAGCCATGTTGCATATGTATGAGTCTTTTTTCTGAGTTATGAAGCCGTGTTGCATATGAGACGTGAGGAACTATTGGTGATATTCATCTTTCTTTGATGGTTTTTGGAATGGCAGTTTGTGTGAAGACTATTATGTATGGTATTTTGATTCTATGCTTGGTCACTACTTCAGTGGTCTCCATGGTAATGAATTATACTGTAGACCATTCTCTTTCAAATACTTAAAGACAATGTTACAAATATGACATCTTTATCGACATTCAAGTGTGTGACTGGTGAAAATCAGAAATGATGAAAGCCTAATTAAGAAAAGTAGTTAGTCTTGAAGAGAATTGCAGCATTTAGTTTTTGTGGGAGGTATTAGCAAAAGTTGATTTGTCTATGAAATGAAGGTTGAATGAGTGATCCATGCAGCTTCATGAAGGCTTAGTTGCAGATGAAGTTGAGAGTTTGAACAAAAGTTTTTCAAAGGTTAGACAATGTTTTTGCAAGCATGTGTTCGGAATCAAGAATTCAATGTTTCAGAAGTTGGTTCTTCAGCAATTCGAAGATGGTGCTTCCAATGAGTTGGTGCTCACTTTTGTAATTTGGAGATTGTAGTCTCCTGGGTTGGTGCCCTGTTGAAGTTAATGAAAGCAATTGTTCAACTGTGGTTTTTTACTCGAAAGGGTTTTCCACGTGATATTGGTGTTCATCTTGTCTAATGTTTACTCTTACTGTTTTGATTTCTGATTCATATGGTTTCAAGTTTTAAAGTTTTAAAATACTAATTCCCCCCCAGTATTTTCTGTGTGCTCTTCATAATCTTCTAAGCATGAAATGAAACCCCCGCTTATTCAGTGAGAAATTACAACTAGCAAGAAAGCACTTGGCGGCTAGCCGACCAAAGCAAAGAAAGATCCTCCGCTTATTTAGCCGGCAACATGAAAGTAAAGAAAGCTCAACTGGTTATTTAGCAGGCATAACATGAAAGTAAAAAAAGCTCAACCATTTATTCAACGAGAGCACCACTTGTTCAGTGGGGTTAGGAAAGTCAACTTATTTAGTGGGGTAAGCAAATAAGCACAAGAGCTAATCACCAATGGTACTACCAAAGGTGTTACAATGAGAGCTTATTACAATATGAAGTTTGCAAGTACAATGCAGCTGCAATGAGTTAGATATATGAAATGACAAACCAAATGATAGCCAACACCAAAGTACAATAGCTCTGGATAATAATGAACAATGTATAGCTCAACTATGACCCCCGGAAGTCTGAAAATGGACTGAAACAGCAGCAAGTTCAGGTCTCATATGATATTGCAGGTCTGAAACACCTCCGAACAGCAAGCGCAACCAAAGTACAACTCCCAAGAACACCTTCCAGAATAGCAAGGAAATCCACCAAACTATTAGCAAGCAAACTAGTAGTCTAGGCACCACCAAACAACTTCAAAGCAGCTGCCAAGGGAGGTGACTACTCCAAACACCCTCACGTTTCTCAAGGACAAGATGTACGGCTAGCAAAGGGGGGACAAACTCCTCTAGAAAATCAGAAACTTTACAAAACCCAAAAACCTTCACACCAACTGAAAACTAAAAATCTGGATATCTTTGTCCTATTGGAGCACACTAACAATCCTTGTGTGGAACTGCACTGAAGGGTAGGAGGTTTTTTGTCCTCAAAGCTTCACAACTCTATAGGGTTTTTCATCCTTGGGAAGAGAAGAATGCAATCTCATTCTTGAGAAAATGAAATTGTTTCAAAAAGCATGAAGAACCCGTTCGAAGACATTCCTCCCTTTTATAAGTTTTTCAGGAAAGAAAATATTATTATTATGATAATTATCTTATTGAAATTATAAAAAAATAATAGTGTCTTTTTTTTCTCACCTTTTTGCATGATGGGTCTAGCCACACTATTAAATCACTTAAAACACCTTTTTAAATAATTAATATAGATTGTCTTTTAATATAAAGTTACTCTTTTCAACAAAAAAAATTTAATTATAACTAATTCCTTAATTTCTAAAAAGGGGACATAATGATGCAAGTGACTCCTAACTAGGAGCATCTCTCATTTGAATGATGGAGCTATGCTTATGCAGAAAAATCGAGAGGAGTCTTTACTTATGACTAGAATCTTGTTGGTTTACATCGTTGTGCATGATGATGTTTGTATTCCTTATTAGAGTGGTCAATTTTGTGGCATAATAGTCTGTGTTGTAAGCACATGTGACAGTCTCAAAATCAGAGGATGGGTGTAATAATGATTATTTGCATGTTTTTTGTAATGCAGCTTACATGCCTGAAGAAGAATCCAAACAACTACCTACAAGCCATTTGTAGTATTCCAAGAACATTGAGAATGATGTAAGTTATGTCTCTCCTTGTCCAATGACATATGAATTCAATCTATTGCATGCCACAATTTGATAAATTACATTGTCTCTCTTATACTATAATGAGTGTAATCTTTCTGTTCTATATTTCATGTTTAAATGTTTATGCTGATGGATCATTATGTTTTGGCTCTATTGTAAAAGCAGATAGTCTTTTGCCCAATTCTGTATCATTCTTGTTGTGTGTGTTGGTAGAAATTCAGTTTGGATGCAAAATATCATTCCCTTAAAGTTTTGTGAAAAGGGCTATACTATATCGTGTTAGAAATTACAAACTGCGATGCATTACTTTGTCTAGCTTTTCGTATTAGACTATTGTGTTAGAAATTGTGCCTTCACTTTCCTTTCTTAATGACACACCCTTTTTAATAGAGGCATTGCAAAAATTACAAGTAAACTTGTAAGGAATGGGCTTTAGAGTAGGAAGATATCAATTTATGTTTCTTCATGGAATAAAAGTTTAACATTTCTTGACATTCAAAGTTTCTATTGAATATCTTGTGCTCAAGAAACACAATAACATATATAAATTTGTAGAAGTTGCCTTTTGATTCTATTGTCTTTACCTCTTGAAAGTGCTTGCTAGTGGGCTTTAATGGTGGAACTTGAGACCTTTGAAGTAATTTTGCTTCTTTCACTTTTTTCTATTTAGATTAGAGAATGTTGTTTAATTTTAAACAATGTGTTTTTCCTAGTAAGTAAATGATAGACAGAAAATGGATCTTTAACCCTATAGATGGAAAGAAAAAGAAGTAAGAACAACCTTTGTTATTAAAGTATTATTGTAATATTTAATGGTCATTTTAGCTTGTAGTTAGTCGGCAGTTTACTTTTAGTTAACTTAGTTTGCTTCAGTTAGCTTTTAGTATCGTTTCATCATTTGCTTTAGTTAACGATTGTTTCTTTTTAGAAACATCGTCTTGTAATTCTTTATAGTAGGAGTTTTTCCTCTTCTTTGTAAATCACGAATATTGAATATCAATTATCATTTCATGGTATCAGAGCATAGGCTCATTTTGGTGAATTTTTTGAGCAATAAAAATTTGTAGCTGATTACTTGAAGATTTTTTGGAAATTTTCGTAAGTTTTTTTTCCATTTTTTTAAGATAAAAATTGAGGATTTTTGGTGAAGAGTTTTTGTGAACCGATTTTTTGGAAATCAAAGGGTTTTTGAAGCCGATTTTTGAAGGGTTTGTTGTAGAAGATTTTGTGAAGGTTTTCAAGCAGATTTGAGAGTTTCTTTTGCAAGAGAGCATTGATTTTTGAAGTGGTTTTTTGCGATTTTTTCTGGGTTGAGTTTGTGATCTGATCTAGGCGATCTTGAAGAATATTTTGAAGATTTTTTGTGAAAAAATCTTGCTTTTCAAAAGTTTTTTGAAGACTTTTTTGAAAAATTCTTGCTTTTTTAGAGTTTTTTGAAGATTTTTTCTAAAAAATCATGCTTTTACAAAAGTTTTTTGAAAAATCTTTCTTTTTAGAGTTTTTAAAGATTTTTCTATAAATTTTTTGCTTTTTCAAAAGTTTTTTGAAGATTTTTAGAGTTTTTTGAATTTTTTTCTCTAAAAGATCTTGCTTTTTTAGACTTTTTTGAAGGTTTTTTCTGAAAAAAATCTTGCATTTTTGAGCCTCATTTTAGACGTTTTTTTTAAAAAAAATTGTGGGAGTTGTTCCAGCTGATTGTTTAGGGTTTAGTACCAGCTGATCATAGAAATTACCTCGTTTTTCGTGCTTTTGGAAAATGGGAGGGATGCCATCTATGTAGTCTGACCAAGCGTCTACCTCTTATGCATTGATGGCCAAACGGCCAATAGATCATGTCAAATCATTTGCATGGTACATTGATTCTTGAGCCTCTCGGCATTTTACAAACATGAGAGATTGGTTCATAGAGTATATGGCTTGCTTCGATTCCGTCATCTTTGTCGGTGGCGAAGAGTATACAGTTGTTGGCAAGGGCAAGGTCCAAATCACATTTGGTGGGAGAAGTTTAATATTTCTCAATGTATACTATGTGCTGGGCATGGAGTTTAATTTGGTTTCGGTGAGTCAAATTATGTGACATAGTTCGAAGTTGGACATCATTTTCAATTCACACTAGTGCCAAATTGCTGATAAGGAGGAGTCCAAGAAAACTGTGGCAATTGGGCTTGAGGATCATGGTTTGTATCGGCTACTTGATAATGGAGATCCTCTAGAGCATGCGTTGGTTGCGAGGAGTTCATCTATTAGCACTCTTTGGCATCGGCGGTATGGGCATCTCAACATTGCCTACTTCTCTTAGTTGGCTCGAGAGAATTTGGTAGAAAGCTTACCTGAGATTCAACAACAGACACATGGTGTTTGCAGAGCTTGCCAAGTAGGGAAGCAACATTGTACTCCATTTTTAGATGGAAAGTCTTGGAGAGCATCTAGGGTTCTACAGCTAGTTCATGTAGATGTTTGTGGACTAATGAATATTGCATTAGTCATTGGTGCCAGGTATTTCCTCTTGTTAGTTGATGATTTTAGTAGGAAAATGTGGGTGTATTTTCTCAAGGAAAAGTCACAAGTGTTTAATTAATTTTAGAAGTTTAAGGGTTTTTAGATGAGAGGACAAAAGTCACAAGTGTAATATGAATTTTAGAAGTATAGTTTTCAGTGATTCTTCTTGTTGTCACTATGTTCAAGTATAGTTTTCAGTCTTATAACTTGTAGATTTGGAAGTATATCCAATGTGATCTGTATTTTGTATTCGATGTACGTGATTTTGGTTTGTACTAATGGATTTTACTGTGAATTAGTACACCAGCTCTCTTAGAGACTGCTTTTTTGTGAATGTAGTACTATTGCAAAACAATGTTTATATGATATCACACATTATATGGAAGTCGACTTAAAATGCTGAACTTTGCATAAAAGACAATTGTTAGATTGAATATAATCTATGGATTTGTAGATGTTCGATTTTCATGGAAAGTGTACTGTATAGAAACCTGGTATGTACTTTGTATTGTAAACATCTCCATCTTTTACTACAAAAGCTAGCAAATGATGTGCAACTATTTATTTTGAACTTTGGTACTAAAGAGGCAGTGAATCTCATTCACTATAAGGCCATAGGACTGATGTTTAGTAAAAACTTATTTTGAACTGCTTAATGTAATGGTTGCTACCCCTATTTACTCAATTTCAGGACATCTAGTCAAATGCGTATTAGAAGCTAGAGGATTGGTGCCCAGTTTTTGAGGGATATTTTTTTGCCCCTAGGGTTGTCTAACTATAATGTCCCCTTCTTAGGCCTAATAAGTTTGAAGACCATTAGCCTATTTCTTGAGTTCTCGTGGGCTAATTGGTAAGGTACGGGGACTCCAGAGTCCAGAGATCTTGGAGGATGTAGTTTCGGGGTTACAAGGTTTGTATTGTTGGCAATGGGCTCAGTGGGCAATACTGATTTGAATGACACTCTTTGAAGTGTTTTTTGACTTTTGGGGTGTTCTCCAAACTTTTTGGTGAGCACGGCTATTTATAGTAAGTGACCAAATTGGCTTCTATTATTCTCTTATTGCCTCAATATCATATTGGTGCGGTCAAATTTGGATTCCAATGTGTTTCGGGATTTTCTGCAACTTGGTGTGGAATAGTCAAATTATTGCCTTAAGTTATAATGTTTAATTATTATTTTTAATAACTTAAGTGTAATATCTTTTTGAAAAGGTATTTTAATTCCCCATTTGGAAGCCTAGGAGGAATAAGGGGGTCTTGCACATGAAAAAGGGTTAATTTAATTTTAAAAATGGAATTTGATGGAAAAAGGTAAATTAATTGATTATTTTAAATTGGAGTTTTCCCTCCCAAAATCCATATAAGAAGGCATTGGGGCTCATTGTTGCATATGCTGAAGAATGATAATGTTTTGTTTTCAAAATGGCTTTGGTTCTCTTTAATCTTTGAGGATGAAATCTCTCATAGATTTCTAGTTTCAGAATTGTAAGATATTCCCTAGCTAGACTAGTGTGATTCTAGCCAAGGAGTCACCATTGGAGCTGATTGAAACTTTCAGTTTTGGCTTTCCAGTATGGATTATTTTGATGTGTTTTAGTGTTGCAAAATGCTTTGTTGAGACTTCTTTTCAGTTGCAAATTGTTAAGTGTGGATTTCTTGATGGTTTTTGGTAGCTGGCCGTACCATTTTCCCCTTGCTGGCCTGTACCACTCAGGTGGACATTGGAGGTGGTGCTGGAGAGTTTTGGGATCTAAGACTAATTGCAACATTTTCCTTAGTGCTGCGTGGCTCCTTTGAAGGCTTTTGCAAGAGTTTAATTGCTGGCACAAATCCCAAGGCAGGCCGTACAATTGTACCTGGCCTTACTATTGCATTGGAGCTGGGTGTGAGCCTCTTTCCTCAGGTCGTTGCTCATAATGGACTGTCATACTATTGGAAAAGGGTGAAATGATATTTAGTGTCCTTGGCTAGCTGTTTGACATTGTTCCTATGCATTTTGAAGTGATTTGAAGGGGCTGTACAGTTCTGGAAATGACTGATTTTGACCATCATGCCTGTGTATTGCTCGTTCCCTGCTCTGTTTATGGTTGTTAATGATTGCTGAGTGTGTTGGAGTTGCATAACTTCAAACTAGAGAAGTCAAAGTCTTAAAAGAAGGTGCCTGAATGATGTTCAACACTGTCTATGGTTTGCTGGTTGCAACAACAGGTCTGTAGCAGCATTGTTTCCAGTGAATATTAGTTCTAACTCAGCATCCACCTTCAGCTCTTTATGAGGTATTATGTTGTAGCTTCAAGTTGGGTAACTCACTTTGTCATTTAGCAATATTTTGGGTGATTCCAATCAGTTTTCATTTCATATTTTATTTGTAACAGCAGATGTATACTTTGAATTGAGAGATTTGGGTGAGCTAACACTGTAACACTGTGTGGTAGTACCACTAGTGATCTGCGCTTGATTATTGTTGTTACTGACCCCATTGCATAAATGGCTCTTATTACTCAGCCCACTGAATAAGTGGTTCTTTGGTGCTCACTCGTCATTGAAAAGTGGAAGAGTTGCTTAATTTCTTTGTATTCACTCACCACTAGAAAGTAGAAGAGTTGGCTTTACATTTCCTTTATTGTATAAGCTTTCCCACTGAAAAGTGGAAGTTCTAAAGCTAACCCCCACTGGATAAGTGGATGTAACTTTCAGCTGTTTTATTCAAGTAAATTTGTAATCCTATACATTGTATGCTCTCACCTGTTGTGACCTTTTTCACACATCGCCCCATTCAAGATGGGGACCCCTAATTTTTGCTCCATTCTGGTCTTTTGGCCTTGGTTTTTCTTTCTCTCTCTCGCTCTGTCTCTTTTCTGATGTCTGCCTTTGCGGGGACGTTCCCGTCTGCAAGCTTAAGCGTGAAATTGACCGAGTCTGGAAATTAGGGTTTCATCTTTCCTGGCCAGTCCAAGGTCGAGTAAGGTGAATAACTTGAAATTTGAGCTTAACATTGTTGGCAGTGTGCTTCCAGCAGGCTCTCAGCAGATTTTCATCAGATTCTGAGATACTTACTATTTTTAGTAAGTGTGAAATTGCAGGCAATTCATCAGTATTTTTGAGATTCCGACAGTCACACGTCATTCAGAGTGTATCAGACTACTCGTGTGCAAAATTTGAGCAGAAACAGACAACTTACTATTTTTAGCAGTCCAGCTTCCGGGGCAAATTTCGGGGTGCAGATGCAGAGTTTTTCTTTGCATGTTGGCATATTCCTTCTGGGTTTTTCGAGACCTTCGTAACGGTGTAACATGCAAAACGAGGCGACCACTTTTAGAATCCAGTCTTCCAGGGCTATTTTTAGGGTTTGCATGTTAGGGTTTCTTTTGCATGTCGGGTGATTCCTGATGGATTTTTCGAGACCTACACGATGGTGTGACATGCAAATGAAGATACTCAGTAAGGAACTTGCTATTTTTAGCAGGCGTGTCCCGGCAGCCACTTCCCAGCAGTTCAGAATCACGAGCTGATCGCAGTACCACAGAAACGAAGAGAAACAGAGATCATTCGATGCGCATGTAGAGTGAATTAGGGTTTCCAACTTCGGAGCCTGAAAAGAGAAGTCAAAAGTCAAAATTTTTGAAAACCGGTGTAAACCATCGCGATCAGTGTCCCTTAGGCTATCTGCTGGTGGAATTTCAAGTCAAACGGAGTACTTACTATTTATAGTAAGTCATTTTGGAAACAGGCTAAAAATAGTAAATCAACTGCATGCGTTGATGTCGACAGTCGGGTCACGTGGTGAGGAGCGCCTCATTCAAATTTCAAGTCAATCGGAGTAGTGGAGCTATCAGAAGCTGACAGTTACTATTTATAGTAAACCACTTCCAGAAATGGGCTAAAAATAGCAGGGTGATTAAAAATGGCAGTGTCGACAGGACAACAAAGTTATGAGGATGCAGTGTTCAAAATTCCAAGTCGTTCTGAACTTCAGAGATGCAAAATCGGGAGGCTTACTATTTATAGCAGGGCATGGATAAGCTAGCAGAAGAAGGTAAAAATGTCTAAGTCTGAGTTTCATCCAACAAGCACCTCCAAATGCGCCATGCTTGCCTTCAAGATGATCAAAAATATTCTATGAAATGAGTTCATCCTCCTGCCACCCCAAAATGCGCCCAAGTTGGTGAGGTGGAAGCATGAAAAATTTTCTAAGGCAAAGTTTCATCCACCTCAAGGGGTGAAATGCGCCCTCAAGGGATGAAGAAGTTTAAAAAAATTTCTAAGTATGAGCAATATCCTCCTGCCTTGTCTAAATGCGCCCTCCTCACAAAGCAAAATGATAAAAAATTCTAAGTATCAACTCTCATCCTTCACCAAGTAAGAAATGCGCCCAACAAGCAAGAAGGTCAAAGAGGTCAATGAGGTTTATCCTTCACCCTTGCCTAAATGCGCCCATACTTCAAGTTCCATCCTCCTCAAGGCAATAAATGGGCCCAAGCTAGAAATGGTCAAGGGAAGTCAACGTTTTCATCCTCCTACATAGGAAAAATGCGCCCAAATCAGGGCATGTGAAGACAAAACCAGTGGCATGCAAAGAGACAAAACGTATGCATGCAAGAAGGGAATATTCCAAATGAGTTGAAAGGCAAGTTTTAAAATCCACTTCATAATGCAAATCCGCCCAAGTGTAGAATAAGGTCAACAAGTCAAAGGCTAGGCGTGGTTTTATCCTTCACACATGTTAATATGCGCCCAAGACTGAAGTAAAGTGTGAAATAAAATGAAGGGCGTTGAAAATATTCCCTAGGCGTGGTTATTATCCTTCCTCAAATGCCAAATGCGCTCAAGTATGTGTAGTGTGGTGAATGGGAATTTGAATATGCTAGGCGCGCTGAATATCCTTCAACAAATGTAATATGCGCCTAAGGTGTTGAGGTGGTGGAAGCATAGATGTTAAAGGTGCTAAGTGATAAAAGCATTTTCTAAGTGTGAGGTACACCTAGGAGGGTGTGAATGAAATATGTTGGGCATTGAGAGTAAAATATTCTCCATGGCGTAATATGTGCTTTCAAGAATTTTCTAAGAGAGTTGAAAATTTCTCTGGGTAGATAAAATTTCTCCACAGGAAGAATGGATTGACGAATGAATAAAATTTTCTAAGGGAAAATTTTTCAAAAGAAATGCTAAGTGATTCAAAAATCCTCTAAGGCACAAATATTTTCTCCCTTAGAAAAATGCCTAAGTCTGGAGAGGTGATGGAATTTTCCTGAAGCACGAGCAGAATTGCCAGAGGTGAAGTCGGTGAATGCCAGCTGCACGGGTTGATAAAAAAATAAAATTTCTCAAGTCAGAGCAACAGGAAATCTTCACAGATGCAAAGAACGAATTTAAATTTCACAGGGAAATAATTTTCTGAGGTTCAAAATTCAAAAAAAATTAAATGAACCCATTCGTTGGGTACCCATGGATTCGACGCGTTCTGGAGAAAATTTTCTTCTGGGTATCGAAGATTATCGATAAGGAATGGATTTTAAGGTCTTCCGCAGCTTGTCGAGGATTCTGGGATGAAGATTTTAAATGGGCACCAGGTTGATGAATTTTCCTAAGGGGAATTTGAAAATTTTCTAAGGCAAGTGTGGAGAAAATGTGTTCTCAAGGTAAGATCCTCCAGACGATGAATTTGAAATGAACTGCCTAGGTGAATTTGCTTAAATCCTTCGTGGGGATAGTCTTCCAGAGCCAGAGTTGAACGACCCAGGTAGTGAAATGAATTTCTCAAAGATGAAGTTTGTCTAAGGCATGAACTTGAACGCAAAGTTGGCGATGAACCCTTGGAGATCGAAGCGTGAAAATCAGGTAAGTAAGTTGAATTTATATTATGAAGTGTTCTAATACTCTTCTCCTCGCTTGTTTTGTAGGAGGAACGTCGAGGCCAGGCAGTGATGATTTGAAGCAAGTAGTTCAAGATGATAAGTCACGAAGGAAGAAAAGTTGCAGGAAAATGGCTAAGTGTTGAGGCTCAAGTAACAAAGAAGAAACATTTTCAAAATTCAAGATGAAAAAAAAAGAAAAGAATGGAGGCTCGAGCAAAGTTGAAGAACAACGTCAAGAAGAGGATCAAGGGCAGTGTGAACGCGCTTCAAGATTGGAATCTTCTAGAAGGATGATGGTGGACATTAATGGCGCATTTATCACCCCACTCTCCTTTGTGGCGGTTTTTAGGGCAACTCTTGTTTAGGGCTGAGGTGGCACAATCTGGGCCATCCAGCCGATTGTAACCCTAGCCGTCTTTTGGATTGGGCTAGCTATAAAAGGGGAAGTCCCCCTCATTTGTAATATCATTAGAAATTAGAAGTAGAAGCAGAGCAGAGAAGGAGTAGAGAGCAATTAGATAGTTGATAGTATAGTTTAGATTGAAAAGGAAGGAAAGTCTTCCCTTTGGATACTTTGTAAGAAGTTGTCATGTATGCTTTCATAATAAAAGAATTTTCATTGATGGTGAATTCTTCTTTGTTGTGAATAGTTGTTGAGGCTTCTTCGTCCTTCCAATTCACGTAGCATCTTGAAGTGACTTAAAATAGTTTTCATTTTCATGCAAGTAGATGTTAGTTGTGGACTTGTGGTGTTGATTGAGGCAACTTCATTTTTATCCATACCACTAGCGGCTTGCTGACGGCAGGCTAGCCTTGTGTGGTCAACTGGAAAACTTTACAAACTTAACTTCGATTGTAATTCATGTGTTTGTATGCGTCGTTCTGATGGTGCTTACATGTTGAGTTATAATTTGAAAACCTCTTGTCACTCCCTTGAAGATTGCACTGACTTTGTGTAAGTTGTCCAACGTGAGGCGGAGCAGAGTCTGGTCGAAGTCTATCGAGATTGATCCCACGTCCCGTCCTTAGATAGAAGATTAACTTCTTAGGCCCTATACCCATTTAATTTCAGTTCATTTCCGGTTAGAATTAGGAAACTTGTGCCCATTTGCTAAATCATTCGAATTACACAAAGCCCCTAGTCCACTGTCTGCTGTCAACTGTCGAACAATTGTGTAAGTCCCCTCGTGAGAACACAGCAACTCACATCAAACCAACTGAGGGTATTCTAAGTATTCGGAACCTTCGAGTTGAAAGCATGATCTTACTCGCAATCTTAGCATGCTGAATACTTTGATCAAGAGAGGATAGAGTATCCGTTGGGAAACTTTATTCTGTGTTGGTGCGGTCTCAAAAACCACGTCAACATCACCTCGCCCACATTGGGAACTTGGTGGTCAAAAAGTGGAAATGAAGTTGCTTGGCATTTCATTCTGTTCGAGCTAACAAGTTTTCTCAAAATAAATAAATTTAAGGGTGCCTATTACACTAACTGGCTTGACCATGTAGTCCTAGTTGTTCTTTTATAGAGATTATCAAATTATGCATTGGCTATTTGACTGTGGTTGATGGAGATGTCACTCCTTTTTCTGATATAGATTAGTGCCAAGCCAGGAATACAACATTAAATGAACCATCATGTTTGGTGTTTTTTCTATTTCAGGTTTACCCACTGTAATTGGTTAGAATAGTTTTTTGTATTCTTGGCTTGTAGCTTGTAATCTTGACTCTTTTAGTGTTGGAGTTTATTTTATGCTCTTGCATTTGTTGTCTATTCTATTGAGCCCTATCAACCTACTGTGGTCATTTGTGGACACTAACATAATTTCTCAATTTCTAAAGTCTCTTGCTAGTTTGTGATTGTGAATAGCTATACATCTTTGGGGACTAGGGTAAGAGTCCTATATCATAAGCTGACATACAGATACCTGATTTCTTTTCCAGTTATCGGATGGATCTTACATGTGTGTTTTGCCTTTCCAGGTATGTGCATAGCTATCAAAGCTATTTGTGGAATCATGCTGCCAGCGCAAGGGTTCAGAAATATGGTGAGATTTCCAAAGAATTCTTTTTATGTTCACTGACAAGTAGAAGGTACTTCACTGTTCATCATTTGACAGTGACAGAAAAATCTATGTTCCTTTATTAATTGTTGTCCCTTTCATCATACTAAATTGCTGCTTTTTTAATTATCTTTACTTAATCACTGACTTCTTTTCTTCTTTAACTATTAATTGCTTCTCCTCATAAAATTAATATCGCTGCTGCTCCTTTTATTGTATTTTCTGATATTAATTTATTTATAATTGCTGCAATTTATACACTCATCATTGCTTTGTTTGATATGCTCCAAACATTTGCTACTCTTTATGAAAATACAATCACTGTTTTCTTAGAATATAATAAAGATTGATCACTCATCTTCAAATCATGATTGCTGCCTGAGATGATTGTTGTTGTTCCTTGATATAGATCGCTTATCTCCTTAATTGCTGCATTTGTTGATATCTTCACACACCTTACTATAGGTGATTAATATATATAGATGTCTTAGTCTTAGGCACCAATAATGGTTGGCTAGTATAGAGCTCGTCCCCTTCCATAAATGATGAACACTTTTAGACATGAAATACTCCTCCATTTGGATGCTAATATAAGGAGGTCAGCTAGCATGCTTAAGTAATGATTAGTGGCCTTTGGCCAATCCATTTGACATCAATGATTCTATCCAAATATCACATCTATTGACTTTGACATCAATGACAACTTCCAACAATCTTGACTAAGCGCCTTTGATATCAATGACAATATTTCCAACATATGTAAGACACGAAATATACACATAAATACACGTAAGACACGAAGTAGACATATAAATACACGTAAGACACAGAGCATACATGTGAAAGGCACACACATATAGAAATACAATGTTGGCCTACTTGTTTTTATTTTTGATTTACTTAAGAAGAGGGCTGAATATTTAATCCCAATTGATTGGCGGTTAAAGTAGGTTTCTCCCGCAAGCTGGCAGGATTAATGCTCTCATACCATTGTAATGTCCCCTATTTGGGATATTCCTAGATTTTTCCATAAAAGCACAATTTGAATCCCAAAATAAGAAATGCAATATATTTAAGATTGTAAATTTACCAATGAAATGCCCTTTATAAGATATATATCCTAGTTTAAGTCCTGCACACAATACTAGTCACTAGACATTGCCATTAGCTCATAAGCCATGATAATATATATATTAGTAGTCACTAGTAAACATCATGATATCCATGCACTTTAGTCACATCAAAAATTCTAATTAATGCAATAGCCATTCCAATATGGATTCCCATAATAATCTTATTAGGAATTCGTTGAAAAGTTTGCAAATTGTAGTCTCAAGGTTGGTCGCCCTTGTATTACGAGAGCATGGAAGGTGGGCTGCCCTTCCATCCATTAGTCCACCTTGGAGGCTGGTTGTCCTCCTTGATCAAGCCTAGGAGCACTAATAAGCCTCCTAGCCCACGAGGCTTAACTCCCTATGGGTGGTGTACTTGAGAAGAGCATGAAGACTGCCTCCCTTCCACCAAGCCCGAGAGCACACATTTGCCTCCCGGCCCACGAGGCTTAACCCCCTATGGGTGGCATACTTGATGGTGGGTCTGTTGGGCCTTCACGTCTCATGAACTCGAAAGGTTGATTGGCCTTTCTGTTTTGCAATCCTTTTTCTAAATTTAAAATAAATTATTGTAAAAATCTATTATCCATATTTATAATAAAAGAAGAATCATAATTTACTTATGAGGATCAATAATTGCTACAAGCATCATTATTGCTTGATTGTATATATATAATTAAATTAAATCAAAGACTTACAATCATCCTCTTGCCAGTAAATAATATTTATTGCAATGGATTTCCAATTCTTATTCCACTTTTCGCCAATCTGCTTGCTTGATTCCAATTGATGCCTTTTTCAAATGATTTGCCCTCCCTTATATATTCTCCAATGAGAGGGAGACACACCTCTTCATGGAGGCTTTTTACCTTGCAAGGGATACATCCCTTCATATTTTGAGCGCCACCTTTTATGGTTTACAACTTATTTATTTACTTGCTGTTCGGTGATCGCTGCCCCTAATAATCTTCAATTATTTTTAGTCAGCCCCACCTTTTTTTATAACCACTACCATTTAATTTATGTTCTTTTTTTGGGGGGGGGGGGGACGACCACCTTTATTTCATTGTTGATTTTCTTAACTGAGTTGGCCTTCACAAGGAAACTATTTATAGTTGTCAACGCTTGAGGTTTGGTATTTATTGTTGCGATTTAAGGAATAAAACGGATCATTATAGGCCAACTCTTCACTCACGATCTAGTTCTTTTGGTCCCCTTTTTAGCTTGTTTCAATTTCTTGATGGTTTAGCCTATTATCTGACCCTTGTAGGCTAATGGAGTTGGTTAGAGGGTCTTGTGTGGCAAATATCTGGTTGTTTTTCTTCTCTGGAGTTTTATATCATTTAGGATTGGCCTTCGGGAGTGATTTGGGACTCAGTTGTGCGCACTTACTCTTTATAGTAAGTTACCTGGTTAATGGAGTCCAGTATTACTATTTGTGGAAAAGCACTTGAATGCTTAGTGAACACCGTGGTTGACCCCCTGGCATAATCAAAATCAAGAAATGATGATTTTTAATGACGTTTTTTTAATTATTATTAAAGTTAGCTTTAATAATAATTAATGATTTAAAGGTAAATATCATAAAGTTATATTATGACTTCATTTAAAATGGGGCCATTTAATTATAAAAGACAAATTATAAAAAGAACCTAGGTTTTGGCGCCCTTATAATGAGACTTTATGAAGGTCATCAAAAGCAAATAAAATATTATATTTAAAAGTCAAATGTCTCTCGGAAATCATGCCTTTCAAGGGGAATATATAAGTCATCAACAAAAGCAAATATTTTATTTATTCAATCATTCAATACTTATGCATTTTGAAAGCTTTTCTGGAGAGAAGAAGAAACCAGGGTTTCTGCATTATTTTGGTCTTTGAGAATGTAGCCTCTCATAGATTCAAGCTTCCTGAGGTTGTGTAATATCTTCTTAAGGTTGCTCATAAAGGTGGCTGTAAACAATAGTCATATTTGAGCATATTTGTGAAGTTTCTTGCAAGTTCTTGGAGGGTTTATGCACAAAAAATTTAAAGGACACCTTTGCTGTTAGAGATCTTTCAATTGCTGGGCTGTACTGGAGTAATTGCTGGCCATTCTATGTCCTTTCAGCCAGGCCGTACCATCTTGGGATTGAGGCGTTTGGACTTGAGGCTGAAATGCCTTGTGTTAGGAGCTGTAGACTGTCTCATTTGTGGCAGCTAAGGGTTAGAAACATTGCTGATGCATTTATTTTGTGGAGAAGACCATAATGGCTGCAAATCATCCTCAATAAGGTTTTGACAGTTTCAGAATTCATTCCCAGATTTTGCAAATAATCATGTTCAGCTTTTCTGGGTTTGAAGTCTATTAGTTTATCAAGCAATGTATTAAGTGCTGTATTGAATATTTTGTATTGGCACACAATTATTAAATCTGATTGAAAAAAATAAATATCTTAAGAGGCTGTTATAGCAGTCAGTTTAATTGTCAATATCTTTATTTGCATTTGCATTACAATATCAATTGCATTCTTGGCATTATCTTTGTCAAAACCTCAAAACAAGCATAAACCATTCAAAACATTCAAAACCAAGAAGAAACAGTCGGGTAGTTGCATAGAGAAATAACTCAATAGTCAGGAGGGTTATTATAGTCAATGACATACTTCCTCTTGTTGCTCTAGATCGAGAGTGTGTTTCGCTTCCAATTGTGGTCTACTTTGGTGGCGATCAGCCACCCTCTCCCAAGTAACCCATCGTATGCCTTATTCTATAGTGGGATGACAACAAAATTTAGAAGCAATTGTTGTGTGTCAATCGTCACTTTTTGTGCCATAAGTGTACCGAGAGGTTTGATGCTGTGCTGGTCGGAGCTTGCCAAGTGAAAGATTGAGGGCTAGAGAGTTGGTTTCCCCAGACACTTCCATGTTTCCTCTTGTAGTACGTTTACTCTTGAGCCTCTGTCAACGATGGTGTTTGAGAGTTTCCTCCCCATAATTTCCATCTATACGATGGCAAGCTTTGTCCCAATGTTTACTATGAGTAGCATTGGGTTCGTGGCTTGTTCTCTTGACGACTGTGTTATGTTCTTGCTTGGTCCTCCCTGACGAGTTTGATTGTCTTCGACGACATTGGTAATTGCTATTGTCAATTGTGGCATCATCTGTAGAAGGTTAGTTACCTTGATAGGTACAGCTGTGTGTAGCACCTGCCATTATATGTTCTTCTCTAACTTCGACTGCATTGACGTACTGGTTGCCTCGTTGGAGTTTCTTCATTCTGTGGGCATTGCCTGTTCTACTTTCACCCTGGCCTCTTTGAGTCTTTCTTTCTTCGTATGAGGGTCTGGGTAAATAACTTTCTTTGTTTGTGCTCTGGTAATTGCCAAAACCTCCTCGTCATCTACCTCCAACATGTTTATACCTTTTTGCTTTTGGCAGTTGGTATCTTCATGATTGCCCGGTCAACACCATTTGCATAATCTTCCTCTCGTACCTTGATTATTTTGGCATTCCTTAGCAAAGTGACCGCACTCGTTGCACTTTTGACACTATATCATAGGTCTATCTTAGGCATCGTACTATATTCTGCTTCTTGGTCCATTGTTGTTGAAACGATTGTTATTGCTTCTTTTGTTGTTATGGTATCCTCCAGGGGATACATTGGTATTGTTCTGGGGTTTCGATGGTGTAGTTAGAGGGGTTGACTATTCCCCTTGTGTAAAGAACACTTGCGTGCTTCTTGTCTTCAGGTTGT
Organism: Sequoia sempervirens; assembly: GCA_007258455.2. Taxonomy (NCBI): domain Eukaryota; kingdom Viridiplantae; phylum Streptophyta; class Pinopsida; order Cupressales; family Cupressaceae; genus Sequoia; species Sequoia sempervirens. The sequence continues at coordinate 176,525,013 of VDFB02353493.1, read as the reverse complement.
ATGGGCACTCCTTGATAGAGTGTCCTAGAACTTGGCACATGTCACATAATAGTTTCTTTGGGAAATTTCCCTTGGTATGACCTTCTGTGTTGCATTCGATACACCACATTTGTTTAGATTCTTTGGAATTCTCCATTTGCACCTTTAGCTCTTTCATCATTCTTGTCATGTCTGATTTGAGGGCTTGGACTGTTTTTTGATTCTTTATCGCTACTCTCCTCCGTACTCTTGTCATCATCTGTCGTTTTTTTTCCTCAAGTGGATTTTTTATTTTCGCTCTCAATGTCCATTGCCTGATTGTAAGTATTAGTGTACGATGATGGGTACTATCTTCATTTTCTTCCTTAGTGAGGGGATTATCCCTTCAATGAACCATTGCTTCTTTAATCCGTCTGTCAGTTGGCTCTCCAATTTTACCAATAATTCCTTGAGACTATGATTGTAAGCTCGTATGTTTTCATGTTTTCCCAATTTCGTGTTATATATTTGAGCTACAATCTCATTATTGTCTCTCAGGATCCTGAATTCTTCTTGGAATGTTCTTTTTAGTGCCTCGCATGTGGCTTTATGTGCTACTTCTAATTCCGTATACTAGTCGATTGCTATGCCTCTGAGAGTCATTGGAAATGCTCTCAGCTAGTAATCTTTGTCTTCTTGCCTATTTGCTATCCATATGGTTTTCACATGTTTTACAGTGCCTCATTGGATCCTTTGACCCGTTCCCTATGAATTTTGGCAAATTTTTCCCTTTCACACTCTGACTAGCCGGTGGAGTTACTATCTTTCTTCCCTAATGCCCTCCTTGTGCGTTGGATCTGATTAGACTATTTCTCTGGACACATTCCGATGACTCACTTGTACTCATAAACACGTTCGATTCTTCCACTAGTCCACTTTTCAGCATCTTCCGCACTCTGGGTATTTTGGGATTCGTTTTTGCACTCCCTCCATTCGGGTGTCTTCAATTTGGATTCTCCAATTCTCGATTCTTCTCCCGATATGAATAGTTCTTGGATGTGGTGTATACCATTTTTTTGTTCCTTAGTTAATTCATTATCATAATCTTTATGTTCTTTTTCACTTGCTATAGATGGTTGCCCGAGAGGGACTTAGTTTGTTTCTTTAACAAGGTTTTGGTTTATTTTGGCAAGGTCCTGGTTTGTTTCTTCAACGATTTGTTTTAATCTTCTTCGTCAGTCTTCTTGTTGTCTTATTCTTAGTGATCTTCGTACCCGTTCTTTGGATGATTCTTGACCACTTGGAATTTGGCTCGTTTCATTATTTGGTCGTATGGGCATTAATTTCCAAGAGTACACCTACAACTGGTGTCTCATTCTTCCTCTTCTCGCTTTTTCCTCTCTTTGTACCGTTGTATTTGTTGTCCTCTTTGCTCTTAGTCTTTGTCGGCTTGAAGACCTTGGAGTATGATGTAATGATGTGTGAGCAATCTTAGTAGTCTGTTGAGAAGGTGGTTGACCTTTGGGTTAATGCTCAGGTTGTCCCAGATGATTCCATGAGGGACCTCTTGCCTGAGAGCGTGTCATTGTACGTGCTTCTTGATTGAGATATCCCACAAATTTATGAGATCTTCCGTCAACACGTCTTCTCTTTCTAAATTGGCTTGTATTGACTCTTTGGTCGGCTGACCCATTATGACGCCATTACTCCTGTTTATGTGTTGTGTATGAGAGTTCGATTTGGCAACATCACCAAATGTTTACTCAAAAAAGTAACTTGACTGACTAACAAAGTAAATGAGAATATAACTTACAAAAACATACATATCCAGTACACTCACGAATGCATATGCATAAAACAATAGTATTCTCATTCATTCAATGGCAATAAGTGTAGTACAAAATATCTGTGTTGCCCTCGACTACAAGTGAAACAAGGCATATATAGTTGCTGACGTTGGTTGAGAATACCAACCATAGGGAACTACCCGATACAACTAATCAAATGGTGAAATGTCCCACCCTTGGTGAACACTTGCTAACTGAGTTTTTGCTTGTATATCTTTCTTGGGGTTTCAAAGTTTTTGCTTGTTTTGATTCTCAATGTGATATAATGCCAGGAAATGCTTAAAATTAACTCATACAAATGGCAGATGAATATTGATGATTAATGCAAAATTAACTAATGCCGAGGCAAACCCCCTTGTATATATATTCAAACAGATTTTACAATAGTTTGCAAATACAATATATATTCAATTCAGCTCTTCATATAATGCTTGTGAAAACATTAACATCATATCCGGGAAGTTGAATAAAGCTTTTGGAAATGTATTGCAGCAACTGGAAAACCACATATAATGGACATCTAGCCTCAACAATGAATTCTCCACCTTAATATTGCCCCATAATGAATGCTTGGACCTGGCCGCTCCAAGTGAAGGTGGTAAAGTGCACAAGAAGTAGGCGTTTTGGCCTAGAGTTCCAACACTCAGCAAGTAGAAGGGTGTACGGCCTATACCAGAAATGTATGGCCTCTCAAAAGATTACCACATGGCTGTGAAAATGAGTGGTAACAGCAATAAATCCTTCACAGTAGATATGCCTTTGTTCTTCAAATAATATTCTTCCCAAATCCTTGATTAATCTGATGATATTCTCCTTTGAAATGCACAACAGAACTCCCACGTGCCAATGAAGGAAGGCACAAATCAGCAATAAAGATATTCAATAACATAGTTGCTGGGAGATGTAGGGTACTGGTACTTGTACGGGGACGGGAGGCCAATCAAATTAGGGTACGTGAGTTAAATGAATAAGGAGACGACTATTTTATATGTAAATGATTCACCGAAAATTTTGGGTATGGGGATTGGTATGTTGTCTATGTTCCCAAAATGGAGTTTCCTGACAACTATATTCAATAATGATGGTCTTCAATCTGCTGATTAAATCCTTGTGAAATCTGATATTAAAGCTACCATTTGTGCTCAATGTGACTTCAGAAGTAAAGTCACCAGACAATTGCAACCCTTGGATGCTATCTCACACCTATAGTTTTCTCAAATCAGAGAGATTTGTCGTTCTCCATGATCAAAATTGAGGGAAACCTTGATTTTCTTCTCCAAATGTGCAACAAAAGCCAAGTGTTGAATATTCATCAATAATAATGAAAATGCTTTTGAGTGCCCTTTTAATATCTTCTCCCAAATGGCACGATTTCCAAGAGGCCTTTTAATCATTTAAAATGATATAATTTATTTGCTTTTGTTGACTTTATAATATACCTCTTAAGGTGGGAGCCCAATAAGACTTAAATGCACTTTTAATAATTTGACTTTATAATCATTAAATATCCCTTTCATAATAAAGTCAATAAAAAACATTTAATGGTGTGCACTTTATAATAATTAATTATTATTAAACCATTACTTTAATAATAATTAAAATTTCATAACTCCAATAATAAACCTCCTAAATCAATTTCGTTTGCGCTAGGAGGTAGCCCACTGAACTCAATGCTCACCAGGGGGCCTTACTATAATTAGTAAGTTAGCCTCTATCATACAACTAACTCATTATAAATAGTAAGTGTGTACAAATGAAGCTAGAAGCCCCTAGATAACATCGCCTTTGAATAAGCCAAGGATCTGGAGATGCCAAATGCTGCCAATTGCCAACTGAAATACCAGATATCTCCAAAATAGGGCCCTTTAGTCACCATTATTAGCCTACGAAGACCCGATGGTAGGCTAAACCTCCAACTCTGATGCTCGCTCAAAAATTGTATATTACAGTCCGCCCTCCTCGAAATTTCTTGTCCTCAAGGAATCTCAACTGAACCGGAAACACTACTCCACCAGAAGCCCAAGGGAAGAACTGCAGAATGACCCACATATTGCCAAAGAACTCTAGCAGCACCAACATAAGCACAAGTGTGCAAGGATAAACATCATACCAATTGTCAAACTCATGCGCACAAGATTTGTGCATCGAAATCAACTCATGTACATGTGGATCAAAGGTGAAACTATATGCAAACCACACAATGTACATGCTGTAATATTCATCAACAAACCTTGATTGGAATCCTAATGCGCAAGGAGGATCCCATTGCAAACTGTAGAGTGCCCAACAATATATCCACTGAATCCACAGGGTAGGTATCAAACTATGCACAACAATACCATAGGAAACTACCCCAATGTAGGACAATCTACCAATCATAAAAACAGTGCATAATATCCTTGGATTCCAAATCCAGAATGGAAGTCTGCCATGCTTATCACCATTTGACTTCCACTGCACTATTTTGATATCGACTTCACCATGTTGAGAGTGGTGAAGCAACACATCAGGATCCATCCGAACTATAGTGCCGAACCTGTCACCACCTGGATCCCAACACAACCGCTACTCACCTCCATCAACAATGAAGAGGTAAGAATATCTCAAAGTGTCTGCAACACAACATCACTCTCCATCCTTTGCTAACCACCTATAAATGTGATGACCATCCCTCATGGGTGCTAGAAGATATGCAATTGATCTTGTTGAATTGCCACTATGAAGTGGAGCAACAACCCCAAGATTGCAAGTCCGTCCAATGGGGAAACAAATGATGCTAACAGGGACATATAATGGTGGAGAATCATCTCTATGCTGTTCTCTCAAGATGAGGAAATTATATAACTCTCCTCCATCACCTCAGAAAGAACTAACCAAGCCATCATGCCTACCGACACCACAACGTCCCTAAAACCACGTCTCCAATGGAAATTTTTGAGACCAAGAAGTAGCAAACTCTATCGGATACATATGAGCATGATGGAAATTTGATCTTTGATCCTGTAAACAATCTCCCACAAACAACTGAGTCGAGCACCTGCAGTCTCTAGTTCCATCTTCTGAAGATGGCAACACTTCATCCCACAATGGATGATATAAATCCTGAGCTAATCCACACCTATGCATCATCAAGTCATCTCTGTGTGGATTAAAGAAGAAGTGATGAGCACTCCTAACTATGCAATCAAGATAGAATGCACCTGCCTGCGTCAATGGTTAACCGTCATAGTCATGGGGAACAAACTCCTCATCACTCTCATCTCTCGAATTAGAACGTCTCCGATCTTGAATGGCTAATTGGGTAGATGCTCTGCCAACCTTCTCTACGTACCCAATAGCATAATCTCTATCATGAAGCAAATGGAGGTATTTTGATTTTATTTCCTTCAAAGCACTCCTGATGGACCGCAAACTACAAATAGGAGTACTGGTTGAGACCCATATTGTCTCTCCTCAAACTCTACTGACCAAAGGAGGTATTCGACATACTTATGTGTGCAAGCAAAACGAGATAAGGTTTGATCAACCTTCTCTCTAGTGACCTTTAGCTAATCCCTCCATCTCTGTGGCTCAATAGGTTGTTGACCCAAATCAGTTGCATGGGATGAAATCTCAGATTTGCTTCCAGGAGAGGGAAACAAATCAACATGAGTACTAAACTTCCCACTAGATGACGCCCTGCATACCTCTTGTGAAAAAGATGGAACAACGTTGTGATCAGTCACACATCTCTTTGCATCACTTGAAATGGGACTATCCTTAGGAACACCAGATGTAACACATTGTTCCCTGCTAAACTCATCCAAAGTACTCATCCCATCTGTGTCACCTACACCTGTAATTGAAATGGATGTTGCCACCTCCTCATTATGCACATTATCACAAACTGTGGATGCGTGTTCATCATCAACTGCTGCCATAGATATCTGAACTGTATTTGTAGGTGATGAAGACTGCACTGAGATCAACTCCATGATAAGCTCATCAATCTGTGACGTAGACTCTTGAAGGGCCATTTGAGTGCTCTTCAATGAGTCCATGGTAACCTCAAGCTCATAAGTGAGCTCATCAACCTCCTCTTCTTTCCCCTTTAACACATCATAATAAATACCATTAAGCATGAAAAAATGATCTCTATCAGATAGCAATTGTAGGTAATTGTATTTCATTACCCCCAATGCGTCTCCAAGTGCCTGAAACTTTGCAAGGGAAAGTTCACTATCAAAGTGCTCATGTGTTTCTGGAGTCTTCCAACAATAGTTTGCCAACAACTGTTGAGCAACATCAAAGTGCTCTATGGCTGAAGCGATCATGCCTTCACTCACCTTCAATTGCCTTGCTAAGTGAGGAGACCCTTGTGACAAATCATTTCCACACGAATTTGCTGATTTGAAATCAACACTATGATCAGAGGCTGAATCACCATCACTCATTGATTGGTAAGCATCATCATGTGTGCCATGAACTTTGCACACATCATCAACATAGGTACTGCTGTTATGTACCTCAAGGAATAACTCAAATGACATGTTGGAAGCTGCTGATTTGACATTATCATCGCACCCTTCCTCTTCCAAAGTAGATGCATGCACATCCAAAAAGCTATTTGAAATGAGCCAGACTAGATTTGACTCAAAACCCCCAATTTTTCTGCCCTAAATATCTCCAAGTTTTTCCCACAGAAGATTTAACAAATAAATTGCATGCAAACAGATTTCAATATAGACCATATAATATCAGTTCAGAAATAGGGTCTGAAATTACATATGATTATTGCCTTCAAAATCTTTAGTAGACAACAATAGAAACATCCAATCTTAGCCACAAAACTTACAGTCGGATTGGATAACCAGAAGCACAAAGTGAGACACCTGAATGATATCTCCAACAGACAATGGGTTTCCGTCCACTGCCTTCAAGCTCAAGGGATTTCGTCCTCAAACCTGCTGAAAGCCAAAGCTTCCTTGAATTCTCCAAGAGAAAGTAATACCCAAGCATATTCCAAGCATGCCCAAAAGTAGTCTCTTCACTTCATTATATAACTTCTTTTTAGGAGTTTCTCATCCACTTGGCCAATGTGGGATAAATGACCTTTTAAAATAAAGTGACTTTATAATAAAACATTAACTTTAATTTAATAGTCACTTTATAAATAATCTTTAGGTATTAAAATAAAATATCAGCTGGACTCGGAAAACCATGTGCAATAGCTCGTTGGAAAGATCTCGGCGAGACGCTCCAAGTCCAATACTAAAAATATCAATTCCCTTGCCCACTGCCAACTTACTAAAAATAGTAAGTCCTTCAAAAACCCCATCAAATGAACTCAGTTTGGCCTAAACTTGAAATTGCCTAGGCCAAATGATCTCAGGATCCCTCCAATGTCCTTGTTAGCCCTTGGGACCAAGTCAGAATAGGCTAACGACGCATCATATCATGTCTGGCTAAAAAGGGGACATTACAGTCCGCCCTTCCCAAAATTGCTTGTCCTCAAGCAATTCCAAAGCTACCCCAAGATCACTGTGCTAAACCAAACTGAAATTGAGTATGATCCCAGGGTCCCAAGTCAACCTAGGAGATCGATAGCACCAACCGTTGAAAGCATTGCTCTGCTGGATGCCAACACAAGAGACCTCCTGATGACCACTAGTAAGTAGAACAATCAAATACTGCACCATCTCTGTCAACTCTTTAGATAACTGCTCTTCAAAAAGACTAAATTGGAACCCCATGGGAGTAAACCCCAGTAAGCCGTCATTGGCTTCCTCATTCTCAACTACAGTTAAGCCGACATTGGCTTCCTCATTCTCAACTGTTGAATTGCAAACCCACGTGATTCCAGGATTCAAAATCAACCTCACAAAGGAGCCACCATGATGATGTTGTGCCACACTGCTATAATCATAAACTGAAACTCTGCTATCATGTGCAAACTTGTCACCCATGTATGTACCTGAATCTCTTATTCCATTAAGCATACTCAATATAAAATGAGGAATAGTTGTCAGCATATCTCCAAATGAAATCACACACATCTCTTCACAATTTTCAGCAGCAACATGTAATGAACACACTTGTACGATAAATTTAAAACTTTAGAATTCAATCACAATAAGTAAGAACAATGCTATAATGATAAAAATTTTCTTTTCAAAAACATAAACATGATACATCTTTTGCAACTTTTAAATTATTTCATTCCAAATGAAATTACAAAGTAAGAAGAATAATATACATACATAGCCCGAAGGCTTTTGGCACCAATAGAAGTAAGAAGGTCCAGGAGTTCGTCCTATCAAGTCTTGGATCATCAGTCAGTTGTTGAGGAGGAGAAACATCACTCGGGCGCTTTTCCACCAACCACAGACTTATAATGCGGTCCCCCGCACGATCATTTTGCAATGAATGACCCTCCCTTCGAAGAATTTGGTTGGGTATCCTTTAACGACTACCAACTGGACATAGTGCTGTGATCCTACAAAGCTAGATTCCGTGCAATCGACAATTCTCAAGCTAGGATGTATTTCGGGATCATGGTGAATTGACAGTGTAGTACTACATCTAAATGGTTCCTTACACTACTTTGGCCAAAGTGTTCACATTCAATTAAGAATGTAGGTCATTTGTCACTTACACTAGCCAGGTTCAACTTGACTTGAGGCTATCTTATTTGTACGCATAGGTTGGTCTATCGGGGTAGTCCGTACCCTAGACTTCCTACAACAATCTATCTATTGGAACGGAGAACATTTTAATAAGATCCTACAACCAACGCCCTTATACAGGATACTCTCATCCTAGGGGTTCATTAACTTGACTAAGTTAATTAAGATCTAGTTGTGACTTGTAGCTCATTAAATGCTCTCGATTCATTCCTAGTATTTATTAGCTATTTACAAGCATATACTCCGTATATGGAGTCAATACTAATTATGTAGTTTTCTTTTCGTTGCCTAGTGTAATCCGTACACTAATGAAAGCAAAAACCAATAGAAGAGTACATGCATAAAACATCCTATTTCACAATTTAATTCTTTCTTATTCATTTCTAAGTAAATCAATTTTTCAGTCTCAGTTCTTTTCAGCCAAAGGACAAGACACAGAATAACATCTGAATTCATGAATTATTGAAAGCATAGAAAGGAAAAGGTTGACATGCCTGGTAGGGGCTTGCTGCTTGGCAAGAGCTTTTCCTTAGAATTTTGGAGAAAGAGTAAACTTCTTCTCTTTGCCTGCCACCAAATGATCTCCAACTGGCTCTGTAGCAAATTCCCAATTCAGCAGTTTGACAGTTCCAAGCTGCTGTTCTCAGACTCTGTGAGTGCTTCTTTCAACACAAACAGAATAGATTACTTAACCACCAAAGACTGAAGTCTTTCTTAAACAAATGGCGAATTCCCTCACAACTGAAAAATGCTTCTTTCTCTTTAATAAAACAGAACGAATTTCTTGATTATATTTTCGTGGGTTATGAATGAACATTTGCAAGTTTATATAAAGTTGGAATTTTAACTGTTTCCTCTTTCTATGGTGCCAGTGCTGCCAACAGAGTTTGGAAAGATTCAAAGAAGAAACGTGTTGCTTATTGGAGAGGGTTTCGACCTCCATTAACTGACAACAATGATGCATTTTTCAATTCGCACATGCTTAGTTCGCAAAAACGTGACACCTCCCGGTTTTAGCGCGATTCAACAGGTAGGGTTAAATGACGAATTTAAAACAAGACTATTTCCCAGTTTCAATGGCGTCCACATCCTCATTTAAGCTATGCATGAATTTACTCGGCCGTTTTCAGTTGCTTGGCCAGGTCGCGTGATTCTTCCTGTGCGTTTTCACTTCATCTGCCATTTTAACAGGCATGGCTTTTATTTCGAATTTATTTTTACTCCACTATTTTGAAATAGTCCACAGGAAATATTTTGAACTTTGGCGAAATAACAAAGATATTTGATTTTGATTTTCAAATTAAATATTCATTTTCAAAGATAATCGACATATTTCTAAATTCTCATTTCTCTTTTGAATATTAATAAAATGTTGATTTAAATTCTATTTGTTTTTCAAATCTTTTATTTAAACACATCTATATATATATTTATTATGTTAAAGTATTTACATAACATAGTTTTAATTTACATTATATATTTATGTATAATTATTTAAATTATTAATTTAAATAATCTCATATACATATTTATATTTAGTAAAAACTATATTATATACGTACTTTAATATAATATTAAATATATAAATATATTTAACTTTACATCTATACATGTTTATACATTTACATTTTTGATTATATGTTCGTATACTGTGAGCCAGACAACATACTTTCACTATACGTACTCATGTATACGTATAAATATGTGTATATGTAAATTCCATGGTATTATATCGTCATAATATATATTCATTCAACAGGTTAGTTGCGGGTACGTATACTTGTGTATATACGTATATATCTACTTTACGTATAAGTATTCATAAATACACTTATATCGACGCACACATATGGCATATCCATCTGCTCTAATACGTTGTATCGACATGAATGTACTTATGGGTACTTGTACATACCGTATTCATATGTATATATACAAATACACATATCCACCTCTAACAAGAAATATTACTCCACATAAGATTATACTGGGAAGCATCACTTATTTACACATTCAGAAGCAGATACGACTCCTAATGATACTAAACAAGCCTACGGATGACTTACCCTTAACCACAACAATGACTTATCTTACTCAGTCTATAGTTTGTGTGTGTATGTCCAATTGGTATTTGTTACTGTTTACCCGACCAAGTTCCTCCCCGAGTGATATCTCTCCTCTGCCTGGAGGTACGAACCTGTTTCCTGCACATCATGACATGACAACAGGAGTCATTTGCTCAAAACCAAGGCAATATACATAAAGCATCGTAGAAAGTTAGAACAACATTATTCTATAACTTAATATGCTACTTTCATTCAAGAATTACATCAATAGGAGTATCGGATAATGAGATAATCATTAGGACACATTCAGTTGATCACAAGAACAATATGTTTTATTCATCAGAAAGATTCAAACATTTACAATGTACTTCCTATGCAGTAGTAACTATACAATCGGGGTGTAACACAACAAGTCTGAAAAACTGATTTATAGTTACTTCCTGAATGCCTTTGCTCTCATAGACTGATAAATTCTCATTAATATCCAATTTCCAAGTGTTGTAGAGATCATTATGTGCACTCAAATCTATGCAACCGGTTGTTATCATCACTGCATGATCTGAAAATTCAATGATTAGAATCATAGGAAAACTTTCATACATTAAAATGTGAGATGGATGCCGAGGAACCAAATCTGAAAATTCATTCCCAATTGGTTGTAGACTCCTAGAATATGACTCGTGCAACAAATAGAATTCTCTTATTGGATAGAGAGAGAGCGTGATCCATTGCTATCCATTTAATTGTCAACTCTTCAATGCTATGACTCCCATGTTCATTCAATCTTCTTGGTAAATCCATGCAAACAAGAACTTTGTATACCTCATGCTTCTTCTTAATGCCAATCTTCAAATAACAAGGGAAGTTCATACCTTGTGAGAGATTTGATAAAAAGTAGACATCCTCATGCTTAGGTTTGCAATCTTGAGTATATGCAAGGTGTTTTTCCAAATCCATAACAATCTGAAAATTCTCATGACACACAGGTGCACAAGGACTGCTGTTCACCTTCAATGAATCAGCAGTTGATACAAATTCTTTCATAGAATCTTCATAGTGTTCAATCAATTCTTCTTCAAGCTTCAGTTGCTCATCAATGGTGGTTGTGCTTTCTAATGTGGCTGTCACAAGAAACTGATTTCCTGATTGAGATTGTGCCAAACTCAGCTCTAAGTTAAGCTTGTCAATCTGATTTTCTGCTCTTGGTAGAGCCTCTTGAGCAGCTTCCACAATGTCCTTAGTATCCACAAGCCCATAGATGAGATTGTCAATTTCTTCTTCTTTCCTATACAATGATTCTGAACAAACTTCCTCCTTGATTACTTGCAAATCAACTTGAGAAGATTCTTCTTTACCCCTTTTTTCTCTACTATCAAGTTGTCCCTTCCAAAGGTGACCTTGAGGGATTTGGCTCTCATAGGAAACTTCTTTTATGATATCTTCTTCACATTCTCTCTTTCCAGAAGTGTCAAGCCTAATTTCCAAATTACCTACAAAGAAACTTGTGTAACCTTTACTTGGAGCCACAATTGATTCCATCTCCTTACAAACTTTCGTTTCATTTTGTTGAGACAAATTTGTGGTATTCCTACCTTCTTCATCGCTGGTCCAAACTTCTTTGGCTGACTTATCTTCCTGACTAATCCCACAATTATGATCAGGTGTCCAAGTCTCTTGATATGTGAAACAAATCTGCTCTCTCCTCATTTGGTTTTTGCTCTTCTTTGGAGATTCTGGAGCTTGTAAATCCAACGAAGTTAGCTCCCCTTTGGTCAATAGCTCCTTGAACTTCTCAACTTTACGCTGAACTAATCTTTTGGAGAACTCGTAAGCAATAGGTGATAAAGCCTGCTCCTTCCTCCAAATGGCCAACAAGTGTAATTGGAACCGCTTGGAAATATCATCATCCTCATCTAAGATTAAAGACATAATAGTTTGCATATAAGACCTTACAATGTCTGTATGATGTTTTCTAATTTCAGTTAGGAAGCATTGAAACATCTGCAGAATCAATTTATCACACTTGAGGTCCAACATAGAGATAAATGGTCTGATTTTTGCCATAATTTCTAAAATCTTAGCTCTTTTACCAAAAGTAGGGGCTTTGACATCATGTAACCCATATAGTCTCTCCACAATCAGTTGTAGAACCTTCTTCAATATGCCATCATTATAGGGTGCTACAGGAGCTGTTATCCTTATGATCTCACTGAGACAAGAAGCAACTGCGAGTCTCACTTTTTCAGAAGGATGTTCCATGAACTTGAGTTGGACCAAATTCGAGCATTGAGGGTTGCATAGCCCAATTCTGAAGCATCCAATCTGCCTAATCTACTTTGGATAAATAAGTGTCTATTTCCTCCAACTTAAGAAGAACATCATTGGTAAATTTCATGGACTTCAATTCTAGTCCAATTACATAGAGCCAATTCCCTACTTCCTTTTCTTTCTGCAAGTCCCTTAGCTGTTCACCATTGAATGTATCATTGAATTCTTTCGAGAAAAGATCACTTTTCTTATCTGCCATTGTCTTCATTTTATTTACTGCTTCTTTTCCACTAACGAGTTCCGTCAAACAATTTCAATGCAACTGCTGTTTTGTTGTTTTCTCTTTATCTTTTGAATGCATAGGATGACAGTATAAATTGAATGCAATGTTCTGATGACAGGAATAGCAATGCAAGACCATACTTCCTTTTGATTTCCCCAAGCTCCTATATGACCAAGAGCTCATTCCAATAATCAATTATAGCAAACAGACACTTCCACAAACATTTCATAGACAAGCTTCCAATTCCCTTTGTATGTAATATTGCAGCTCAACCCAATTATGCTCACAGCAATCGGACAATAATACAAACACTTTAAATGCACTAATGTAACTGCCAATTTTGTCAATGAACTCCAAGCTGAACACTTTTACTAGGTGATGGTTTACAATGCCAACTCCCACAGTAAATGTAATATGCAGTTTCTAAAAAAAATGCAAATACTTCAATCATAGCGCTGAACAAAGGGTCAGGTATTAATTTCATGGAAATTACAGAATGCTAAGACTCAATGGAAATTGTATCAATGAACCTGATATAGCCCAGCTACACGAAGGATTGCAAATATGGAGTGCTGAGTCACCAGTGATGTCTTAATTCCCTTGAAAAAATGAAACAACAGATGTAAATCCAGAATAAAGAACCTGAAATTTCGAATTGTCTCCTCCAGGCAGCGCCAATACACCTTGCTTGTTGTGTGAAGGATCTCAACAGCACCCGACCCACTATGAGGCACTCAAACTGTGAATGAGAAACTTGTCAGACAAGCAACGTGTTGGTGTACGTTTTATCATTCACCGAACACACAAAATAAAATGTCCAGAGACACTCTATCCTCTCTTGAAAAACCACCGTGTATGCTAAGATTGTGAGAAGATCATATGGCGATTCCAAGGTTTCTTTTGTCAGGTCTTGACGTGTGGATAAGCTCAATGGGTGTTGTGATTTGTTGGTAATACACAAGGGGACTTACGTTAAAGAACTTTTCACAAGTTTGGGACTTAGGCAAATTTATCATTAAAAGGCTTTCATCAATCGGGACTTTCAATTTGGATCTCAAAAAATAGCAAAAAGGATAAGGGTTTAGGAGGTCTATTCTACGCCTAAGAATTCAAGAGACAATAAAGATCCGATGAAGGGGATAAACCACACTTTGTTTCGCCTCCTGCTGGACAACATACACAAAGTGAGTGCAATCTTCAAAGGGTGTGATAATGATTTTCAGACCTCGAATGAGGCTGAAGTTAAGCTTCCACAATTATAAGCTCAGGCTAACTTTACGCATCGAATGCAAATCATCCATTCGAAGAAAGTATGAGCAATACTTCACCATTGAATCGATACGATCAATCTCTCATTCACTTAACCAACTTTCAAAGCAAATTTTACTTAATCTAATTCTAACTTTAATCTATGGCGGAAGAAGATATGCACCCTTGCTTACTATTTGACAATAAAAGTTATTCAAAGCAAATCATGCATAAGAGCTTTTATTATCGGAAATAGTCTCAATGCAACAATTTCATAGGCTGTCTCCACACAAATGAAAGTGAGAGATCATTAGTTTATATAGAATTTCAAAAATCAAATGAAGGGACGAGATTAAAACAATATCAATGGCCAGGATTATTACAACTCAACCCTAATTAGGGTTGCCCAAAATAACATGAGTTACCAATCAATAAACTATCAGTAAAGAGGCAGTTGAAGCTATCATCAAGGAGAGGCGTCCTTATCCTTCTGAGCAGCATTGCATTCGACGAACCTGGACACGACTGCGATAACCTCCTCCATCGTGACAGGTGGCAGCATGCTAATCCGGAATTCAAGTCCGTCCAAGTTCTCAACACATTTGGCGAAGGTACTTTCCCAATCCGCCTCCTGCTTCCCAAAATCATTCCGGATGGCTGAGAGTCTTGCCACTACCGCAAAATCCTGTCTTAGAAGTGGTTCAGTAGTCGAGAAGAAAACCTATTGAACCTTTCGTTTCAACTCCTCCAGCTGCATGTCTTTTTCTTGGACAATCTCTTGATCAAACACGTCTGCAACTGTCATGAATTTTCTCCCGAATTTCCTTTACGTGCTCCTCAATTCTAAGTCCATCCACTTTTGTCTTCTCCAAAACTTCTCTACGTATATTCACTGCCCAAAACCAGTGATGGAAATCATATGCTGCCCCTGCAGCAATTACCCTTCTGTCAACCAACTCCTCTCTTGGAGTGCCCTTCAAGACCCTGAGGCATGAAATAAGCCTCTCCTGCATGTCTGGAATACATTCCCATATCTCTGCCATATCAACCAGTCGGGAAAGAAAAGAAGAGGTTTGCCCATAGGCAAGTGCTAGTTTCTCCATGAACAAGGCCGCCTCTGTGCCCTTGCTCACCATCCAGTCCTGAGCCTCCTTGGCTGTGACCATCCTGTGTTCTACATCCTTGGTCACTTCCTGCGATGAATTGAGGAGAGGAGGAGCTACCGAATTACCCTGATCAAGTGGCTGGGTCAAATGCTGTATGTACTCCTTAAGGCGTTCAACCTCCTTTTTATACTCTTTTTTCTTAGCCACTTCTTTTTCCAATCTCGCCTTGATGGTCGAGACAAAATTATCTAGTTCCTCCACTTCTTGACCTTTTGAGGTTGGGCCAAGATCTACAGTGGTTATGGCATACTCTTGAGGAGTAATCTCGTCTTGTGGCTTGTCCACTGTGGGTACTGCAATGTGCACGGAACGACTGCCTGTCTCGTCCCTTTGAATAGTAGAGAATTTCTTGGCAGGCTTCTTGATTGCAACTTGCTCCAACCTTGCCAAGAAATCGGCAGTATCATCCTCCTCTTGGGCTTCTGTAGGTACCTAAATCTTCATCCTCTCTATTAGCCAATTTGGAATGGTCGTCTGCTCAATTCCATCTTCTACCTGAACCTCTTCCTCATGCGGAACATCCACAACCTCTCTGAGAGCGGAAATCATTCCCTCCTCGAAGTCATTATTCCAGACTTCTATCTCATTGTCTGAACCAAGTATTTCCGTGCCCGTAGGTGACGAGGGCTCCTCATCATCCAGTTGAATAGGTTCATTGTTCTCTTCCTGAACTATAGGAGGTACGATTATTTCCACCAAGGACTCATCTATGGTAGCCACCAGCTCGTCAATGTTCCGAGATGCTGCTGAACGAGATGGTTCTCCCTTATGTCTTTTTTGAACAGGTTTTGTACTCATAACTATTTCCTTCCTTTTCTCTCCAATCTCAACCAAATCCTGATGGGATGCACTGGCATTAGAGGAATACGACTCTGACTCGCTCAGTAAATCATACGTGAGCGTTATTCTTTTATGTCTCATCTTCTGGGCATGATGGTCAACCCACCACTGAGAGTATTTGACCACTGGTCTCATTAACGTTGCTAAGTCTGAGTGCTCAGGTTCCGACCATCTCACGAGAGGAAGAGGTCGACTTTCCTCGAAGCGTGGCTGGATGTAGTTCCCATCATCCTGCAACTGGTCAGGCACCCGACAAAACTCAATTGCCCTCATGAAGTCAATTGGCATTCTGGACCATAATCTTCTTCTGACTTCATATTCATCGGCAGCATTCGCCCAGAAGTCCTCTAGTTCCACCCTGTGCTTGTATCTTCTCCCTTCTACTGTCCGAATATTATGATGTGGGTCAAAGTTGACCCTGGACTTGTAGGTTGTAAATGGATACCGTTGGATCTCCAGTGTTGCACTCTCAGCTGCCTGCGCTGATGGACAAGACTCCAACATATTCCCTATAAAAAATGGGAATGTAACAGATGCCTTCTTGGTTGGCCTCTGGATATTTTGATACTCCTCTAACTGCCTTAGGACCTCGAGCAAAATCATCCGATTTGTCGGATAAATGGGCAATTTATAGGGATTTCCAGTAAATCCCTGGATCCTGACATACGTAAATTTAGGAAACTGGATGAACTAGGATCCGTATTTACTGATCAAACTTTTCGCCTCATGAGTCAGCCTTTGATGCACTCCCCCTTGAAGTGTTCTGGTAATGTGCATTAAGAAGGCATCATGCACCCTTCTGAAATGAGACTTCTCCTTCAGCTGGAGTTGTGGGTAGCAGTCATAAGGTCTGAGCTCGTTTTCTCCGCCGCCAACTTTGCCCTTGCAGATTAGTCCTGGATATTTATGTCCTGGCCAATAAGTAGACAACATACGAGCTCATGTGAAAAGACTTAGTTTGTTCTAGATTGATCAACTGCTCGTGGAGACTGTCACTTATCATTCGTGACCAATTGGATATTTTTACGCCATAAGTGATCTCATCCATGAAGTAATATATCCAGCTTTTGAAAAATGCACCCTGAGGGTTGCTAGCTACTCTGTTCAACATCAAGATGATGTCTCCAAAATCTTCTTTGAAGTTTGTCTGGCGGGGTCTCTTGGGCATCTTCTTTATTGACTGCTTAGGTTTGTCCAGCCATACCTTGTTAACATTGGTGGCGCATAGATCTAGCTGACTGTCATACAAATGCTTAGCCTCTTCCTTGGTCTTATATATAGTACGAGAATGCACTGGGATGCCAAAGGTTTCTTGAATTACCACCTCGCTCATGTGTGCCATAATTCTGCCATCAGGTGCAACGATCTGCCTCTTCTGAGCATGATAGTGGAGAGCACATTCCACCATCAATTCTGCACAATCCATTGCAGGCAGGAACCCAGCTGCCTGAAAAATTCCATTCCTTACTATCTGTCTGGCTATTGGTGTTGGAAGTCAATTCTGTCCATACATTCTTTTCTTAAACTCTTCGAAGTTGACATGTCCCAGATCAGTGTCCGCAACATTTTTCCACTTAGAATTTATTTTAGACTCTTGTTGGACACCTTTGCTGGCAAACTTCATGGCTACCTTCTTTGATGATTCGCCCACAGTGGTCATCAACCTGCAGTCAGAATATTAACATTAATATGGAGACTTTTTAAATTAATTTATTCTCATGCCTTGGGCTCAAAAATTTACTTTCAGCTTGTTAAATAATTGAATTGCTGTGAAAAAGCAAGCTGAAAGTAAATGGAAAAAGTTAAAATTTTGGCGAGAACTTTTGCTAAGATGAAAAGACAGAAGAAGAATGGCGAATCTACTTGATTGAACATCAAACCTCAGAAAAAGACTGTCGGCTGCAAATCAGATTTAAACTCTGATAATTTACTCAAAAAGTAAGTGATGAAGTGCGCCCCTCTGATAGAAGAATTCGACTTTCAGCCAATAAATCTTTTCCTTTCCCGTGAAAATTCTTCCTCAGCATAACATTACTTCTCCCTTTGGAAAATTCGATCTTGCCTACTGAATAATTGACTGCCTTAGAATTTTGAGAGAGATTAATTTTCTCTTCAGCTGTGCCTGTGAAAAATGAGTTGCTGAAACTCATTATAATGCTGAAGAGTTTAATTCATTTTAGCAACTGCCTTTTCTTCTCTTGATCTCGATTTGTTTTTACTTGTTCAAACAATCAAGTTTCCTTTATTTTTCGAAAAGAATCCGTGGTGAGCTTATCCAGGCAAATCTCATTGATCTTCAAAAATTCGATTTTTGCTTAAATGTTTATCTTTGATTTTTCAAATTTTGAAAGAAAACATTAAATATTTAATTAAATTCAACCCTTTTCAAGTTTCAAAATCATGGCGAATTTAATTTTGCCCATCGGATTTTATCTTTGGCCGGTGCAAATTATTTTCTTCTGAAACATCTCTGGCAAACTTTATTTTGTCCAAGGTCATTTAAATTTCTGAGTAGTGGAAATAAATTATTAAAATATTAAAATATTTTAATTTATTCCAACCCGTTCGTTTTGGACCCATGGCTATTTTGATTTTCTCTTCATTTTTTCTTGGCTAAAAGTTTATTTTCCAATTTTATTCCCAATTTCGTCTAGCCAAACCAAAATTTTAGCCATTTCGTTGATAAATTTCATGCCAGATCCTTATTTTTCCCTGCCATGGCGAACTTTTTATTGCACTGAGCTTATTTTCTTTTGCCAAAGTCAATTTTTCTCTTGCTCAGACAAATTTCTCTAGGCACAGTCTTTGTCTGGGTGTCTTGCTTAGGCGCAATTCCGTGATGCTTGACAAATTTTCATTCCTTCTGGCCAAGGGCGATCTTTCCTTTCTCCTTGCCTTGTGCATTTTTCTCTGGCCAAAGTTGTCAATTTTTATAACATTTTCTCCAGAAATCCATACTTAGGCAATTTAATTTCTCTTCCATTTTCATGCTAGGCACACTTCATTTCTTTCTTTGCCATAGCCTAGGCGGACTTCCTTAAGTCTTTTCCATCTCTATCAAAACATGGCGAACTTTCCATAGCACTTGCCTTTCAAACTTAGCACTTTACCTCTTGAAAATGTCACCATACTTGGTCAAAATTTCAATTTTCCACCTTTTCAGGCCTCAATACTTAGGCAAATTTTCGAATTTTTCCTACTAGGCACCAATACTTAGTGAAATTTTCAAATTTTTAATCTTCCACATGCCTAGGCGGACTTTCAACCCTACTTGCCAAAGTATGGCGGACTTCAAAGGCATCCTTCCACAAGCATGGCGGACTTTAGAGGTGTTTGGCCAAGTCCCACCTTTCAAGGGCGGACTTTCCACTATCCTTGCCAAAGTATGGTGGACTTCAAAGGTATCTTGGATGTCCTTCTTTTCTAGGGCGGACTTCAAATGGTCTTAGTCAAGAGAGGGCGGACTTTAGATGGTCTTGGCATTGCATCCTCAAAGCATGGTGGACTTCTTTAACCTCTTGCCACTTACTCCCTTGAGCATGGCGGACTTTGGATGAGTCTTGGAAATTTCTTCTTTCCATCCCACATTTCAAGGACCATCTTCTTTATGGCGAATTCCTCAAACTTAGCCAGATTTTCATAAATTTCATTCTTTTTGGGTTGATTTTTCTGTGATTTTGCTTCAGACCTGATTGGTTTTGGACTGATTTTTCCAGAATTTGATACTTTTCAGTCTGATTTTCTCATGCTTTTTACTGATTTTCCATGCTTTTTGCTTGCTTTTCCAGATTTTTCAATGATTTTTCGATTTTCTCTTTGATTTTTCAAGTGATTTTTTGATTTTTTGGTTGATTTTTGGATCTAAAGATAGAAAGTTGACTCGTTGACCAGGGTTGACTTTCTAAAAATAGAAAAAGCAAAATCCCTAAAAAATAGGGAACCCTGTTTGGTCCAAAATGCCAAAAATGAAAAAGCGAAAAAGCAAATTCCCTAAAAAGTAGGAAGTCTCAGAATTGGCCGAATGAACAGGTGATCTTCGTTTCCTGGGCCTTCTGAGTGCTTCTATGACGTCTATGCACTGATTCAAGCATGGATTATTGACTTGGCTCGGGTAACTCTTGGCAAACTGACTTGAAACTCTCAATAAGGTGACCTCACAAAACCGTTGCAAGGAGACAAAACCTTAAAAACAAGCAGACTACTGGGGGTCCCCATTTGCGATGGGGCGATGTGTGAAAAGGTCACAATATCTGGCGACTCCACTTGGGGAATGTTCCTGAACATTCCAAAGATAGTATCCACTTTAAATCCAAAATCTTGAATTAATTCCACCTAACTTATCCCTTGACCAAGAAGAGTACTCAAAAGGGAAGAGAAGTCCTAAACCATATCAAGATATCTTATCCGTCAGTTATAAGTGTGTGCACATGGTTTATTCTTGTCTGTTAAGACCAATATGACTCTTTGGTTCCATGATGGCTTTCCAGTGTATCCTTGGTCTTAGCTCCAAAAGCATCCTTGGATAGAGCCTCGTTGCCAGTGAGCGTCCATAGCCCCGGTGAGGTTATCTTCTATAATCTCACGGAGATTGCTCTACTTCCGGCGATTTATCTCTTTTGTTTTGATTCTTTGGTACACCTGTAGAGATGTCCGCACACCGAAAAGCCAAGTCTTTTGATTTTTCATTTTTTTTCTTTTGATTCTTTTTGATATTCTTTTCTTTTCATACATTTCCACACTTTGGCCTTTAAGCAATGAAGCTCACCTGGGCTTGAGCATTATCGTGGCGCTGAAGCAAGACTTTTGATTACTTTCTAGCCAACAACTTCACCTAGGAGACCATAATGACTCAGAGAATTTGTTAAGTGTGTAAGATATAATAACTGTAAGACTCGGTGTCAAGACACAATAGATGACTTCCTTCCAGTCAAGTACTAACCTTAACCTCAAGATATTTTAGAAACAATCAATTTAGGATTCATAGATTTTCACAAATATTTACTTGAGGAATATTCACAACATACCTTAGCAAGGTCAAGCCAAAATGTGTGCATGTAAGCAACATCACCCTTTTCGCGGAATGGGACACCCTCCTTATTCAAAACTAACCAAAGCAAAGCAAGACGAAACCAAACTAATCTAAGGAAAGAAAACAAAACCAACTAACCTAAAGAAAACAAGACAACTAATCTAAGGAAAGCGAGGAAAAGCAACTAATCTAAGGAAAGCAAAAAAAAACCAGAAAGCGACTACTCTAACTATATACAAACAAGCTCCATCAAGGAACTCAAGGCTGGAAATAATATTTCAGAAACTGCCCGTTGACGGGCAGTGGGATGTCTTCCCCTGTCAAGGTCTTTAACCTGAATGCATTTTCTTCCAATATCTCAGCAATTTGGTATGGTCCTTTCCACAAGTTGTCAAACTTATCGTGATCCCCTCTCTGTTCGTGGGCTTTGTCCCAATAGGACCAGGCCGGATATTCTGAAGGACTTCGTTGTTGCGCGTCTATCAAACCATCGTTTGACAACCCCTTGGTGTTTAGCAAAGTTTTTGAGAGCTTGATCTCTCTGTTCTTCCAGTAGCAACAACTGTGAGAGCCGAATTTGAACTCTATCATCTGGATCTAGATACTCTTGCATGAATCTGAGTGTTGGAATCCTCAGTTGGATGGGAAAGACAGGGTCTTGCCCGTAAACTAAGTGATATGGAGAGGTTCCCAATGACCTTTTGGCTCTTGTCCTGTCTGCCCATAGAGCAAACCTGAGTTGAGAATGCCAATCTCTCGGATTTTGATCCAACAATTTCTTGATGACACCGAGCAGATTCTTATTCGTAGACTCTGCCAGCCCATTACCCTGGGGGTAATAATTCGAAGAAAATTTAAGAGTAATCCCATAGTCGAATGCCCAATTTGAAAATTTTAATGAAGTGAACGCGAAACCATTGTCGCAAACAAGAGCCCTAGGACAACTGAATCTGGTGATAAAATGTTCCTCTAAGAACTTGTCTACTGCATCCGTCGTGCAATTCTTTAGTGCTTGTGCCTCAGACCATCTGGTGCAATAATCTGTTGTTGTCAAAATATATCTATGCTGTACTGAGGATGGTGGGTTTATCATGCCGATAAAATCAAGTCCCCACATTGCGAACAGTTTCACTTCCATGATTGGCTGTAATGGCATAGCGGGATTCTTTTCACGGGTTGCAGTAACTTGGCAGGTGTGACAGGTTTTAACATGCTCATATGCATCCTTGAAAATAGAGGGCCAATAGTACCCTGCTCTTAAAATCTGATAAGCTGTGGCCTGACTTCCTCCATGTCCTGTCCCGAACTTAGAATGGAAATGCTCCATAATTCTCTTAGCTTCATCATTTCCCATGCATCTCAAGTAAATCCCTTCGTGGTTCCTTCTATGGAGAATTGACCCTTGGAGCATATAGCGTTGACATTTGAGCCTGAAGGCTCGCTTTTGTGCTGGGTTCATCTGTACAGGATACTTGTGATTTATCAAGTACGCGATGATATCATAGTACCATTCTTTTGGGGAAGTATCGGTCAACACATATGTTTGTTGCACTAAGCCAGGCCCTTCAATAGCCATTGTCTGAGCTAGAGCTTGTCCACGGACCAGCTTCATCGGTTGCAACTCAATATCATACTCTTGGATAGTGGCGACCCACTTTCCTCTTCTCTCCCCTAGCTCATTTTGCATTAGGAGTGTCTTGACAGCTGCATCAGGAATGATGGCGAAGACCTTACTCCTCAAGATATAATGCATGAATATTTTGATGGCCTTTACCAGCGCATAGGACTGCTTTTCGATACTTGGATATCTTAATTCAGCATCCTTGAGAGGTGAGCTCATGAAAGCTATAGGATGTTCGTACCTCTCTTTTGTTCTCCGGGTTAACATTGCTGCACAAGAATGTTTTGATGCGAAGGAGTACAAGTAGAAAGGCTTCGTATAATCTGGGCTAACTAAGACAAGAGCATCAATGATAGCTTGCTTGATTTCCTCAAATGCTTTCCTTGTTGGTGTGGTCCACGCCATTTTCGCATCCTTCTTCAACATCTCATTTAAAGGTTTTACTATCTCAGGAAAATTGGTGATAAATTTTCTAACAAAATTGATCTTTCTGAAGAAAGATCTCAGTTCTTTTTGGCTAGTAGGCAGATGAATCCTTGATATTGCCTCTATGCGTTCAAGATCAATCAGTATTCCTCTCTCAGTGATCAGGTGGCCTAACAATTTTCCTTCGGTAACCCCGAAGATGCATTTCTTTGGATTTAAGGAAATCCCATACCATTGGCATCTTTGAAACACCTTCCTTAGGTCCTCCACATGGTCCTCTCTCTTCTTCGAGAACATTGTCAGATCATCCATATAGATGATTATACACTTTCCAATTAGATCTCAAAAGGCGATGTCCATGGCCCTCTGAAATGTGACCCCTGCATTAATTAGCCCAAAGGGCATTCTCTTGTAGGCAAAGGTTCCCCATTTTGTCGTGAACGCCGTTTTCAATCTGTCTTCATATTCTACCAGGACTTGGTTGTATTCGGAATATCCATCCAAAAAGGACATCATCCGCGAACCATTGACAATTTGTAATACTTCATCAAGCGATGGCAGCGGGTAATTATCTTTTTCCGATGCTCTATTTAAATTCCGGAAGTTGACACTGTTGGCGTTTAAATTCGCATCTCTGGAATGCGGATTTGAAAACGGACAGCTATGCACAGATAAACTGCTCTTCAAATTAGGAGGGGAAGCTCCCTCTTGCTGATGGTGTTTGAAAGAAAGTAAACTAAAACTAAGTTGCCTATCTTTTTGATCAGCTTAGAGCACAAGGTTTTTCAAACACAAACGCCGCAGCTGAGATTTTTTGATAAGAAGTTCAACTACGACTAACTTAAACTAAAGACGTTCCTAACCTCTCAAGTAATAGCAGAGCAAGAGAAGTTAGAAATTAACAAGGTAGATTTTCTGACAAAAATACTTCAATAATCTCTCTTTCAACAAACACCTACACACTTCACTGCAAGCTGAAATAAAGATCATAAAAGTAGAACATAGATAATGGAAATCTGAGATTTTGGACCAAGGCAAAAGAGGCTCATGATTTTATTACTCAAATCTCTGAAACAAAGCTCACTTCTAACATGCCTTGAACAAGAAATTGCAGCTAAGGAGGCTTGCAAACTTATTCTTAACACAATAGAAAACAGCAATCTTACTAACTCCTTGTTGGCTAAAGAGGCTCAACAATTTGCTTATCACAACACAAATGAACAATACTTGAGCAACAAATAGAAGGCACAATAGGCTCAGTGTTTTGTTCTCACTAGCACGGTTAAAGAAAATAAATGAGCAAAGACTCTTATTTATAGAGAAGCAGAGGAGTAGGGAACCCTAAAATCTCCTTGCTTTCACAATCTAGGGCTTGCTCAACAAGCAAACTTTATTACTAAATCTAGAAAGAAGATAACATCTAAAACCCTAGAAAGCTGAAAAAGCGGGAAACGCCAACTATTACATCTTATCTTCTTTCTCTTCTCAAAGAATGGATAAGGATTATTCCAAGAATAGAAAGAAAGCTTCTAGAAGAAAACTGCTTTAAAGCTCGATCTCATCCGCTAGAAAATTGGAAATTGTGTCCCGATTCGGTGCATCTATGCCAACTAAGGCAATATTTTGATTCTCCAAGATCTCTTCGCCCTTAGAGAATCTTTCACTTCTTCAACTGTTTTATGAGTTCTATTCTTGCAAAACATCGCTGCCAAAAAAGATGACTCACTAATTGATAACTTGGCGGCTCTACAACTTTATGTTTCTGACACCTCTCTTGATTTCCATCAGAAAAGTATTGCACAACTCTTCTCTGATACCTTTGCTTTTTCTCATATCACACCTTCTCTGTGCAATCTTCTTGCTATATTTATCTTTATGCATATTCCACATCTTTTCACATTCATCCCTTGAAAGAGTTACGCTTTCAGGCCACGGGGGAATGGAAAAATGCCTTTCGACCATATCAGGCTTTAGACTGCAAATCAATCTACCGTCTGCTGACTGGATCTCCTTAGTAGCCGGGTTGTAATGCTTAATGCAAGCGATTACGAACTCAAGGCTCTGAATTGATATAGGAATTGACGCTGCTGCGAGGAGTCCAGAATGTCCCAGGTTCTTGATTGAAGTGTTGCCTGCTCTGTCCAAGGCATGTAGATCGAACACCGGCTTGACATGATGCAAGTCTGTCTCAGTTGTTTTAATATAATTGTGAAAGAGAACTGATTCGGACTTGAAAACATTAGGAGTGTACTACATTTCAGAAAACTCGAAGAATGACTATAAACTCGCCTTGGTTCAGACAAGTCTTGAGCAATTTCTATTTTTAGAATGCTGATTTTTGAGCTCCAACGGACGAATTTTTGAGAAATTTTTCTGAGATATGGGTTTTCTTCAGAATATCAATGCAAGACAACCCAGATCGTCCGTTTTTGAAAATCTTGAATTTTGCCCGAAAAAGCAGCAAACCCTAATTTCTTCAATTTTTCCCAAAAAAAGCTGGCATTTGGGTTTTGTTCACAATATGATTAGAAATGGACCCAGATGATTAGATTTACAAAACCCTGACGTTTGATCGAAAAAGCAGCCAACCCTAGGTTTTTGAACTTTTTTGAAAAAAGCTGCGATATGGGTTTTCTTCAGAAGATTGATTGGCAAGGACCCAGATGGTTGAAATTTGAATGCACTGAGGTTTTCACTGACATGCAAAATAAAAGCACTTGCTGCAACTTGATGAAGTTCTTGAAAAATTCTGAAAAATTGAAAGCCTTGGCCTTCTGCTTGAAAAATTTGATCTTCTGGAACATGAAGCTTGAAAAAGCAAGGGTTTATGCTTGCTGGTCTAAAAAATCTGATGCAAAACCAACAACCATGGATTCTTGAATCACAAAAATTCTTCAAACTTGCTGCTCCAACTTTCTCCTCTGGATGTTACCTGCAAAAATAATGAAAAATACATTGAAAAGAAGTGTTAAGTAGACTTAGGGTCTGATTTAGGTTTTGCTTTCTTTTTGCTTTTATTTTCAAAACCCTAAATCTCAGTCCCTTGAACTTGGACGCCATCCTTCTCCTCTTGCAATTTTGAAAATTTGAAAATTCTTGAAAATACTCTAAGGCATGAAACTTTGGGCGCCTTTCTCCAAGAGGGGCGCCTATTTCCACCAGTGTTAGTCAAAATTTTAACTTTTTCAAGTTTTCTCCATTTTGACAGGCTACTTCACCACTGATTTCCCGTTGACAGATCAACTCGACAAACGAGCTGAATGGTTCATGGCGAAGCGTGACTGAAACTGAGAAGGATGTTCTGGAGGCACCTCCGGCTAAAAACTTGATTTTGACCTTTGAATTCATGGGAGGCTTTTCCTTCGAGGGGCTCCAAACTTTTACAGTGTTAGCCATTTTTCTGATTTCCAAGTTCTTCTTTCTCCCTTTGATTTTCTGAGGAATCCTCGATTCCGGGAGGAACGCTGATCCGACTGACTGTCTGAATATTCCGTTGGATAGCCAGACTGATTTCGATGAGGCACTCTTGGATGCTACTTCTGCAAATTCCATCATTTGAAGGCCTTAAAGTTTGGGCGCCCTTTCTCAACTGGGGCGCCCACTTCTACCAGACTTAGAAATTTTTTCAATTTATTCATGTTTTTCACTTCTACGGGCGATCCTGTTGAATTTTGAGCTCCGGGCGTCGGATTGATGAATGTTTGGACTCGTTGCGAAGCTGAGAAGATTTCAGGAGGGGTCTTCTGGAAGAGACTTTGCCAAAAAGTGGATTTTAATGCTTCAAAAGTTTGGGCGCCCATCTTGATTGGAGGCGCCTACTTTACCAACACTTAGTTTATTTTTCACATTTTCATCTTTGCTTTCAGATTTCTCTTTTCAACTCTAATCGAACCCTCTGTTCAGCCCTTTGAATCTGATGACTGCGAGCTCCATTTGTCGTGCTGGATAGCTCACTGGAAAGCATGTTGCATTCTGAAGACATCTTGTTATAACCTTGACTGCAAATTCATCTGTTTGAAACCTTGAAAAGTTGGGCGCCTTTCTTCACCTAGGGCGCCCAGTTTCTCCAGACTTAGTCATTTTTACACTTTTTCTATGTCGAGTCTGAAACATTCATTCTGTAACTTCGTCTTCGATCTGAATCTGCTGGATGTTAAACAGTCAGATGTGCTGACAAAGACAGGCATCGTGAAGCTGGCAGGATACTGAAAAGATCAAACATATTCTTGAACCCTGACAGCTGAATTAGGTCCTTCAAAAAGCTGGGCGCCCTTCTACACCAGGGGCGCCCAAAATCTCAACACTTAGTCAAATTTTGATATTTCCAACTTTTCCTCGTTCTGACTTCAGTGCAGATCTTCCTTGTTCATCGCTGAATTCCGGATGATTGAGTAAGTTGATAACTGCGCCGTTGAATTCGTCGCGGAGCTAGCAGAGAAAGGAACAAGTTTGACTGGAGGCACAAACCCTAATTTTGTCATCTGATGCCCTAAAAAGGTGGGCGCCTTTCTTCACCTGGGGCGCCCAAACTCAGCAGTGTTAGAAAATTTTCATGACTTTTCATTTTTCTTTCTCGTTCTTCGTGTATGTTCATCGTTTCACCTTCTGCTGGAAGTTTAAATGCTGAAATTGATGCCTGGCAATCGGATGACCTCCATTGATGACCTCAGAGCTCCAGATATGCTTCTGAAAAAGCTGAATAGACCCAATAGGGCAAAACTGATTATTTTAAGATTTTGACTGTACCAGCCTGATACGGACACATTTTGAGCCAATCAAAATCAGTTCGGACCCTGTCGGACCAACTTTCTATTTTTAGAAATGTTCTACTTTTAGAAAATTTTGCCAGTATCCGTTTTGAAAGAAACCCAGAAAAACCCAGAAAACGTTACTAATTTTAGAAAATTTCTAAAAATAGCAGTTTTCCTAAAATTTAGGGATGAAAAACTGAGATCCGGGTTTTGTAGGTTAGGTTGTCACCAGCATTGTCGAATTGAAAATTTTGCGTTTTAACCCCTCATGCAAGACATGCACACCCAAATTTTGACCTTTTTGACTGATTTGACAAGACTTTTACTCATTTCTTCAAAATGTCTAAGTGTAACAAAAATTTTAATTTTGGGGTACAACAGACACAGTCTAATTTCTCCATTTTTCTTCCTTACTGGGACAAGATTGGCGACCCATGTTGAGTGGCGCACTGGGAATATGATTCCTGCTATCAATAGTTTCTTGACCTCTTGATGGATGAGTGGTTCCAGTAATGGATTAACTGGTCTCTGGCGCTGTTTGAAAGGCTAACTTCCTGGCCTGAGCGGGATTGTATGTGTAATGATAGAAGTATCGTAGGTTCTCAAATCTTCATAGCTCGATGCTATGACGTGTTGTGACCTTTTTCACACATCGCCCCATTGCAAATGGGGACCCCCTAATTTTTGCTTCGTCTCGAACTTTTGGCTTGATTTTTTTTAGTTTTCCTGTTATCTCTCTCTCTCTTTCTGTCCCTTTGCCTTTTCGGGGATGTGTCCGTCATCAAGCTTAAACGTGAAATTTGGCCAAGTCTGAGAATTAGGGTTTCTATCTTTCTGGTCAATCTGAAGTCAAACAAGGTAAATAAATTGAAAATAAAGACTAACACTGTTGTTAGTTTGCTTCCAGCAGGCTCTCAGCAAATTTTCATCGGATTTCGGCTACTTACTATTTTTAGTAAGTGTCCAATTCGGAGCAGTTTTTGAACACTTTCGAAGTTTCGATCATCACAGTGCATTCAGAACACATCAAGTTGCTCGTGTGCAAAATTTGAGCTGAAACAGACAACTTACTATTTTTAGTAGTTCAGCTTTCGGAGCAGATTTCAGGGTTCAGATGCGGAGTTTTTTAACGCATGTTGGAAGATTCCTTCTGGGTTTTCAGAGACCTTTGCGATGGTGTAACATGCAAAGCGAGATAATGACTTTTAGAATTCAGTCTTCCGAGGCTATTTTTAGGGTTTGCATGTCAGGGTTTTCTTTGCATGTCTGCATATTCCTTATGGGTTTTTTGATAGCTTCGCAGTGATGTGACATGCAAATGGAGATGGTCACTCATTTAGGAACTTACTATTTTTAGCAGGTGCATCCCGGTAGTTGCCTCCCAGCACTCCAGAATCATGAGCTGATCGCAATGCAACATAAACGAGAACAAACAGAGACCATTTGATATGCATGCAGATGAATTAGGGTTTCCAGCTTCGAGACCCGAAAAGAGGGGTAAAAAGTCAAAATTTTCGAAAACCGGTGTAAACCACTACGATTAGTGTCCTTCAAGCTATCTGCTGGTAAAATTTGAAGACAAACGGAGCACTTACTATTTATAGTAAGTCATTTTGGAAATAGGCTATAAATAGAAAGTCAGCAACACGCGTCGATGTTAGCAGGTAGGTCACGTGGTGAGGAGCACGTCATTCGAATTTCAAAGCAAACAGAGTTGTGGAAGTATCAGAAACGAGCAGTTACTATTTATAGTAAATCACCTCCAGAAATGGGGTAAAAATAGCAGGCCAACCCGAAATAGCAGTCTCAACAGGGTAATGAGGTCGTGAAGATCCATCGTTCAAAATTTCAAATCATTCTGAGCTTCAGAGATGCAAGAATTGAAAGACTTACTATTTATAGTAAGGCATGGAGAAGCTGGCGAAAACGAAGAAAAAATGGCTAAGTATTGGACTTCATCCTGCACCACCTTCCAAATGCACCCATCTTCAGCTGGAGTCAGAAAAATGGCTAAGTGTTCAAATATCCTCTTGCCTTGGTGAAATGCGCCCTCTTCACAGGCATGAAATGAAAATTTTTCTAAGTGTTGAGTCTCGTCTTGCTAATGCCTTAAAATGCGCGCAAAGGAGAATGGAGAAAGTTTAAAAAAATTCTAAGGGTCAACAAACTTCACCTTCCTGCCACCTCCAAATGCGCCTAGCCAGTATTCATGGTGTTTGAAAAAGTTTCTAACATGTTTCATCCTCCTCACATGGCAAAATGCGCCCACTTCTCAAGAAGGTCAAGGAGGTCAACAAAGTTCGTCCTTCACCCTTGGCAAAATGCGCCCAGCTCAAGGTAGTGGCATGCAAAATTTTCTAAGTGTCAAGCAATATCCTCCTCCTATGGTAAAATGCGCCCACCTCTCAACAAGTCAAAGGAGTCAAAGAGTTTTATGCACCACACATAGCAAAATGCGCCCAAATGGGGCCATGTCAAGACAAAAATAAGGAAGCTCAAGAGTCATCCTTCACACATGCCAAAATGCGCCCCTCACATGCAAGCAAAATGCTAAAAGTTTCTAAGTTAGAAACTCGTCCTCCTCCTATGCTGAAATGCGCCCAAAAGAGGCCATGTGAAGACAAAAGTGGGAAAGTCAACAAGTCAAAACAAGGTGGCGTTTGAAAAGTTCTCCATGCATGCTCAAATGCGCCCAAGAGAAAGCATATGAAGACAAAACAGTTAAGGCGTTGGAAGATGCTTATCCTCCTCACATACTAAAATGCGCCCATCCACTTCAAGGGGTAAAATGCGCCCAAATAGAGATGAAGACAAGTGAAGGTTGCTGGGCGTTGTGCAAGATGGAATTATTCTAGTGTTGACTTTCCTCTCTAGCCTTTGAATGCACCAAGTAAAGAGTGGATTTGAGTTGAAAAGTGGTTAAGTATAGGTGAGGTTGATAAAATATGCTAGGCGTGGGGGTGAGATATCCTCTTCTAAGTGCTAAATGTGCCAAGTGCAAGGTAGTATGAATAAAATAAAATGACTAAGGCGTGGAAATAAGATATTCTCTTCTAAGTGTGAGGTGCGCCTAAGGTGAAGATGGGAAATATGCTAGGCGTTGGTTTTAAAAATATTCTCCATGACATACAAGTGTGATCAAGGCATTAAAATTTTCCAAGTGAATTGATAAAATTTTTCTCACCACAGGAAGATGATTGAAGATGAAATAAAAAAATGTTTTCTAAGGCAAAAATTCAAAAATGCTAAGTGATTTAAAATTTTTTCTAAGGCAAAATATTTTCTTCCTTAAGAAAATACGCCTAGACTTTGAAGGTGATAAATTTTCTTTTTTTTTCCTGAAGCACGGATGAAGTTGCCAGTGAAAAGTCAGTGAGTGCCAACATTGCAGGAATAGTGAGATTTTCAAGTCAGAGCAACACAGGATGTTCACTGAGATGAGGAACGGGATTAAATTTCATGAGGAATTATTTTTTTTCAAGGTTCAAATATTAAAATTTTAAATGAACCCGTTCGTTGTATACCCATGAGTTCATCGCGTTTTGGAGGAAATTTTCTTCTGGGTATTGAAGATTGTCGATGAAGAATGGATTTTAAGGTCTTCCAGGCTTCGCCAAGGATTCTGAGGTAAAGATTTTAAATGGGCACCGGGTTGATGAATTTCCTAAGTAAAAGTTTGAAAAATTTTCTAAGGCAAGGGAAAGGAATGTTTGTGAAGATAAAGTGCCTTGGCAGATGAATTTGAAAATGATCGCCTGGATGATTTTTGATCGAGTTCCTGATGAAAGCTTTTGTTTCTCGAGCCTGAGTTGGATGAAATATCAGAGTGAAGTGCGCCAGGCAAAATATAAGATGGGTTGGAAAGTTGGCTGAGGCATGAAAAATTTGAAGATGAAGTTGGCTGGAGAAGACGATGAACGCCTGGAAGTTAGAGCGTGAAAATCCTGGTAAGTAAGTTGAACTTATATTATGAAGTGTTCTGATGCTCTTCTCCTTGCTTGTTTTGTAGGAGGAACGTCGAGACCAAGCGGTGATGACTTAAAGTGATGAAGAAAGTAATGCAAGATGACATTTCAACCTTGAAGTAAGAAAAGTTGCAAGAAAATGGCTAAGTGTTGAGACTTAGTGACAGAGAGGAAATATTTTCAAAACTCGAGATGGGGAAAAGAATGGAAGCTCGAGCAAAGTTGAAGAACGACATCAAGAAGAAGATCAAGAACAGTGTGAACGCGTTTCAAAGTTGGAATCTTCTAGAAGGATGATGGACATTAATGGCTCATTTATTACCCCACTCGTCTTGGTGGCGGTTTTTAGGTTGAATCTTTTTTAGGGCTGAGGTGGCACAATCTGGGCCATCCAACCGATTGTAATCTGAGCCATTCGTTGGACTTGGCTATCTATAAAAGGGGGAGTCCCCCTCATTTGTATCTCATTAGTTTAGAGTTAGACAGTAGACATATAGTAGAGAGACTACTTAGAAGTAGCTTAGTAGAGTAGTTGAAGAAGAAGGAGAGTTTTCCTTTGAAAACTTTTGTAAGAGATTGTCGTGTAAAACTTTCTGTAAAGTGCCTTGAGAAATTTGAAGTTTAAACCCTGATTTTCTGCCTTAGGAATTTGTCAAACACTTTCCTTGCAACCTTCAACTTGCTGATAATTTGTTTCAGTTTGCTTGGAATGGTTTTGTTTTGATACCAATGTTGTTTTGAAACTTAAAAATGATTGCAGAGTAACTAAGCAAGAGACTAGAATGATATGCAACTTCTTTTTATTCTTTTTCAAATGCAAAAACATGGATTGCTGATATAAAATGCATACCTACAGCCAAGAGGCATTTTTACAAACACTTGGCATGCAATCTATAGAGAAATTATGCAATGATGTGTAAGAGACATTTTACCAAACAATTATCATGCAACCAGCCAATGACATACAATTTCCATGAAATCTTATACCTCCAATCTGATATTGCAAGTATTTGATGGCTTACAAAATGAGAATACAACACTTTAATATCAGCCAAGACTCTTGGCATGAATGCAAGTCTAAAAACTCCTTATTACAACTTTCACTTAACTCATTACAATGCATAAGACTAAAGCATGATCAAAGTAACTAGTGCAGACCCCTAATCAGCATTAACAATGTTATATGATGCAAATACACAAAATCGATGGAACCTGGTTTGAAGTTGCAGTCTTCAGAAAAAGCTTCGTATCTTCTTTGTGGGGATGTCAATGCCCTTAAACTTGTGGCGCCCAGACTTTAGACCACCCAGCAATGCAATAGAAATTTTATCTGATTTTTATTAAGCCTCTAACCACCAAATCGTCCCCCTTGGGGAAGTCGCCCCTGCTGCTTGGAAAGATTGATAAACAAAAATAATCTCCAGCTATAAGCCCCTCCAAAATGCAATAAAAATGATTGCCCAACCTTCAAAAGAGGAGTGCTCAAATGCATAAAGAAAATTGATGCACTATGAAGCCACAATGATCAAAAATCTGCAAACACTACTGTTTGCATCACTGTAGCAGCACTGTAGCGGCTGAGTGCGAATTCACAAAATCTTCCACAAAACCCCTCCAACAGTACTTTATCAATTTCCTCCAATTTGATCACTGAAAATTAACTTTAAATCTGCAATGAAGTCCAAAGTGAGAAGTCTGAAGTAACTCCTCCAAATTCCAAACTAGGGTTGGTGTTTCACAACCGAAATTGGAAGTAACCAGCTAGGTTGGTCTTTCACAAACGAAGACTGGAAAACAATAAGCTAAGCATTCAGCTTCAGCAGTGTAGTGGAAAAGTGTTTGCAACTCAAGATGTCCAAATGCATAGCCCAAACCTCTTTTTATACTTTTTCAACCTCATCACCAAGAGACTTCTAGAAGATTCCGGAAATATTCGTTAAGTGACTTTATTATTTTATTATTAAATCACTTAAGTCACTTTTTATTATTAAATTAATTAAATAATAAGTCATCCCTTTTGATATTTTATTTTATGGGAATAACTTAATAAATAATTAATTTAATAACATCTCTTGATTTAATTAAATCATCAATTAAGCTATCCTCATAAATTATCAATAATTTGGACAACTTAATTAAATAATTTAATTAAATCACCATACCTCCAATTCGGGGACATGACACTTTCATAATAAAAGATCTTTTCATTGATGGTGAAATTCGTCTTGGTTATGGATAGCTAGCGAGGTTTCTTCATCCCTTCTACTTCAAGTAGCGTAATTTCATTTCTATGCAAGTAGATTTTAATTATGGAATGTGGCCTTCAGTTTGAGCAAACTTCGTCTATCCATACCACTAGTGTGTTCGCTGATGGTGAATGCGCCTTGTGTGGTCAACTGGAATATCGTGTACTTAACTTTGATCATTGTTTGTATGTTTATATGCGTCGTTGTGATGGTATTTTCATGCTAAGTTGTGATCTGAACACTTTGAGTTACTCCTCTGAAGATTGCACTGATTTTGTGGAAGTTGTTTGAAGCGAGGCAAAGCAGAGCTCGGTTGAAGCTTGTGAGAATTGATCGCCATGTCCCATGCCTTAGAATAGATTTAGACTCTCTAAACCTTACACCATTTCAATTCAGTACTTTCTGGTTAGAATAGGAAACCCGTACGTTATAGACAAATCTTTCAAGCATTTGAATTCCTTTCTCCCCTGCCGAACAATTCCTTAAGTCCCCTTGAAATACCAGCAAATCACATCGAGCCAATTGAGCCTATTCGCATTAAAAGAACCTTGGAGTTGAACGCACGAGCTCTCTTGCAATCTTAGCGTGCTGGATACTTTGATCAACAGAGAATAGGGTAGCCGTTGGCGACTTTATTCTGCGTTGGTGCGGTCACAAAAAACACATCAACATGACGTCTGGGAACTGTCTCAGGCTTTGAATAATTCCCATCTTTTCTTCAGGTGTGCAAGTCTTTCCTATGCATACATTTTTGGTATCGTGCTCTGACCCCAGGTTCACTTTCTCATACTGATCACCTTGAATCCTTTGGCTTTTCATCTGATCAATTTAATCTTGGTCAAATATTCTCTCTAATTGTATCATCCCTCTTGGAATGATGTTTGTCTTTAAGTTTAGGATACCATCATCATCAAATTCGGCTTCCTTTTGTGTTTCTTCCTCATCAATAACTTGCGCTGCAAAAACATTTGCACTTGTTAAAAACTCACGAATGTGGTCATCGTCTTCAAAAACCTGGAAGTTTGTAATATTATCTGGAATAGATGGTATGGATGACAGCTCCACCTTGAACTGACTTATGCCATCCATGGCTAGCGGCTCCAGTGAACTGGCTGCTTGTGCCAAAGAATTTGCTACTTGATTATTTGATCGGTTCATGGATTGAATGTTGAAAGCGTCAAAGCTGTCAATAATATCCCACACTCTGTTGCGGTAACAAGTCAATCTTTTATTATGGCAGACATATTGTTTCTTTACCCGCTTTACGACTATCTCTGAATCTCCAAGAGCATGTAATACTCTTGCCCCTTTTCTTAGCGCAAGCAGTAACCCATGAATCAGAGATTCATATTCTGCTACATTGTTCGTGCATGGGAATTCTAATCTGTGAGCAACAAGATATACCTCTTCTTTCGGACTGATTAACTCGAAACAAGCTCCAACTCCTTTCTTCGATCGGGATCCATCAAACTTTAAGATCCAAACTTGTTCTTGTTGCGAAGACTACGGAGTTTGTGGGTTTTCGTTTTCTTCTTGATGTTCTTGCTCAGGTTCTATCTCCTGTATTCTCATTGAGGAAAAGCCATTGATGTGATTGACCTTTGCATGGTCTGAAAATCTTAATGCCTGTGGGATACTTCTCTGTACTTCTTTTATGGCCCTATGGCACATCTTGCAAATGAATTCTGAATGAGCCGTGTTATGTACTCAGCACCAATTTGGTAACAATAGAT
The DNA here is from genome assembly GCA_007258455.2 of Sequoia sempervirens. Classification (NCBI taxonomy): domain Eukaryota; kingdom Viridiplantae; phylum Streptophyta; class Pinopsida; order Cupressales; family Cupressaceae; genus Sequoia; species Sequoia sempervirens. Next base: position 176,488,901 of record VDFB02353493.1, on the reverse strand, counting down.
CCTGAATGTGAATCTCTCCATGCAACTTTGTCTTCATTTGGACACTCCTCCAGACAAAGTTTATGAAACTTTCGAACATTCTTCTATCATTGTCTTGGGAGCTCTCCCCTTTTTCAATTAACACATCTGTGGAGTCAGCCATTTGATTACTTCCCTGGATTGATTCATGCAACATGAGAACCTCATTTGTTTTAGGCCTATAAGTGCCTAAATCTGTCTCTAGAAACAATATCTCGTTGTTCTCTCCGTATTCAATAATCATTAACGTGAGTCTTGGTGTGTTGTCGATCCTTATTTGGTTTGGAACTCCTTTCCATGGTAGCCACATATGGGAAAAGTCTGTAGCAATATACCCATTCAACCTCCTCGCCCAGTCTCTACTCAAGAGCATGCCGTACCCATTAGGGATATCCACCACTGAGATGTCTATACAGCTTTGTATTCTCGGGTCTGCCGCTAATTGCATGTAGATATTGTTTAATTCTCCCATAATTGGGACTTCCGTTTTATCTAACTGTGTGACTTTCTTGTTGGTTCTTGCAAGTACAAGTCCCAACCTGTGGCAGACAGCGAGCGGCATCTGTTAGTCGGATATTTTACTTTGTTGTCGGCCGTAGTCGGCCATGGTCGTAGTCGGCCAATTGTCAAATAAAACAATAGTTAGTAAAGAATAATAATGTCATGTAATGTCATGTACTTTCGGGAAATATGTTTAGATTAATGTTAATGTAATGTTGTTATGAAACGTCGTGTCGGTTGGTTGTCTAACCACCGCCGAGCGTTATATGTAGTCGGGTGGATGTAGTCGGAAGATAATAATGAATGAGTTTTGTTGCCGATGATTACACTGTAAGCATTGTGATACCCTTTGTACATGATATTCCTGAGAATGAATAAAGTTTCTGGCATTTTACTATGATATCTTTCAGTTTACTGTTTTATCCTATGTTCTGTTATTTTACAAGTTTTCCAGTAGTACGTAGAGTTTGAATCCCATTCCGTAGGCAAACATTTGGCGCCGTTACCTGAACGGACTAGGGCATCATCCACCATGGCAGCGTAATGGGTCAACCAGCGGAAGAACCTATAAATGCTAATGAGGAACGAGAAGACTCATTGACAGAAGATTTGGTAAATTTGTGGAAAATCTCGCTCCGTGACCACGTACGTAGGGAATCCCTCGTTCGGGAGATCCCTGAGGAAGTCATCTGGGATCGGCTGGAAGTGAACGACGAGGTGAACCACCTTCCTGAACCGCATGCCCAGGTTGCTGGCCCGCCATTTCATTATTCTGCAAGACTTGCGAGGAGGAAGCCCGAGAGCGCCGAAGGCAGCAAATCGTGCAACGCTGTGAAGACCGAAACAAACGGGAAGAGGAAGAACGGGATACTAGTCGGCGCCGCACTTCCGGCAACCAGCAATGATCGCTTGAACAACTAAATGCCCGTACGGCCGAACAAAGATAAGAATAGAGTACCTGACGGGCACGGGACTTCGGAAGAGCAAGTTCGGCGATCACTCAGACTACAAGAGCAAGAAAATCGGCGAAGACGACTAAGGCAAGTCGGTAAGGAACTAGATGAGGACTTAATTGAAATCAATCAGAGCATAAAAAGAACATATGAAAATTTGAAAAAAATAGACACGTCTATTGAACGAACACATCACAGTTTGATAGAAGGAAGGGACGAAGACCCCTTCAGCACTCCATATACAGAAAAATATAACCTCTATGACAATGAAGATGAATTGAATAGTAGCATCAGACGATTTCGAGAGTTGTCACTCTCGGACGACGACACAGAGTTAAGGAGGGGAAGGCCAGAGCTTAAGACCCCAGGGCAGAGAGAGCATCGGTGGGATCCTGAGGAGACCCACAATGTTGCGGACGCTGACGGAGGACGTGGCAGTGACTTGTACGTGGCCGAGAGTGCTGGTGACGCATAGGGACGTAGCGAGGAATCCACTAGTCTAATCGGGTCCAAAACACAAGGAGGTCAACAAGGAGGTCAGCCGGTAAAGATGGCTCATCCGGATCGGCAAAAGCTACCGAAATTCCTGGGGAATGGCTCTGAGGATCCCGTACGGCATTGCAAGACATGCGAGACTATCTGGATAGCCAGCGGGCAGGATGACCCCGACCAGTGGCTGAAGGCATTTCCAGCAACACTCAGGGACAGTGCCATTGACTGGTACTCGGAACTGGATCAAGCGCAGAGAGCCACATGGAGGGTCTTGAAGCAAAACTTTGAAGCAGAGTTCAAACTTCTACGGGACGATAGTGAGATCGTCACAGAAATATATCATACCAAACAAGGAAAGCACGAGAGTGTGCGGACCTATAATTGAAGACTCAAAGACTTGCTGGGGAGATTGGAGGCACAGCCGGCTGACGGGTTGAAGAAAAGATGGTTCATCGAGGGCTTGCTTTCGCCATTAAGAAAGAAAATGAAAGTTGTACCTCCTTCGTCGTACGCTGAAGCATACAATCGGGCAATGGACATAGAAAGTGAAAATAAAACATCCTCCCGAGGGAAAAAGAAGACAGACGACGAGGAGAGTACGGACGACAGCGACGGTGAATCCAAGACTGTACAAGCACTCAGGAAAGATATGATGCGAATGATGAAAGAATTGAAGGCCGACAAGGAGAGTACGAGAGAAGCCAGAGAACTGTGGTGTACGGATTGCAATGGGGAAGGTCACACGAAGGCGAACTGTCCCAAGAACTTATTCTGCAATATCTGCCAAGTGATGGGACATTCCGTCAAGGAATGCCCATACAACTTAAAAGCTAGAAGTGCACAAGTACTCTTCGCGCAGGGAGAACCGTCGACACCGCCGAACACACCACCAAAGCCCCAGTACAATAGCAATGCATCCCCTGGAGGTTACAGAAGCAATAGAAGTCCGAGAAACATGATACAGTACGATGCAAAAGGAAGGCCTATGATCCAATGCAGGAAGTGCAACGAATGGGGCCACTTCGCCAGGGACTGCCAGAACGGTCAAGGTTCGGGAGGGAGATTGTGTAAGTGGTGTGGACCAGGCGATCATGAAGATAACGAATGCCCGAAGCAAAAGGGTATCCATATGCTGGAAGTAGAAGAACAAGAGGTACTGGCGATCACCAGAGCACAAGCAAAAAAAGCCACTTACCCAGATCCATGTACGGAGAAACAAAGGATGAAGGAAGCAAAAACCGAAGTGGAACTGGCGATGGCGAAGGAAAACAAAGTACCTCCGGAGAAGCCAGGAACCTCTCGGCGGTCGGAGGCGGAAACCAACATCATACGGCAGGTACTGCAAACCACCATACCGATCAAAGTAACTGACCTTCTCCAGACTATGCCGCAGTTGGGACTGGCGATCACAAACGTCGTTGAGGATGGCAAGCAACCGCGATTGGAGGAACGAAGGAAAGAATTGATACCAGAACCGCCACCGTACGGTGAACAAATAATCGACCCGGTATTGCTCACAGCGAACATCGGGAAGATGCCAGCGGTCGTGCATATGGAAATCAGAGGGAATATCTTGACAAATACTATCGTCGATGGAGGATCCGGAGTCAACGTACTACCTGAAGACACATGGAAGAGTCTCGGGAAGCCTACACTTTGGCCACCGACATTCCAACTGGTGGGCGCTGATCAACATGGTATCAAGCCGTTGGGAACACTGATGGCGCAGAAGGTGACGATCGGCACACAACAGTTTTTGCTAAATTTTGTCGTCATCCCATTACAGAGGAAAGCATACGATGCACTACTTGGGAGAGGATGGCTGATAGCCGCGAAGGCAAATCATAATTGGAAGAGGAACACACTCTCGATCGAGAACAACAGGCGAAAGTACGTCATTGACTTGAAGAACCAGGCCGTGAGCGAAGAATTGGCTTCCTCTGGATCTGAATCGGATGGAGGTGAGTCGGATGAGGACAAAGGAAGGAAAGCTATGGAACCGAACACTGAAGGCGTACTTGAACTCGAGAGTTGTTCGGAGGACGAGACAAGCTCATTGAATGGCTTATTTCATTGGCAGATGGAAGACTATGAAGTATTCCACCGAGAGTGTAACATGCTACAAATCGGGGAAATCAAGGAAGAAGAGAAACAGGGAAGGGCCAGCCAAACATTTCCGGCCGAGAACGGAGAGTACAAAGAAAGAGTATCAACACTGGACGATACACCCGTCCACAAATCTGAACAGGTACGAGATGAAAAAATTGTGTTGGAATTAAAAAATGAAAAGTATGAAAAAATTAAAAAATTAGAAAAAGAAGAGAAAAATAAAAGAAACGAAAGAGAAGTCAGAAAAGAAAGCAAGCGAAGGGAGAAAAAATTAAATAATAAATTAAATAAGTCGGCCATCAGGAGAAATATTAAATTAAGTAAAGTGAGGCAGATTAAAATACACGCCTGGAGAATTAAAAAACCCGTACGGCCAAAAGGGAAATTGAGTGAGGAAAGTAAAAGACGAAAGATTAAAGGAAAGAAGATTAAAATATGTCAAAACACGAAAAGGGAGCAAGGAGTACGGCCAAGGGTGAAGGAGAGTAAGGAAAAAAATAAAATAAATATAAAACCTCATACCGTACGGCCCATTAAAGAAGCCACAGGTCGGAGACAAGAACACAAAGGAGAAGAAGGGAGGACGAACTTGCACGAGTTTATTAGTTGCAGAGGCGCACAGGGCACAGAGAAGGAAGGCGTAGTACGGCATCAGGGGTTCTACACTCAGTACAAATCGCCAGACAAGGACATCGTACGGCCTCAGAGATTTTACACTCAGCACGATTCGCCAGGGAAGGAAGTCATACGGCGTCTAAAAAACTTCAAGCCTGTAGAGGACGTACGACACTCATCAACCGTACGGCACTCAGAGCCTGACAGTGTACGGCATTCAAGGAACTCCCAAACCGTACGGTATTTTCACATTTCCCAATGTTCATTTTATTTGCCAGTAGAAATCGTACGGCCTCTGCAAGTTGAGAATTTGCCAGTAGAAATCGTACGGCCTTTGCAAGTTGAGAATTTCGCCAAGGTTAAAACCGTACGGCCTTTGCAACTGGAAAATTTGGTGAAGTCCCAAACCGTACGGCTATTCCAGATTGAAATTGGTGCCAGGGGTCAAATCGTACGGCAACTCAGTGAAGTCCTAGCCGTACGTCATCAGTTGCCTCAAGAAAATCCGTACGGCATCAGCTGCCTCAGGAAAATCCGTACGGCCTCAACACTACAGGAAAATCCGTACGGCATCAGTTGCCTCAGGAAAATCCGTACGGCCACAGCACTACAGAAGAATCCGTACGGCCTCAGCACTATAGAAGAATCCGTACGGCATCAAAAGAATTCACAGTACTTTTAGATTGTACGGATTTCAGAGTATCTTCAAACCGTACGGCCTCAGGGTTCCACAGCCGTACGGCCATTCATCCAAACCGTACGGCCTTGGCAGATCATTTGGCAGTTCGGCAGTTTTTGGCAATTCGGCAGTTCTCACCGGCAGTTCGGCAGTTTTTGGCAATTCGGCAGTTCTCACCGACAGTTCGGCAGTTTTTGGCAATTCGGCAGTTCTCAACGGCAGTTCGGCAGTTTTCATAGTTTCGGCAGTCTCGAGAGTTATAAAGTCGGCTGGAATCGCCGAACTGACAGAAAAATGGACAAGGGCAAGAAGGCGATGCAGTACCAGCCAAAGGTAGCCTCGGCTGCGAAGAGAAAAAAGATGGATGCCGATAATGACATGATGACATGGGAGAACCTGACCGGCAACGAGTGCAAGCAATGTTGGCGAAGCACTCCCGACGACCACTCTCTGAAGGTTGCGCTTCGACACGCTCAGGTGGACAAGGCTGTGCTCGTGCCCTTTTTCAGTTCTCGGGAGTTCGAGCCTTGGCTGAAGGCGATGGTGGAGAACTACTGCAGACATACGCACAAGTCCGTCATTGATTACAGAGGTTGCCAAGTGACAGTTTCATTCTGGCCTCAGGACTTTGAGCGGGTGTTCGGCGTCCCAGCTTCGGGAATAGGGGTTAATAAACCCAAGAAAATGACGCAGGAACACAAAGAACTGCTGGTCAAGCAAGTGTGCCGAAGCGACTTGTCAGCCGAAGAACAGCGTACCATATGGAATACTGGCAATCGAGGCCTCCGGAAGAACCACCTAGCAACGGCAGAATGGAAATGTTTGCTTGACCTAATGAAGTGCCGACTCACAGGGGCTAGCCGAGCGTCGGACATTGCCTTATGGCAGGTGGATTTCATGGTCGGACTTCGCGTTGGCCGAGTATACAACTGGGCGAGGCTACTCACAGAGCGGATAAGGGATTTTCTAGCGCAGAGGCATAAGGCCTTCTATATGACTCAGCACGCCATAGCTCTCTTTTTGGATGCCGTGCACACACAGGTGCCCGAGGGCAATTGGGGTCGGTTGCGGCCACTCACTCACCTGGACCCGGGATGGCCTACCGTATTCTACTGGTCGGAACTGGAAGTAAAGCAAGCAGGCGAGGGCACAGCCTCGGGGAAAAAGAGGAAACGGAAGGAGGCATCGGTGGAAGAGGAAACATTAGAGGAGGAGGCCTCGGAGGAGAGCGATGCATCTGACAGAGAGGAACCTATTGACTTATCTTCCTCGCCATCGGAGTCGAGTCCACCGGCTGATGAGGAGGTGTCTGTTGCCATCGGGGGTCAGGAGGCAGGCGAGATTGATATACCAGTATTGCAGCCGGCAGGATTTACTCTCCCGGCACCGCCAGCCAGCCAGAGTGCACACTCAGTCACGTTTACCCTCCCTGCTGCGCTAGTTGGAGCCGGGCGGATGTTGAGGGTAGCCGCTTCACTACCGGGAGCATCTCCAGGGTGGGCACCTCTCGCCACCACATCACAGGGGGCACTCACTGTATCGGCGGCAGGTTCCACTGCCTCGGTTGAGATACTGCCAGCGGTTTGTTCTCTTACACCACCGTCAGCATCGGCAGCGACAGGAGTGGCAACCTCGGCAGCAGGAGCTGGGGGAATGACCGAGGCCACTGAGGAGACGACTCCAGCCTCAGGAGCACCCGGGGTAGCACAGATCGACAGTTGGCTGGGATCGGTGGGCCTCACCTTGGACGTGGCCGAGCAGCCAGACCAGCAGGAGAAGAGTCCCTCGGAGGGACAAGGGGACGAGGAGGGGCCGATCATTCACACCCAGCAGAGTGAGACGGCCAGGATCGGCGAAGACACACTTGCACACCCGGAGGCGAGCATAGCAGAGGCACCAGAGACAGCCATTCAGGAGCCTCAGCCGGTAGTCGGGGAACCGCCCCAAGAGGAGACAGAACATTGTATACCTTCTGATGATGAGGAGAACGAGGAGGGTGCTTCCACAGAGGGCTTTGTCGTGGAAATGTCACAGCCGGACCCGTCGGACCCAGTAGGCACGGTACAGAGATATGTGGAGGAGCTCGAGCACATGGGCAGATTGATGATCCGCGTGGGACAGGTTTCCAGGGACCTGAGGATTGGCCGATCGCCTCTGGTAGGCCAGGAGGTTCACCGCATTCGGGGATTTGTGCAGATGGGGTGTGAGGCGGAGTTTGCACGGATATTTGGCGAGGGGTGGCCAGCAGGAGAGACTCCTGCTATGATGAGAGCCTGGCGGGGTCGGCCACCGAGGCTAGTAGGACGGGATGCAGGCGTCTTGGAGAGTCTATACTACATCGAGCTTGCCTTCCGAGATGTTTTTCTTCTGATGAAGCGCCAAAGATTTTCCACCGAGGTAGCAGTATCTCGCCGAGTGGATACCTATAGAATTCTTCAACGGGTCAAGGATGAGTCTGCTGCGACCATCAAGAGCATTCAGGATAACTTGACTGAACAATCTCGGCTTGCCAGTGAGAGGGGAGCCCGATTGGACATCTTGGAGCCTCGGGTAGCAGCCTTGGAGGAGGAGGCACAGCAGAAAGAGGCAACATGGCAGCAGAGAATGGGAGCATTGGAGGACCAGTTGGCTGCAAAAGAGGTAGAATTGGCGGCCAAGAAGGCCGAAGCAGAGCAGGCAAAGAGCCAACTGATGGAGGCAGCCCGGATGGTGAAGGCGGTGAGGGAGAGGGAGATCCTGGCAGATCGGCAGCTTCGCACACGCACGGAGGAGCTGAGGCGTCTGAGAGCAGAGCCTTCTTCCACCACTCCGACGTCATCTGTGCATCCAGGGACGCACTCCCTTCCCCCTACTTCTCAGTAATCTTATCTTGTTGTATGTATGTCGTCTGGAAGACGACTTCCTTTTTGGGGGGGATGATGTTAGTCGGATATTTTACTTTGTTGTCGGCCGTAGTCGGCCTCGGTCGTAGTCGGCCAATTGTCAAATAAAACAATAGTTAGTAAAGAATAATAATGTCATGTAATGTCATGTACTTTCGGGAAATATGTTTAGATTAATGTTAATGTAATGTTGTTATGAAACGTCGTGTCGGTTGGTTGTCTAACCACCGCCGAGCGTTATATGTAGTCGGGTGGATGTAGTCGGAAGATAATAATGAATGAGTTTTGTTGCCGATGATTACACTGTAAGCATTGTGATACCCTTTGTACATGATATTCCTGAGAATGAATAAAGTTTCTGGCATTTTACTATGATATCTTTCAGTTTACTGTTTTATCCTATGTTCTGTTATTTTACAAGTTTGCTAGTAGTACGTAGAGTTTGAATCCCATTCCGTAGGCAAACAGCATCACGTTGCTTGAGGCACCAGAATCCACTAGATAGTTGTGTGGCATTTTGCCAAATATCCTAACTGACAATAAAAATGGGGTAGGCTCGTCCTTTCCCTGGTAGAAGACTACCGGATGTTTGTCCTGATTGTTGGTATCTTGGTTCTTCTCTTTTTGATTTCTAGGCACAATGTCTTGTCTTGGCGGGGTATGCGGTTGCTCATTTGCCAAGACCTCTTCTCGGAAAATATCCGTGTCCATAATGACTTCTTCTGGTGACATGTCCTTTTGATTGGAACTTTTAGACAATGCCTGGGTTATCTCTACAACACTAGAAGGTTGTTGCAGAGCGTCCAACACGTTGTCTGCCACTTCTAATTCAGCAATATTGGTATTTGCTGGAGCATTGGGTACTCCTCTATTTGGCACATTTTGTGGAACATTTCTTGGAACAACTGCTTCAGTCAAACTGCCCAAAAGCGTTTCCCGAATCTCTAGGATTCTCATTAGCTCAATCAGAGGTAAGCTGACCTTTATCTTTTTAAATTCTTCTAATACATACGAACTTAACCTCTTTAGCTCTTCTCGGGGACGGTTTTTTGGCTGAGCCTGAATCTGTTCCACTTGAGGGTTCACTTGTCTCGTTTGTTCCGCTTGGGGAACAGTAGCTTGTCTCGTTTGTTCCATTCGTGGAACAGTTACTTGTCTAGCTCCATTTGCCTGAGCATTATGCTGATGATATTCTGGCAAATCTTTGGGGAGAGACGTCACATTGGTAGCATTTGGATTTGGTGGGTCTGGAAATTGTTTGGTGGAACAGACGTAGTCAAAGGTTCACTTTGACGATTGTTCCTCTGGTATATCCTAAACGGATTTCCAGATGCTTGTTGAAGCACTTCTCTGGTTCCTTCCACCGGAACACTATTGTATAGTGGAGGGAAATTATAGCCATTGATCGGAGATGGCTAACTAGATGGGTCATGAATTTTTGGTCCATCTTGGTATCTTGGCGCCTCCACTGGGCTGTTTGCTGATGCTGGTGGAAATCTCTGATTATGCTGATACTGTGGGTATTCCTGGGGAGCAAATCGAACACTTTCAATTACAAGGGCCTGATCATACCTCGGTGCAGGAACTAATTCATATCCGGTTACTGGAGGATCTTTTGCCTCCGAATTCCTTCTCTCGCTTCTGAAAATGTCTGCGGCTACTTGGAACTTGCGACAATGTAACTCGGAATGTTGGTCTGTGTTGTGTAGTCTGCACCATCCTGATAGCGCTGCTTTAGCCAGGAATACCTTGTCTGCAGGACAGTCGTCAGTAGGTGAATTATCTAAGGGTGATGGTACAGTACCATTGTTAGGTCCGGTGTTCCAAGTCTTCTTTTGGAAGCCTGAGTGGTTATTCCGGAAACCTTGATTGTTCCCTTGATAATTTTGATTGTCCCTTTGGTATCCGGAATGACCTTGGCCTTGGTAATTCCCTTGAGGTGCTTGATAATTCTTTTGAAAACTTTGAATTTGGCTATTTTGTCCCTTCAAATAGGTGACTTCAGTTGACAACTTTTTGACTTGTTCAATCAAGTCTTTCATTTCATCTTTCTCTTCTTGGGTCCATGTTGAAGTTGCCGCATTCTGAAGGTATATGGGGTGAGTTGGTGGTACTTGGGACAGAGGCGCTTCTGGGTGAAGGACCATTTGATTGCCCACAGGAGGAACTGGGATCAATATAGGCGTTTGATGAGCCAATGCCCGATTAATATCTTGGATTTGATTCTGGGAGGCTGTGTTTCCCAAGTAATTGAGTGGCCCTGGAGCCATACCTACTCCTAGACCAGTGCTAGCTGTAATTGTTGTAGCATATGCTCCCTTCAGGTCCACTGGGAACGGGTTTGTCGACTTCACAAACATGGCGGTAAGACGATCCAAAGCTTCATAATATATGGGCAATGCCGCTGCATTGTCTAACAAATAAGGATCTCTCAGCCTTGTATAAGCCTTGTGGAATCTGTTATTGAACGTACTAAGAGGCTCATGTTCTTGTCTTTTGACTTCCACAAATTGCCTATATAAATCAGATGGAGAAATAGGTGGCCTGAATTTCTCTAAGAAAGCAATCTTCATCTGTTGCCAAGTGCGAATGGAATTGGCTGGCAAATGGATATACCAATACGAAGCCTCCTCATCGAATGTGTAGGGGAACAACCTACAGGCAACATCTTCTTCTTGGATATCTCTATTTTGAAGATGATCTTCGAAAAGCTTGATATGTTCGTCTGCAGTGTGGTTCAGGTCACCACTATGAAACTTGGAACAAAAATGTTCCGGATTCTTTGGTAAATCATGGTAAACAACAAACGTCATAGGTGACGCATTGGTTGGATGCCACGCCATTGGAGTGTTTGGGTGGTTCACTTGGACTGGTTGAACTGGTTGCACTAGTTGTGCAGCCACTGGAACATGTTGACGATTTGGAACTGGAGTATGTGGTGGCGAGGTTTGAAAGAGACCAAAAGGAATTTCCTCACTTGGCACTTCTTCACTGGACCCAACTGCGCTAGATGTTCCCTCTTGTGATACTTCAAATTTCTTTCTTTGCCTATTCCTGTAAGGCGATAGCTCTATAAATTCTTTAAAAGAATTTGGAGTGGATCTAGTAATTCTCCGAAGTCTATCTGCTGAGAAAGAGCCGATTCGATCCAGCGTGCTCTTCTTCACTCTTGTCGAGGTGGTGTAGGAGCTGGTGGTGCAGGAGTTGCTTGGTTCGCCTGTCGGTTGGCTTGTCGGTTCTGCTCGCGTTGAAGAGCTTCAAATCTTTCAACAAGGAGGTCCCTTTGGATATTGAATTCAATTCGTCGTGCTCTTTCTTCTTCTTCTTCAAGAATATAGCGCATGCGAAACCAATCAGGAGCACTTCTTCTCACTTGCCACCCAAGGCTGAACAGTTCGGTGATGATATCCTCTTGTTCATCGTGAAAACCCAAGTTAGGCTGTAATACTTGCTGAGGATCTTGATTAGGATCAGGAACGTTGGCCGGGAGCACCATTCTTCATCTTACTATTAACACTTGGATTTGAGGATGAGCCTGTAGCATATGATCGTTCTATCTCGTCAAAGGTTTGCTTCAGACGATCAATTTTCTACCTTATCAAATCTCTCTGGATTGCTTCCTCAAATCTCTTTCCTTTTTCTTCTTCTCTAGCAAGGACACGGCTTGTCTGTCCAAATTGAGCACGATCGGTCTGTGTCTTCCAAGCTAGTGTGTACAACCGATCAATAATAGCTGTCGGTGGTTAGTCCGGTTGCTTAATAGGTACATGAAAAGGAAACTCATGTGGTAGTACCAATCTGCATCATGCCTATTGCCTTAACTTGTAAATGATCTCTTGTGTTATAAGCCCTCCTTCTAGCGCCAATTCTTATGTTGGTGTACGTTTTATCATTCACCGAATACACAGAATAAAATGTCCAGAGACACTCTATCCTCTCTTGAAAAACCACTGTGTATGCTAAGATTGCGAGAAGATCATATGGCGATTCCAAGGTTTCTTTTGTTAGGTCTTGATGTGTGGATAAGCTAAATGGGCGTTGTGATTTGCTGGTAATACACAAGGGGACTTACGTTAAAGAACTTTTCACAAGTTTGGGACTTAGGAAAATTTATCATTAAAAGGCTTTCATCAATCGGGACTTTCAATTTGGATATCAAAAAATAGCAAAAAAGATAAGGGTTTAGGAGGTCTATTCTATGCCTAAGAATTCAAGAGACAATAAATATCCGGTGAAGGGGATAAACCACACTTTGTTTCGCCTCCTGTTGGACAACATACGCAAAGTGAGTGCAATCTTCAAAGGGTGTGAATGATTTTCAGACCTCGAATGAGGCTGAAGTTAAGCTTCCACGATTATAAACTCAGGCTAACTTTACGCATCGAATGCAAATCATCGATTTGAAGAAAGTATGAGCAATACTTCACCATTGAATCGATACGATCAATCTCTCATTCACTTAACCAACTTTCAAAGCAAATTCTACTTAATCTAATTCTAACTTTAATCTATGGCGGAAGAAGATATGCAACCTTGCTTACTATTTGACAATAAAAGTTATTCAAAGCAAATCATGCATAAGAGCTTTTATTATCGGAAATAGTCTCAATACAACAATTTCATAGGCTGTCTCCACACAAATGAAAGTGAGAGATCATCAGTTTATATAGAGTTTCAAAAATCAATGAAGGGCCGAGATTAAAACAATATCAATGGCCAGGATTATTACAACTCAACCCTAATTAGGGTTGCCCAAAATAACATGAGTTACAAATTTGTTTAGTTTTGGCAACAATCTTTTGTCTTTGTCGATCTGTCTGTAGCTATCTTGTCTTTTGTGACTGCTGATTGTGCTGGGTGCTTGCTTGGTAACCTACAATATTCACCTTTTCCACAGCAATCGATGGCCCAATGATTTGCTCGAACCCAGAATAAAATATTATTTCCCAGATTTTAATTAGGGCAAACAGAAATAAATCTACCTCAGATTTGGCCAAAGGCCATTAAGTCTGAAAATTAACAAACCTCAGCAGTGAAGCTGCAAACCACAATTTTACCCAAAACCAACTGCAACAATGATTTTCCCCAACAGGCTGGCAGGATCCAGGCTTTGATACCACTGAAATGAGCCAGATTAGATCTAACTCAAAACCCCCAATTTTTCTGCCCTAAATATCTCCAAGTTTTTCCGACAGAAGATTTAACAAATAAATTGCATGCAAACAGATTTCAATATAGACCATATAATATCAGTTCAGAAATAGGGTCTGAAATTACATATGATTATTTCCTTCAAAATTTTTAGTAGACAACAACAGAAACATCTAATCTTAGCCACAAAACTTACAGTCAGATTGGATAACCAGAAGCACAAAGTGAGACACCTGAATGATATCTCCAACAAACAATGGGTTTCCGTCCACTGCCTTCAAGCTTAAGGGATTTCGTCCTCAAACCTGCTGAAAGCCAAAGCTTCCTTGAATTCTCCAAGAGAAAGTAATACCCAAGCATATTCCAAGCATGCCCAAAAGTAGTCTCTTCACTTCATTATATAGCTTCTTTTTAGGAGTTTCTCATCCACTTGGCCAATGTGGGATAAATGACCTTTTAAAATAAAGTGACTTTATAATAAAACATTAACTTTAATTTAATAGTCACTTTATAAATAATCTTTAGGTATTAAAATAAAATATTTGCTGGACTCGGAAAACCATGTGCAATAGCTCGTTGGAAAGGTCTCGGCGAGACGCTCCAAGTCCAATACTAAAAATATCAATTCCCTTGCCCACTGCCGACTTACTAAAAATAGTAAGTCCTTCAGAAACCCCATCAAACGAACTCAGTTTGGCCTAAACTTGAAATTGCTTAGGCCAAATGATCTTAGGATCTCTCCAATGTCCTTGTTAGCCCTCGGGACCAAGTCAAAATAGGCTAACGACGCATCATATCATGTCTGGCTAAAAAGGGGACATTACACTATCCTAGGACCCATCATCAATAAGTATTTTTTTTAATTTATTCCCATCTTCCAAGGTCTGATTGGTAAAATCAGACTTGTTGTGGCTTTAATCCACGACACCTATTGTATCATTATCACCCAAATTTTGAGTATCAACATTAGATACCCCCACACAACCATCATCCTCATGTGTAATGGCTGTTATCTCATGCTGATGCAAGGTAATCTGACTGCTGTTATAAAAATTATAATTGCTCTCATGGTTGATAACAGTTCCTTGTGCGTTGAAAGTATCTTCAAGGGATTTTGTCAAACTATTCTCAAGATGTATGGTCTTCTCATCATCAACTACTTAAATTTCTAACCCCCTTTCTTTCACCTGCTCCCTAGCAAACAAATAGGGCCTTAGCTTGCCCTTACATTGTTAGAAGATACCCTGCATTAAATCATAAGTAGCTGCAGACAACACTTGTTCTTGCTTACAAACAGCTAGTAGTAGGGACAAGGTGGGTGGGTAAATATCATCACCTTCATTGATAACAAAAGTCATAATAGTCCTCATGTAGTCCTGGATAGATTTGTCATAACTCTCACTGATAGAATCGAAGAAGAGATGAAACATCTGTAAAATAAGATCATTACATCCACGATCAATCATAAGAATGCACAATCTCACCTGTGCCATTAACTCAAGGACTTTGATCCTCTTCCCAAAAGTAGGAATACCAATATCATCTATCCCATCCAAACTATCAACAATCAGCTGCCATATTTCCCTCATTGTTGAAAAGATTATTGATATTTATAGTTGTATGATTACAAAAGGAGACGAAAGGTCCTTATAAAGAAATTTGCAAGACAATGTTTCTAAAAAGAAACAATCGTTAATAAAAGCAAACCAAAACAGAAATCAAAAAGATGCGAAAACAACTAAAGCGTAACTAAGGTACTAAATACTAACCTACGACTAATTAAAGCTAAGATGACCATTAATATTACATTTAATATTTTAATACCCTCCCTTAATGGTCATCGTACAAACATAAACTTAGTCCACCCAAATTCTTCTGGAAACATATCATTGGTGATTGATAATTGGAGAAGGATAACCGCATCGCGATTACATATCCTTTCCCGCAAAACAATCAAAAGGTAGTATAACTTTTCCCATTGAACCTCTGCATACTTTCCAAAGTGATGTTGGTCAAAGCAGCCACCCCTCCCGTTTTCCAAAAGCCCAAAAACTGAGATAAAGTTGTGATCAACTGGCACAAACTCTGGACAATCAGCTGGCACAACTCACGATTTTTCAAAAATCGTCTATAAAGAAGCCCAGAAATTGTAAGATTTTTTAGAAAAACCTTCAAAAACTCTGAAAAAGTAAGATTTTTCAGAAAAAAATCCTCAAAAAACTTTAGCAAAATTTTTATAGAAATTTAAAAAAAAACTGTTTTAGCAAATTTTTTTAGAAAAAATTTCAAAAACTCTTTGCAGAATTTGTAAAATGTTTTTCAAGCTGCCATGAAAACTTCAAATTTGCCCACAAACTCTGGAAAATGATTGTGAAGAAGATTTTTCAAGAAAATCTTGCCGAAAACCTTGGTGCATCAGAAAAAGTGTTCACGAAAAACATAGACCCTCGGCCAAAAAACTAAAGTAAATCACCTAACATAGACCCTGATTTTTAAAAAATGCTTAGAATAGGCAATATAACCCGTCACAAACTAGCGCAGATCCTCCAAATAGATGAGAGAAAATCGTGAAAAAGAGCAGACAAGAACGCAAACCTGTGCTAGGAAAAACGCGAGTAGAAAGGTTGAGGTCACGCGGAATTGAAACAACCTCAAAACTTCACATCACGCGAACTTGCAGAAAAAAAACAATACAAAAAGATCGAACTTGCAGGTGAAACACACTCAGTAACATAGACCCACGATTTGTAGAAAAATCACATCAAAGAATCACATCACATGGAAGAAACCCTTGAAATGCTGAAATGTAGATGGAAAAAATTGCTATCTTTCTCCAGTCGCCCACCAAATCTCAAGAAACTGTAGTGAAAAAACAACCCGAAAAGCCCGCATTTAGATCAGATCGATGCCCTCAGAAAAACGTGACCACAAAAAAATGCCCACAAAAAAGACGACACCCAAAAAGTCGACGTGCGCCAAGGAAAAAATCGCAATTTTTGCCACATAGGAGCCACACTGTCCTTCGCGATTTCACCTTTTGAAACCCTTCGAAAAAACTTTGAAAGAAATCCGCAATTTCTTCTCTTTCGACTCTCAAAAATTTCTAAAAAAATTCTTTCGATTTTTTATTTTTATTATTTGAAAAAATCGGCTCAAACTAATTAGGTTCTAGCTTGAGCTCTAATACCATGAAAAGATAATTGATAATCATAATTGCATGATTACAAAAGGAGAAGAAATCTCCTTATAAAGAAATTTACAAGACGATGTTTCTAAAAAGAAACAATCGTTAACAAAAGCAAACTAAAATAGTAATTAGAAAGATGCTAAAACTACTAAAGCGTAACTAAAGTTACTAAAAACTAACCTACGACTAATTAAAGCTAAGGTGACCATTAATATTCCATTTAATATTTTAATAATTGTGCCAACATCATAGGGAACCCGAGGCGCTGTGATCCTTATAACTTGACTAGCCTTATGTCTTTGTCTTGGTGTCTCAATAACTCATGCTCACACAAGAAAGTCACTGCTGGTGTCATAACAATCTGCAACAATGAAGAAGGCTATTGCTCAACGAGACTTAAACATTCTTCCAGTCTCCTCAATGTGACTAGAGTATCATTCCTGGGTTGACTGCCAAGCTTACTACCTGTTTCATATAATATTCTAGCCAACCGCTTTCTATCTCTTGACACGAACTCTCTGTCACTAACTGAACCCATTATTTAAACTTAAGTTGGAACCAATTAGTGCTGGTCACTCAAATAAAACCAAATGTGAGCTCACTGAATATTAGACTTAACCCAATATGATGGCAGGAAACTGCTCTGATACCATTGAAATGTCCCACCCCTGGTGGACACTTGCTAAGTGAGTTTCTGCCTGTATATTTTGCTTGGGGTTTCAAAGTTTTTGCTTGTTTTGATTCTCAATGTGATATAATGCTAGGAAATGCATAAAATTATCTCAGACAAAGGCTAGATGAAGAATATTGATGACTAATGCAAAATTAACAATTGCTGAGGCAAACCCCCTTGTATATATATTCAAATAAATTTTACAATAGTTTGCAAATACAATATATATTCAATTCAGCTCTTCATATAATGCTTGAGAAAACATTAACATCATACCCGGGAAGTTGAATAAAGATTCTGAAAATGTATTGTAGCAATTTGTAATGTCCCCATTTTGGCCATACGCTCTTCATTTGGTTTTAGCCTATTTTTGAAAATCCATG
Source organism: Sequoia sempervirens (assembly GCA_007258455.2). Classification (NCBI taxonomy): domain Eukaryota; kingdom Viridiplantae; phylum Streptophyta; class Pinopsida; order Cupressales; family Cupressaceae; genus Sequoia; species Sequoia sempervirens. The sequence goes on along the minus strand of VDFB02353493.1, from coordinate 176,471,258 downwards.
CTACTCAGATGTTCAAATTTAGGGTTTCCACTTTCAGTAAGTCTTTCTTCCAACTCAGTTCAAGTTTTGTTGGCTTTGGGATGAAATTACTATTTTTGGCATTGGCTATTTTTAGTAAGTCTAATTTTGGTAGAGGCATCATCAACAGTTCAACTCAGGTCATCATGCTATTTTTGGCAATCCATTAGTTTTAGTATTGGCATTGGTTTTGGTTATCTCCTTGGACTGAGTTTTATACTTAGTCAATTTCATGTTTTTAAGTTGTACCCCACACCTAGGCTTGATGACTTCATGTTGTTTTGAAAGAGGGGACATTAAGGGGTCTATTTGAGCATTTAATATTTTGATAAATGTTTTATTGTTGCAACTTGAAAATGGATGCCTAAAGGAAGATAAATATTTTATTAATTCAAAAAATAAAGTGAATGTGTGAGAGGTGGCGTCCCTTGGGGAATTTGAATAGTTTCTTGTTGGAGTTACAAGTTGCTTCATTTGCCCAACTGAAGCTTATTTATTGATGCTTTGAGCCTTCATTCTTATCTTTGGAAAATAATGTAGAGTTATGCTGCTGGTTTGAAATCTAGAATCCGGCTAAGGGAAAGCTTAGCAAATTGACACCATTCTTTGGGCGTGAAACTATGGTTTCCTAGATGGTAAATTGGGAGTGTGCTTCATTCAGAAGTACATATTGAGTCTCATTGTTGAAGATATTGATGCTTTTATCAGTTTCAATGTTTGTTGGTTTTCGAAGTGCTGAATGATATTTGCAGATATAAGTTTTGGCATTGCTTTGAAGTTCGAGCTTCCTTTTGAGACTAGCAGATTGAGCTTCATAGATGAAGATTTTTGGAGATTTCTTGAGTTTTGATATTGCTGGTTCAGTCATGGCTGCAAGGCGAATTTGAATACAGCTCTATGGGTAAAATTTATTTGCATATGGGTATTTGTCCTTTCATTTTATATGCTTTAGGCGCCTCCATTTGTGCAAGGACATAATTTATTGTGAAGTGGTTGAATTTTTAAGCAACGTCGACCCTTTCCTAGGGCCGTACCATGCGTTTAATGCTTTGAAAATCATGCTGGGTGTTTTGTGAAGTTTAGAGCTTGGAAAATGTTGATTTCAAGGGTGCCTAGCCAGTGAATTGATAAGTTTTTAGTTTGGTGGGAGTTTGCAGAGTGTGGTAAGAGTTTTGAGCATTTTGATGTTTTCTTGGGTTGCTAGTTTATATTTCAGTTTGCTGGTGTTTCATATCAGACTTAGCTTTGCCCTTGTTTTGCACTATTTCTTGGGTGTCTTGGCCCCTAGTTAAATGTGCATTCAATTTGGAGGAATTAGGAGCTTTTTGGTTGAAGATTTGAACAATTTAGTGAAGTTACTTGCTGGTCTGATCATTCAATTTGCTGGTTATCTTTATCAGACCTGGTTATTCCAGCTTTGTGCAATATTTCTTTCAAGTTCTTTCTCATGTTTGTATTTGGTGATAAAGTGGAAAAACATTGCAGAAGTTTGGAGTAGATATTATTGCAGTAACGCTTGTAACTTGTAGATATTTGGCATTGGAAGACTATAAACAGTAGTACTGTTCCAGTCATTTCATTAGTGCATTTACTTTGTGTTTAATTTCAAACATTGTAACCCCTGGATGGTTTACCGCCAGTGTGGAGGAATTAATCATTGTAATTTTCATATCTTACCCACTATTTAACTGGTGAATCCCCATTGTTGAGTGGATGCCTCCTGAAGCAGATGAATTGTATTTCATTGTAACTATCTTTCCCCCCACGGAACAAGTGGTAGCGTGGAATTCTCATGGTTGGAGCACCGCCTACTTGCATTCAATTGTAATTTCATTATAATTATTGATTAGTTTTCTCCGCCATATGACAACACCTCTCCTTCTTTGGGATTGAGTGTGCATTCTTGGCGTTGAGATCATTTTAAATTGGTTTTCAATTTTGGAGCTAACGCTAATCATTGGCATAATGCTGGTTTGTGTTGTGAAATTTCCAAGAAAAAACTAAGGGGCATATTTCACAATTGGAAAACCACATATAATGGATGTCTAGCCTCAACAATGAATTCTCTACCTTAATATTGCCCCAGAATGAATGCTTGGACCTGGCCGCTCCAAGTGAAGGTGGTAAAGTGCACAAGAACTAGGCGTTTTGGCCCAGAGTTCCAACGCCCAACAAGTAGAAGGTTGTACGACTTGTAGAAGGGTATATTTTGCTTGGGGTTTCAAAGTTTTTGCTTGTTTTGATTCTCAATGTGATATAATGCTAGGAAATGCATAAAATTATCTCATACAAAGGCCAGATGAAGAATACTGATGACTAATGCAAAATTAACAATTGCTGAGGCAAACCCCCTTGTATATATATTCAAACAAATTTTAGAATAGTTTGCAAAATACAATATATATTCAATTCAGCTCTTCATAGAATGCTTGAGAAAACATTAACATGATACCTAGGAAGTTGAATAAAGATTCTGGAAATGTATTGCAGCAATTGGAAAACCACATATAATGGATATCTAGCCTCAACAATGAATTCTCTACCTTAATACTGCCCTAGAATGAATGCTTGGACCTGGCTGCTCCAAGTGAAGGTGGTAAAGTGCATAAGAACTAGGCGTTTTGGCCCAGAGTTCCAACACCCAACAAGTAGAAGGGTGTACGGTCTGTACCAGAAATGTACAGCCTCTTAAAAGATTCCCACGTGGCTATGTAAATGAGTGGTAGCAGCGATAAATTCTTCATAGTAGATATGCCTTTGTTCTTCAAATAATATTCTTCTGAAACCCTTGATTAATTTGATGATATTCTCCTCTGAAATGCACAACTCCCACGTGCCAATGAAGGAAGGCACAAATCAACAATAAAGATATTCAATAATGATGGTCTTCAATCTGCTGATTAAACTCTTGTGAAATCTGATATTAAAATTACCATTTGTGGTCAATGTGACTTTAGAAGCAAAGCCACTAGACAATTGCAACCCTTGGATGCTATCTCACACCTGTAGGCTGCTCAAATTAGAGAGATTTGTTGTTCTCCATGATCAAAATTGAGGAAAACCCTGGTTTTCTTCTCCAAACGCCAAGCAACAAAAGCCAAGTGTTGAATAATCATCAATAATAATGAAAATGCTTTTGAGTGCCCTTTTAATATCTTCTCCCAAATGGCACGATTTCCAAGAGGCCTTTTAATCATTTAAAATGATATAATTTATTTGCTTTTGTTGACTTTATAATATACCTCTTAAAGTGGGCGCCCAATAAGACTTAAATGCACTTTTAATAATTTGACTTTATAATCATTAAATATCCCTTACATAATAAAGTCAATTAAAAACATTTAATGGTGTGCACTTTATAATAATTAATTATTATTAAAGCATTACTTTAATAATAATTAAAACTTCATAACTCCAATAATAAACCTCATAAATCAATTCCGTCTGCACTAGGAGGTAGCCCATTGAACTCACTGCTCACCAAGGGGCCTTACTATAAACAGTAAGGTTGGCCTCTATCATCCAATTGACTTACTATAAATAATAAGTGTATACAAATGAAGCCAGAAACCCTTGAGTAACATCGCCTCTGAATAAGTCAAGGATCAGTAGATTCCAAATGCTGCAAACTGCCAACTGAGATACCAGATATCTCCAAAACAAGGCCCTCTAATCACCATTATTAGACTACGAAGACTTGATGATAGGCTAAACCTCCAACTTTGATGCTCGCTCAAAAAGGGGACATTACAAATGGTCGCGGGCTTAATTCCTGATAACAACATATAAAATAAAACATTTGCTGCATACATTATTATTTATTTATTTACTTATTTGGCCGACTTAAACAAGATAATTATTTTTGGCCACTACACCCATGTATGGGCACAGATTTAGATCTTCGCATATAGAGAATTATGATGGAAAGATAGAGCCAGAAGTGAGGCACTAACTATGAAAGTGGCATTATTTTGGAAGGTTTGTAATGCTTTTAAATTTTTTCTTTTGCTGTCATGGTTTGGACGAGTTGCAATTCATGGTTTATGGACTTAAGATAATCCATAGGTCAATCTGGTTTTGTCTTGCATGCTAACCTAATCTAGAATGAGTGTTTATGGTCGCTTTAATTTCTAGGTTTAAAATAATTCTCATGGTACTTATAAGTTCTAACATCCTTACTTTTGGTGATATAGACTATAATTTACAAATATTCTTGGTGTTTGTATGTCTATAATTATATGTAGTAATAAAAATTCTTTCTATGTGCCTAACTTGCAGCAAATATGAACTCATTTGTTGTATAGTGTGGCAATTTTGTTATCATATAAATAATAATACCAATATTTTGATGTTACTACTTGTCTGATTTGTAGGAGTTGATAAAGTTATTGAAGGAGATCTTGTGTATTGTAAGGAAACTGAAGTAGATAAACATAATCCAAATAACAAGGATGAAAAGGAAGCTGTTGATGACAATGCTGGATATGACTTTGATGTTATAGATGAGACTACTGAGAGTGATTTGTCTCAAGAAAGTGTCAGTGTAGCAAAGGTAAGATGGTTATGTGCATAAATTCTGCACTTAATATTGAAACTATTTATTGCAAAACAATAAGCCCACATAAACACATTAATCACATTATTTCTAGTTGTTCTTTATGTATCATTAGGCTTTTGAATCAATAAGATTGGTTATATTGAGTTTATGTCTCATTTTTTTTGTAAAATCCCTTGCTAGATTTAAACGATAATTTTCAAAACTCAATTTGACATATTTCATTTGTCAAATAAAGTGCCAGATTAACTGAGTATTGCAAATACTGAAACGAGCACTTCCAGGGACTAAGTAAGTTGCTATCATATAGTAAATTCAGTTTACTGTTTTCTTGTGACAGTAGCTTCCATATATCATGAAACAATGAATAGAGCATGTACAGAAATCAAACGCATTTCCGAGTTTAACTTTCCATAGATCCATTTGCTCAGAAATAAATATACAGTGCCTTCAAAGAAACTGTAACTGAACTATGTAGTAAGAGGTTTTCTCATCAACAGAACTTTCAGAAATTCTGATTTTAACAGCAAATATATTGATAGCAACGTAGAGACCAAGAACCTAGTAATGGTGTGCTGGTCTGGACTGATATCAGCCACCTGTAAACTCCTGAGACTCACAGGAAGATCCACGTTTGACTCCAGTTCACTCCCATGTCCTTCACAACAGCAGTACACAGTCCAAACTCCTATGTGAGGTTCTAAAAATGCATAAACACCAGAAGTATTACCATGCCTCAGTCTGATATGAAGCGCTTTAGCTTCCAGGTTTCTCATGACCTCCCAGGAAGCCTCAACGTCATCCTTGCAATTTCGAACTGCTGCTAATCAATGCAACCTGGTTATTGATATGAGTTTGGCTTCACTTCTGGTAACCACGACCCTCCTTTGAAGACCATGACCTTGCTAGAGGAACTTGCTCTTTCCAATGCAAGGGTTCAGAGCATTACAAACTGATAATGGCTGTGCTTAAGCAAGAAGGATATACACAAGTATAATACCAAACAGTCACAGCATACCAACCAACAATAACCTGAGAATATAAACCCTAGGCGCCAAATCCAACTCCAGCAATATGGAAGCCACATCTTGATCTAGGAGTCACATTAAAGCTAGTCGACCTCCTTGAAACCCTTCATTAAATATCACCAGCTATATGGCTTCCAAAGTAGATAGATAACAATGGTCACAATCCTTGAAAATATCAACAGCATAGAGATATACTCAAACCCTCAAACTGAGCAGAGGAGATAATCATTAATCCTAAAATTTATCTCTGAAGGAGACACATAAATTTGCCTTATCATGCAAGTGTGAATCCCAGATGAATCCACCAACACCAGCTAGGGAGGAATCTTTCATCACTGAAACTGGAACCCATAGGAATACCCACCTAGGGTTTCAAATCCCGAAGAGCTCCTTCAAAACACAAACCCCAAATAAAATAATAATCTAGAATATGATGAGAGAATGAGCTCTCATTTCCTTTAATAACACCTTCTTGCCTTTTTAGGGTTTTCCCACCAAATTCACATAATACAGTATTATAAAGTGACTTTATTAATCTATCATTAAAATATTCCCCAATGTGACTTTATAACCTTTTTAATATAATTATTTACTATTATCTTTATAACTTGCACTTTTTGCCAGGAAACCTTAAATAATTAAATTATTATTATTCATTATGTGGGCTGGAAAATGGGGATATTACAGTCCTCCCTTCCCAGAGATTGCTTGCCCTCAAGCAATCTACAATTGCAAACCAATCCAATTGCCACAACACCTAAAGCTAGAGTGAAAGACCAAGTGTCTGTCCACCAACCACCCAGATCCCAAATGATCTTGCAGATTGCTCCAACCATTAACCCATGTATGCAATTGAAGCCCAAGACGCTGCCAAGCTCTGTCAGTCGGTGAAGCCATCCATCGAGCATTAAAATTCCTGGATCCCAAATCTGAAAATCATCCTCATGTAAATTGCACACAGGGATCTGTTTCACTTGCTGTTTCTTGAATTCAGTCATCCAAGAACACAAAATATTTTTGTGTGCAACAATGGGTGGACTCTCATCTGGGTACTTGGTCAAAAAGCTCATAACCTCATCATGCAAACTCCAAGCACTATGGTGGTAAACCTCATGTATCAGAACTGTCCATAGGTGGACTCCACCTGAATCCCATGGACAAAAAGGAAGTTCAACATTCCCAATGCCTGTTGACATCCGCTGTGCCACTTTTGATAACCTCTAGAATCCAATTGAACCAAGTCTCAAATTCTTGTTTTTGAAGGCAACCAATAGGAGAAAACAAAGTAGGAGACCTAGAAAATTTGGATTCATCGCCTGTGGTTGAAAACATATCGTACCAGATTGAACTAGAAAACCCCTTATTGAACCCACCTCTATGTGACATCAAAGATATGGTCAAATCTTGTGTATGTGGGCTGAAAGTAAATTGATGAACACAACTCATTATGCAATCGAGATGAAATTTACTTGTTTGAGTCAACGAAATCCCAAAGTAGTCATGAGGATTCCTTACTTCACTACCATCATTAGAAGATGACTCATGACTTAGAACATGCTGAATTGAACCTGCAACAACACCATCAAATCCCTCTGCAGCTCTGATGGCAAGGTTTCTATCTTAAAGCAATTGCAAGTACCCTTATATTATGTCCTCAAGGCCACGCTTGATTTTTTGCAAACTTGAGGCCTTAACTCCTTCCTGTGGACCCTCTTGTCCCTCTTCGAAATTAATTTTCCAAATGAGATATTCAATGAACTTATTTGTCTTATCGAAGCAAACCAAGGTTTTCTCAACCTCATCCGTAGTGACCTACAATTGTTTCTTCCATTCATGCATCTCACTAGGCCAAGAGTCATGCTCAACTGTATAAAAGAAATTTTCTAATTTGTTTTCAAGGGTAGGAAATAAACCATCATGAATGCTAGGTTCCTCAATGGAAGATGCCCTGCAATCCTCCTGGAAAGAGGATGGAGCAATGCCATGGTCCAATGTACAAGTTGTTGTACCCCAAAATTAAAATTTTTGTTACACTTAGACATTTTGAAGAAATGAGTAAAAGTCTTGTCAAATCAGTCAAAAAGGTCAAAATTTGGGTGTGCAGGTCTTGCATGAGGGGTTAAAACGCAAAATTTTCAATTTCTGACGATCTGGGTCTGCTAAGAGCAGCTTAACCTACAAAACCCAGATCTCAGTTTTTCATCCCTAAATTTTAGGAAAACTAATTTTCTAAAAATAGTAATGCTTTCTGGGTTTTTCTGGGTTTCTTTCGAAACAGATACTGGCAAAATTTTCTAAAAATAGAAAATTTCTAAAAATAGAAAGTTGGTCCGACAGGGTCCTAACTGATTTTGATTGGCTCAAAATATGTCCGTATCACGCTGGTGCAGTCAGAATCTTAAAATAATCAGTTTCGCCTTACTGGGTCTATTCAGCTTTTTCAGAAGCATATCTGGAGCTCCAAGGTCATCAATGGAGGTTATCCGACTGCCAGGGGTCAATTTCAGCATTCAACTTCCGGCAGAAGGTGAAGCGATGAACACGCACGAGGAACGAGGGAGAAAGTTGAAAAGTCATGAAAATTTTCTAACACTGTTGAGTGTGGGTGCCCCTGTTGAAGAAAGGCGCCCACCTTTTTAGGGCATCTGATGACAAAATTAGGGTTATGGTCTCCAATGAAAGTTGTTCAGTGTTTAGTCAGCTTCGCGATGAATATCCCCGTCAGAGCATCCGACAATCCAGTCTCCGGCAAATTCAAGTCAAAGTGGAGGTATAGAATGAAGATCTGAAACTTGAAGAAGATTGAATTGAGAATTTTTCTAAGTCTGGAGAAACTGGGCGCCCTAGTTGAAGAAAGGCGCCCAACATTTCAAGAGTGCAAATAGAGGAAATTACAATCAAAGTTATAACGGGATGTCTTCAGAATGCGACAGGCTTTCCAGTGAGTTGTTTAGCACGACAAACGGAGCTCGCAGTCATCAGATTCAAAGGGCTGAACAGAGGGTCCGATGAGAGTTGAAAAGAGAAATCTGAAAGCAAAAGTGAAAAAATCAAAAAATAAACTAAGTGTTGGTAAACTGGGCGCCCCCAGTCAAGATAGGCGCCCAACCTTTTGAGGGGTAAAAATCCACTTTTTGACAAACGTGTCTCCAGAGGACCCCTCTTCATTCTCCGTCAGCTTCGCGATGAGCACAACCATCAGTCAATCCGACGCTCGGTACTTTAGATTCAGAGAAATCATCTGTAGAAGAGAAGCTAATGAAGAACTTGGAAATCAAGAAAAATGGCTAACACTGAAGAAGTTGGGCGCCCCTAGAAGGAAAAGCCTCCCATGAATTCGGAGGTCAAAATCAAGTATTTTGCCGGAGGTGCCTCCAGAACATCCTTTTCAGAATCAGTTAGGCTCCGCCGTGAATCACTCAGCTCGTCTGTCGAGTCAGTCTGTCAACGAGAAATCAGTGGCGAAGTGGCATGTCAAAATGGAGAAAAGTTGAGAAAGTTGAAATTTTGACTAACACTGGTGAAGTTGAGCGCCCCTCTTGAAGAAAGGCGCCCAAAGTTCCATGCCTTAGAAGATTTTTAAGTGTTTTCAAAATTTCAAAAATTTGCAAGAAGGGAAGGATGGCGTCCAAATCTGAGGATCTGAGATTTAGGGTTTTGAGAATAAAAGCGAAAAGAAAGCAAAACTTAAATCGAACCCTAAGTCTATTTAACACTTCTTTTCAATGTATTTTTCATCATTTTTGCAGGTAGCCTTCAGTGGAGAAAGTTGGAGCAGCAAGTTTGAGAAATTTTTGTGATCCAAAAGCCCATGGTTGCTGGTTTTACATCAGATTTTTCAGACCAGCAAGCATAAACCCTTGTTTTTCAAGCTTTTTGTTTCAGAAGATCAAATTTTTCAAGCAGAAGGCCAAGGCTTTCAATTTTTCAGTGATCTGGGTCTTCTTGTCTCAATCTTCTGAAGATTTTTTCAAGAACTTCATCAAGTTGCAGCAAGTGCTTTTATTTTGCATGTCAGTGAAAACCTCAGTGCATTCAAATTTCAACCATCTGGGTCCTTGCCAATCAGTCTTCTGAAGAAAACCCATATCGCAGCTTTTTTCAAGAAAGTTCAAAAACCTAGGGTTGGCTGCTTTTTCGATCAAACGTCAGGGTTTTGCAAATCCAATCAACTAGGTCCATTTCTAATCATATTCTGAACAGAACCCAGATGCCAGCTTTTTTCGGGAAAAATTGAAGAAATTAGGGTTTGCTGCTTTTTCAGGCTAAAATCAAGATTTTCAAAAACGGACGATTTGGGTTGTCTTGCATTGATATTTTGAACAAAACCCATATCTCAGAAAATTTTCTCAAAAATTCGTCCGTTGGAGCACAAAAATCAGCATTCTAAAAATAGAAATTGTTCAAGACTTGTCTGAAACAAGGCGAGTTTACAGTCATTCTTCAAGTTTTCTGAAATGGAGTACACTCCTAATGTTTTCAAGTCCGAATCAGTTCTCTTTCACAATTATATCAAAACAGCTGAGACAGACTTGCATCATGTCAAGCCGGTCTTCGATCTACATGCCTTGGAGAGAGCAGGCAACACTTCAATCAAGAACCTGGGACATTCTGGACTCCTCGCAGCAGCATCTATTCCTATATCAGTTCAGAGCCTCGAGTTCGTAATTGCTTGCATTAAGCATTACAACCCGGCTACTAGGGAGATCCAGTTAGCAGATGGTAGATTGATTTGCAATTTAAAGCCTGATATGGTTGAAAAGTGTTTTTCCATTCCTCCATGGCCTGAAAGCATAACTCTTTCAAGGGATGAATGTGAAAAGATGTGGAATATGCATACAGATAAATATAGCAAGAAGATTGCACAGAGATGGATGAAAGAAAAACATAAGACATTGCCCAAGAATGTCGGGCGAGGAGAGTTCAAGGACGAGGTTGCCATCATCATCACTTTGCTCAATAGGGTCACTGGCTCACAAGATGCCACCAAGTTCCAACTTTGGATGTTTTATGCCATACCTCACATCATGAAGAAAACCGAGTTTTATGATTGGCCTACTTTGATTAGTGACTGCCTACATCAGCAAATAACAGAATATTTCCAGTTTCATGTATTCCACATGGTGTCATACCTAGTCTACCTGGTGGCCTATCAAGGTGAATTCAGAGGGTTGAACACCGAGGGATCGTTGAGCGTACAACACATATATAACTATTATCCTCAACTGGAATTCACAAAGTCGTTGCACCACTACAAAAGGGTGAACGAGGCATTCTTGATGTACACAGTGCGGGACTTAGACAACGAATTGCACGTCAGCATCTCTTCAGTTGCTAGGGCAGCAATGGAAGAATGGGCGGATTGGTTTATACAAATTCCTACGTTTACCTATCTCAGGGTTTATGGTTATTCAGGTGCCCCACTCATGTTGCCAAGGTATCTGTCAGATGAGGTCATCTTCATGGAGTTCTTGAGGCAAGCTCACGGTGTCCACACAGTCTTGAGAAACAGAAAGAAACCCTCTCTTCACTTTCCATTAGGGTTGGGTATTTATACATGCAGGACTGCTACAAATGCCAAGACAATTGGAGAAGAGTTAGATAAATTCGGCCTCAAATCCTATACGGAGAGGCGATCATTTGATCCTCATGGTGTCTACGCTGGCCGGTTGGAGAAGAACTATAATCATATACCCGCACTTGAAGATTTTTGGGCTAACTGTGCAGATGAGTTTGAAGTGCGAAGGCGTAGCTACAGCAGGCTAACTCTCCATCAGATGAAAGATTGTTTAAATGAAGATATAGAAGGGCTCTCTGATGATGATGAAGATGTGCTTCTACCGATGTACACTCAGAAATGAATCGAGGATCAGGCTCTTCCACAAGTTAATTGGGCAAACAAGGAATCTCTTTCAGTTGAAGAAAGAACAAGAGAAGTCATTGAGTATAGTAAGGTTTTCTTAGTGCTTAAAAGGAAGAACTCTATTCCAGTAGCAGAGCCGCCAAGGATTATTCCCTCTTCTTCCAGAACACAGTCGAAAGGAAAGGGTAAAAGTCAGTCTCAAGATGGCGTCAAAGGTTGTAGATCAAACAAAAATGTAAAAAGAAGGTTGGATTTCTCAGGCATAGTCATACAGGAACAGCCTACAGTTGGTTCAGAAGTTCTTCCTAAAGAGCCCGTACCTTAGAATGAAGCAGAGGAGCCACCTTCAACACAAGTTTCTGTACCTTTGACAGGTTCTTCACCGATTCACATTGATCTTGATATCGAAGATGATGAAGAGATTGCAGCAGTACCTCATGAGGAAGTTAGTAAAGATACTACGGTGTCTTGGCTTGAGAACTCCTTAGGAAGGGTTAGGAGAAGGCCTTCATATCAAGTGAGTGTTGATGATCTCGATAACATCTATTAGGAACCTCCTAAGAAGAAGGCAAAGAAGCAAGTTCATTTTGATAGGAATCCTGATAACGAGATTGTCGTGGAGACTGCAGTGCCCCCAGAAGATAAGAATAGGGATGAGGTGAATATGGATGATTTTGTCATGGTCAAGGCTAATCTTGGTAGAAATACCAGACATGCAGATTTGAGTCTCTTCAAAGTTGTATCCGAAAACCTTCATGAAAGAGTGCTAAAAGATGGAGAAGACAAGGCAGCCCTCAAGGCTGAAAATCAGCAGCTTAAGCTTTTCATTTCTAACCTTGCTCGTGGTTCTTCACAAACAATCCAGTTGCTGCCCCAGGTCTTAGAGACACCAGTTGATCACCATCAGTTAAGACAGCTGGTCATATGTGGGAAAGAAACTCAGGAGTGGATCAAGAATTTCATTGTCAGAGGAAAGGAGATCTTGGCTCGGATGTTCCAGTTGAGAGAAAACGCTCATGAACTTCGTCAAGGCATCCAAGGATTTGAACAAACACTGGCTGAAGTAAAACCTAGGCATGAGATTATCATTGCTGATTTAGACACAGCCTACGGTTCAACAGTTTGAAATGAGCACAGAAGACAAATCCTTGCTTGGAGAGAGCGTCATGTTTTCAAAGTTAAAACATATGAGAGGATATCTGAGGAATTCATCGTCTACAGACAGAGGGTGGTTGAAGCTCTTCTTTTCATTAGCGAATTTGTCATAGAAATCCCCTCTCAGTACAGTCTTGAAGACGGTTCCTATGTCGGGCTTGAGGAGGTGCAAAATCAGTTCCAGAATGTTGTTCATAGTTGCAGTCCAGTTGGCGGAAGGATCGGCCATATTTCAGTGATGTCAGCAAAGTTCAATAAAGCGCCAATGAGGTCGAAGATTTCTTGAGATCTATTGCGATGCTGAAGATATTCTTGAAAAGCGGTGTTTTGCTGTTGATGGCATAGATGCACCGAACCGGGACACAATCTCTAACTTCCTAGCGGATGTGATCGAGCTTTAAAGCAGCTTTCTTCTAGAAGCTTTCTTTCCCGCTTTCTTTCTATTCTTGGAATAATCCTTATCCATTCTTTGAGGATAGAAAGAAGATAAGATGTAATAGTTGGCGTTTCCCGCTTTTTCTGCTTTCTAGGGTTTTTGTTATCTTTCTAGATTTAGTAATAAAGCTTGCTTGCCGAGCAAGCCCTAGATTGTGAAAGCAAGGGATTTTAGGGTTCCCTACTCCTCTGCTTCTCTATAAATAAGAGCCTTTGCTCATTTATTTTCTTTAACCGTGCTAGTGAGAACAAAACGCTGAGCCTATTGTGCCTTCTATTTGTTGCTCAAGTATTGTTCATTTGTGTTGTGATAAGCAAATTGTTGAGCCTCTTTAGCCAACAAGGTGTTAGTAAGATTGCTGTTTTCTATTGTGTTAAGAATAAGTTTGCAAGCCTCCTTAGCTGCAATTTCTTGTTCAAGGCATGTTAGAAGGGAGTTTTGTTCAGAGATTTGAGTAATAAAATCATGAGCCTCTTTTGCCTTGGTCTAAAATCTCAGATTTCCGTGATCTATGTTATGCTTTTATGATCTTTATTTCAGGTTGCAGTGAAGTGTGTAGGTGTTTGTTGAAAGAGAGATTGTTAAAGTATTTTGTCAGAAAATCTACCTTGTTAATTTCTAACTTCTCTTGCTCTGCTATTACTTGAGAGGTTGGGAACGTCTTTAGTTTAAGTTAGTCGTAGTTGAACTTCTTATATCAGAAAATCTCAGCTGCGGCGTTTGTGTTTAAAAAACCTTGTGCTCTAAGCTGATCAAAAAGATAGGCAACTTAGTTTTAGTTTACTTTCTTTCAAACACCATCAGCAAGAGGGAGCTTCCCCTCCTAATTTGAAGAGCAGTTTATCTGTGCATAGCTGTCCGTTTTCAAATCCGCATACCAGAGGTGCGAATTTAAACGCCAACACAAGTATAAAAAAAAACCATCCTCTCTATACATGGCTGTCCAATAACAATCAGTACATTACCAATGTAGAGTTTCGTGCCCATTTTACCGGTGACACCATAACTGTTAGCCAAGATTGCTGTGTTCGCGTCATCAACAATCCATCCCACATTGAGTTGTCTCTTATGAATGTGAAAGATGCCCAAGACTAGTGCATAGAAACACATACCAACCCCTAGCAAGCTGCTTGTATAAATCAGAGCAACACCATGCAACCTGTGAAACATGTCTATGATGGAGCAAAAGGCATTTCCAATGTCATATGATGATAAGGACTCATCATCAAACCAATCTCTCACATCAAGGTGGTGACTCCAGTCACTCCGATCTTTCCAATCAGCTGTTGTCCTCAAAGTGTACCCTAAAAACTCTATAACCAGCAAGATAGGGCAGCCATCGAGCAACAAAATAGGAGGTAGAAACCAACGGGTTAGGGCTGGAATACTCCTGCCCTCATGCATAACTCCATACCATAGACCATAATCAATTGGAAACTTGAGCATATACCTCTCGAGATCAAGAATAATGCATCCTTCAACGAATGACTTCATGACATGAGTCACCCGATTTGAAATCAAGGAGGCCTCATGCACCTTATAGGAATCTTTAACAGAAGAAGACTCCTCATATCTGACCATCACAATAGGCACCTCACTCACATCTTGAGTGTGAATGATGGAAGACTTCACACTACTCTCTTCATCAAGTACTATGGCTGCCATAAACAACTGAGTCTTTGCTGTAAGTGATGACCATTGAGCCAAACTTAACTCCAAGCAAAGCTCATCAACAGGGATCTTGGATTCTTGAAGGGCCATCTGAGTGCTCTTCAAGGAATCCATGGTAACCTTAAGCTCATGAGAGAGCTTATCAACTTCCTCCTCTTTTCCTCTCAATGCATCTGAGTATATTTCGGCAAGGTTGAGGAGATGGTCACAATCTAAAAGAAGATGTAAGTAGTTTGATTTCATTGCCACCAAACCATCCTTGATTACTTGCAAACTATCTTGAGAAGTTTCTTCTTCAATTCCTTTTCGTCTTCTTTCAAGTTGAACCTTCCAAAGGTGATCCCCAATCAGTTTGTGCATTTTATCATGATGAGACAACGCTGCCACAATCTTATCTTCACTCACCTTCAACTGTTTCTCCAAATTGTGTGGACTATTGGGTTTTAGAACAACTTCAGCTTCACATGAAGAAGCATTGGATTGTTCCTGAAGTGCTTGAGTCACACAACTGTTTTCTTTTGCGATATCATCCATACATACATTCTGATTTGGAATTAGGACAGCACTAATTCCACTTGTAGAATCATCATCACTACCCTCCATTAGTGTTATAACATAAGAGGGCTCAGTTGGCTCTTCATACTCATCATCCGATACTTCTAGGTGTGTATAGGACTCTCAAAAAAATATGTAGGGAATATTGACTAGAGGACATGATAGTGACCCTTTCTAAGTGGTGGTTTTTGATAGGCACACTTCATTAAAGTATTATTGTAATATTTAATGGTCATCCTAGTTGTTAGTTTACTTTAGATAGTTTTAGCAACTTTCTGTTTACTGCTTTATTTCACGATTGTTTCTTTTAAAAACATCATCTTGTAATTCATTATATAAGGAGTATTCCTCTCCTTTGTTAAATAGATGAATTAATTACCATTTCATGGTATCAAGGCAGAGGTTGATTTTTGGCAAATTTTAGCAATAAAAATTCGTGGTTTTTGTTCGATTTTTTATTAAAAAAATTGAGGGTATTTTTTCTGAAGTTTCTGTCTGATTTTTTTAATAAAAATCAAGAGGGTTTTCTTTTTGGAAAATTTCAAAAGTTTTTTGCTATGCAAAATCGTAGAAATTTTTGGGGATTTTTCTTTTGTTAAAAAAACAAAAAAATCGTGGATTATTCTTGTGAAAATTGCGTGGATTTTTTTCTCAGAAATTTTGAAAACCTGGTCTAGGTGATTTCGTGGGTTTTGTGGCTGGAAAAAAAACTCGTGCCAAGTACAACAGAATCGCGACCAGTTTTTGAGAAAAATCGCGACCTCTTTCTAACATGATCTCCTGGAATTATTGACTGGAAATTGCGCCAAGTTTTCGTTTGAAATTGCATATCATTTTCGCATGTCTTCTGGAGGTTTTTCGGAGGTTTTGTGTTACGTTTTTTTTGCCAAATCGCGTCTGGTAAAATCGCTACCAGAATCTGACAAGTTTTTTTTCCACATGACCTTTATCCTTTGGTTTTCTTAGGGTTTTTCTGCATGGATTTTCTAAAATTTTGTGATTTCTCAAGCTTTGAAAAGTTTGTACCTGGTGCATCCACGACCTAGGGTCCCGTTCCTGCTTAAATTCAGTAGTTTGAGAGTTTGTTTGATAGGTTTTTTGATATTCTTCACTAAGGTTTTTTAACATGTTTTATTTTGAAGAAATTTTTTCATGAATCTGTTTCTACTGTGACTAGGGTTTTCATTAGAATTTTTTCAGCCAAGCTTTGACGATTTTTCTGGACAAAATTGTGCATGAAACAATTTTAGCTAGGAAATTGCTTGTATTAAGAAGAGAAGATTACAATATATAGGAATTACAAAGCTTGCAAAAATTAATGAAACCAACTACGTCTACCTACAAGCATTTAAGAGACCAACCACCTACAACTATAGACATTAAAGATGTCTAACTACCTATTGACTACTGTATCTACAATTTATAATTGACCATTAAATAAAAGAGATATGACAATATTCTAACACCCTCCCTTAATGGTCAATTTGTTAACAACACCAAGTTGCCCCCTGAATTTGACAAATTTATCCGCGGTGAGAATATCTGTAGTCTTATCCGCGGTTGGAACATACTGCAGCTGAACTGATCCGTCTTCTACCAGCTTACGGATGTAGTGACAAAGAAGCTCAACATGCTTGGTACGTTCATGGAAGATTGGATTTTTGGCCAATTTGAGCACCCCTTGTTTATCAGTGTACAGGGGAGAAGGTCCTGCTTGTGACATTTGCATGTTAGAAAGCATCCTACGAAGCCAAACTGCCTCACATGGTGCCTTAATTGTTCCTTGATATTCAGCTTCAGTCGAGGAAAGAGCCACTGCTTGCTGCTTCTTGTTGGTCTATGTTACAACACCTGTACCCAAACTGAATACATACTCGGAAGTGGATTTTCTGTCATCCACTGAACCTGCCCATTCTGAATCTGTATAACCAATCAGCTTTGGATCCTTGCATCTGCCATAATCTGAAATGCCCTTAACATATTTTAGCACTCGCTTCGCTGCAATCCAATGATCAACTTTTGGAGCTGTCATGAAGTGAGAAATGTAGCTCACCGCAAAACTAATGTCTGGTCTACTGGTAGTGAGGTAGATGAGACTGCCCACTAGTTGCCTGAATGTCGTTTCATCGATTGGAGGTGAATCAGAGTTGGCTGACAACTTCAGCCCCTTCTCCATAGGTGTGGAGGTAGGTTTGCAATCCTGCATCCGAAATTTGTCAAGAAGACTTCGAGCATATGTAGACTAAGAGATAAAAATACTATCAGTTGTCTGCCAAACCTTAATACCCAAGCAATAATGGAGAAGGCCCAAATCTGTCATGTCAAAAGCTTGACACAAATCCTGTTTGATTGCCGCAATCCAATGTGCTGAACTACTAGTAATGATCAAGTCATCAACATACACAGCAAGAAAGAGAATATCATCACCAGAGTGCTGGACATACAGATTACTATTAGAAGGGCTGCGCTGAAAACCATGATCAATCAAGTATTGATCAATCTTGATGTACCATGCACGAGGAGCCTGTTTCAGTCCATATAGTGCTTTCACAAGCTTACATACCTGATGTTCCTTGCCGACAACCTTGAAACCAATAGGCTGCGTCATGTAGACTTCTTCATGCAACTCGCCATTGAGAAAGGCACTCTTGACATCCATTTGATGAACTGTCCATCCAAATTAGGCTGCAATAGCGAGAAGAAAACGAATTGTGCTCATCTTGGCAGTAGGAGCAAAAGTCTCCTCATAGTCAATGCCCTCCTGCTGTGTGAATCCCCGAGCAACTAATCTGGCCTTGTATTTATCCAAAGTACCATCTGCATGATACTTGACCTTATAAACCCATTTGTAGCTCATAGGTTTCTTCCCAGGAGGAAGATCAGAAAGAACCCAAGTGTGATGCTTCAGAAGAATATGGTATTCTGTCTCAGCCTTTTCCCACTATGGAATTCCTTTAGCCTCTTAGTATGTATGAGGCTCATAGATGCTGTGGATGTTGGCCATAAGAGCGAAATTGACTGTGGTTTGCTGCTTGCTCTTTCTACGAGCTGATCTGCCCTCAATGAGTTCGTCATGAAGATGTTCGATAGTCTTGAGCTACCACTTAGGCCGACGAGAAGTACCAACATCTGAAATAGGAGGAACAACTCCTGGGATTTTTGGAACAAAGTTATCTAGATGTTAATCCTGAGGAAAATCAAGTGGTGCTAGATCATGACTGGTAGACTCCTCATCTTCAGAGTTAGAATGCTCTGAAGCTCTCCCATTAGGGGAACCAAGAGGAAGACGAACACCATCATCAAAAACCTTCATAGGGTGACCTGTAGGTCTGGTAGTAGGAAGAAATGGACCAGTAGTTTCATCAATCACAACATCACGACTGAATATGAGACAATCTGTCTCCACATCAATCAACCTGTATGCCTTGTGATTGTCGCTGTAACCAGTCAACATAAGTTGCTTGCTCTTGGAGTCCAACTTGGCACGCTTGGCTTCTGGAATCCATGCATGAGTTGTAGAACCAAATACTTTTAGATGGCCCACCTTAGGCTTACGTTCTGACCAAACTTCTTTTGGAGTCATCTTCTTAACGGCCTGTGTAGGTGACCAATTCAAGAGGTAGACTGCATTATAAACTGCTTCAGCAAAGTATTTCTTAGGGACATTTCTATACTCGCATAGAACGAGCCATTTCAATAATGGTGTGATTCCTACATTCGATGACACCATTCTGCTGAAGGGTGTGTGGTGTGGTGAGTTGGCACTTAATGCCATGTGTAGCACAAAAAGTAGAGAAGTCAGTTGAACAAAACTCCCCCTCGTTATCTGACCTTAGAGTGACAATCTGAGAATCTGATTCTTTCTCAACTAAGGCCTTATACTGCTGAAATGTATTGAACACATCTGATTTATGTTTCAAAAAATACACCCACATTTTCCTATTGAAATCATCAACGAATAATAAAAAGTACCTAGACCCAGTAACACATGGAGTGTTCATTGGTCCACATACATCAGTGTAAACCAATTGAAGTACCTTGGAGGCTCGCCATGAATCACCATCTGAGAATGGTGTCCGATGCTCTTCCTAGCTTGACAGGCTCCACAAATTCCATTATTTTGAGTTTGAATCTCAGGTAGACTAGCAAACAAACCTTCTCGAGATAGTTTAGATAGATAGTGCACATTCAAGTGCCCATAACGTTGATACCAAAGTTTGCTGATGGAAGTACTCCAGGAGGCCAAAGTGTGCTGCTTAGAATCACCAGAATCAACAAGTCAATACAGACCATGATCTTCAAGTCCCATAGCGATTGGAGTATGAGTCTCCCTATCAACAATACTGCATGTGGACGAACTAAAAACAACATCCAACTGGGGAGAATGCCTCATGATCTGGCTGACAGAGAGAAGATTATGTTCCGTGCCTGGAACATAGTAGACATCGAGAAATAGTAAATGTCATGTCCCCTTCTAGTTGACATCTCTCCGAGCACAGGATTATCCTATTATGCGACCCTCGTAGGCTGATAGGTTGGATAGAGGGTCATGTTGGAGCTTGGCTCAGCTTCAGTTGGCAGTTCTTGATCAGTTGGCTTTCGTTCGGGCTCGTTTGGACACTTCTTGCATAAGTTGCTATTTTTAGCAGTTATTGGCAGTCAGCGTGGGACCCTTGCTATTTTTAGCAGTATGGATTGATAGCATTCAGAATCACTTCCTCAGTCGACAGCTTCAGACGGCTCGAGCATCGGGTTAATATTGAAAGAGATATTAATATTTAATTGATTTAATTAAATATTAATTATTGGAGCTTATAATATAAAGTTATAATATTTTATTATAACTTAAGTGATTTGGCTGAAGGGGGTCGCCCATCATGAAAGGGGGTCAATTTTTAATTATATTTTATAATTAAAAATTTGAGTTGAACTATTGAAATATTAAAAGAATAAAAAGTTCGAAATTTTAATGATTTCCTATTATTAAGGAAATCGCACTTTTCAAGAAGATATATGCTTTGCATTGGAATTCGAGCCATGATGTCTATTGAGAATTGAAAATTGATCAAGTCTGAGCAGAGCACAGGAACTTAGGGTTTCAGTCTCGAATGCATTGGGGAACGAGCCATCTCCAGTGAGAGCGATTCAGAGGGTGTGAAATAACATCTGATTTATTGCCAGATAAGAGATTTCTTCATTCAGAAGAAATTATAGAGCTTCACAGAGGTTTATACCTTCAAAGTTATCAGAGAGATTTTTATTCAGAAGAGTTATTGCATAGAGGCGCATACTTCGGGGAGATCTGGAGAGTTTTAAGGAAGCCGTACAAAATCATTTATTGCTGCTGTCAGCCGTACCATTCAATATCAGGCCGAACCTTTCATGAGAAGGGCGTACTTTCTTCCAGAAGCAAAACGCCTACCTTGGGTGCAGTTTGCCATCACCAGCTTAAGCGCCTATATTCCTAGCATTGTTCTGGAACGTCAGAAGGAGGGAGAAGGGATCTTTATTGCAGCCGTACCATCATCATATCAGTTTCAGCTTGCTGCTTTTCACCAGGTTTTCATTAAAATTCATTGCTTATTAGTTTGCATGTCATTGGATCACATTTGTAATAAGTCCAGTAGTTAAATAAATTGACTGGCTTCAATATTTGCAATAGATTTGGTTATTTCCAGAGCTATACGATTTTATTTAGAATTTATATCATTTATTTGCAAAATCGCCATCATTCATTATTCTTGCAAAAACACAAAAAAACTCAAAAACTTCAGAAAACAAACAAAACAATTAGATTTGAGAAACAGAGGAAACTAGGGTTTCTATAGTGGTATCAGAGCTAAATCCTGCCACCCTAAGGGTTTAGCAATCTTATGCAGCCAGAACAGATTGGGTCACACAGGTATTACACACGTAGACGTGCTCTGATTGATAGGCAACAGAGTTCGATCCGGCAGCCGGGAAACATGGCTGATAGGAATGACAGGGTTGACAGAACAGAAGTTCCTAGAAATGATATACCTCATAACAACAGAGATCAAGATGATGCAGAGGTGTTGCATGCACTCAGAGATCTACGTGCAGGGCAACGGCAGTCAAACGATGTGTTACAGCAGCTGGCAGTTGCACTTCAGAGACTGGGTACTCCAAGGAGACAGTCACCTCATCGTGACGATGAGAGGAGTGAAGCAGGATCTTGTAGAACACCTAGGACAGCCTCACGGACAGCAGATAGGCCCACTAGGCCTACTTTTGTGAGACAGGAGGCCGAGGAGGCTATTACAGGTGAGGAGCATGAGGAGATGTTCGCGGATACGCTTATGGCAGCGAACGAGGAGTGGGAGTTGGTACCACCTGAGGTCAGAGAACGGATCACTTTTGACTGTTTTATTACATAGAGGAGAGAACACCATAGAGGTCGACAGGATTGGAGACCTAGACAGCAGAACAATGACCTAAAACATGCAACAAACAGGCTAAATCTAGCGATGTTCGATGGTAGTGGTAAGGTCACAGCTCAGGCCTGGATTAGTAAGTTAGATACCTTCCTCACATTACGTCCGATGGCTGAGAGAGATGCTATCCGATATGTGACACTGCATCTTGAGGGAGTAGCTTACGACTGGTGGCACCACGGGATGGTGACACTCCAGCATGATAGGATCACGTCATACTAGGAGTTTGTTGACAGATTGGTAGAGCAGTTTGACAGGAAGGATCCGGAATCCTACTTCAGAGACTTGGCTTAGTTGAGGCAGAGTGGCAGTCTAGAGACCTACATTGGTGACTTCCAGAAGTTATCAGTTATGGTTCCGAACATCTCAGAGAGGCGTTTGGTAGTACTCTTCATGGAGGGTTTGACAGAGCCATTGAGAGGCTGGATCAAAGCCTTTGATCCTCCTTCATTACAGGAGGCGATGAAGAAAGCACGAAGCATGGAGTTAGCAGCACCTTCTAGTAGATTTAACTCCAGAGGTTCTTCATCTTTCAGGGACAACAAGGGCTTTAACAAAAACAGGGACAAATCTGATTTTAGCAAAGAAAAATCAGATTCTAAGAACGATTCAAAAGGTAAATCAGCAGCTCCACCTTTGGATCGAGAGGCCCTTAATGACCTACGCAGGAAGAAGCTTTGCTTCTACTGCAAAGGACCCTATGACGCCAATCACGATTGTCCTCTAAGACCTAAGGGCAAGGCAAATCGTGTGATGTGGGCTTACTACGAGGACTCAGAATCAGAAAATTCCGAACAGCAGGAGAGTTCCGAGGATTCAGAGTCAGAGGCTTCAGAGCCTAGAGCAGAGACAGGGCCAGAGCTTCAGGTACAGGAGGCCCGCTTATCTAGCATTCAGCAGGAGGGCTCTTTCAGGATTCGTGGAGTGTTGGCAGGACAGAGGGTCATTACCCTACTTGATACAGGAGCCACACACAATTTCATTGATGCTAGGTTTGTTGAGAAACGCGGACTCATCACTGAGGAGTTCGAGGGCATTAGAGTTAAGGTGGCTGATGGATACACTTTAAGTGTGAACGCATGATAAAGGATCTCCCTTTACGCCTGAACAATTATGAGTTCAAGGCTGATTACTATGTGGTTAATATGGGAGACATTGATTTGGTCTTGGGAATGAAGTGGCTTCATTCATTGGAGGAAGTCACCCTTCGTCTCAAGGACATGGAGATCCGTTTTGATGTTGACGGGAAGACTCACATACTAAAAGCAATTCGGGACAGCAACATCAAAACAATTTCTTTTCGACGGATGGAGAGGCTCATGCGTCACGACATGGTAGAGTGGGCTGCCGAGTGCACTTTAGCACCTATACAAGAGGGACAGCAAAAGACAAAATATCATCCGGACATTCAGCAGTTGAGAGTTAAGCATGATAAGGTATTCAATGATATTCCACCAGGGAGACCTCCAGACAGGGGCATAGAGCACATTATAGAGCTCGAGGAGGGCGCTAAGCCCGTTATAATAACTCCTTACAGGCATCCTAAGAGGTTGAAGGATGAGATAGAGAAGACAATAAAGGAGTTACTTGCTATGGGTCACATTCGGCCTAGCAAGTCACCATTCGCTTCTTTGGTTGTCTTGGTTAAGAAGAAGGATGGAACATTACGCATGTGCATTGACTACAGGGTCTTGAATAAGAGGACGATCAAGAACAGGTATCCGATACCACGGATTGACGAGCTTATTGATGAGCTCCATGGTGCCTGTTACGTTACCAAAATTGATTTACGGTCGGGGTATCATCAGATCAGGGTCCGGGAACAGGACATAGAGAAGACTGCCTTCCGATGTCATTGTGGGCACTTCGAGTTCATAGTGATGCCATTTGGGCTCACTAATGCACCAGCTACATTTCAGTCCACAATGAATAGGGTTTTTCATTCACAGCTGAGGAGATTCGTATTGGTCTTCTTCGATGATATCCTTATATACAGCAGGACTTGGCAGGAGCACTTGGCTCACCTGGAGACCGTGTTGAGTATTCTTGAGAGGGAGTCCTTGTACGCCAAGGAATCCAAATGTGACTTGGGGATGACCGAATTGCTATATCTAGGTCACATTATTAGTGCGGATGGATCCTGAAAAGATCCGCGCCATTATTGACTGGCCTACACTGGCAAACCTGACACAGTTGAGAGGGTTTCTAGGCTTGTGTGGATTCTACCGCAGATTCGTGAATGGTTATTCACGACATGCAGCCCCTATGACAGATTTACTGAAGAAGGGTGCATTTATTTGGACTCCTGAGGCACATGAGTGTTTTATGAGATTTAAGGAGTTGATGACCACATGCCTTGTTTTAGCGCTACCAGATTTTACGAAGCCTTTTGAGCTTCAATGCGATGCATCAGGTGAGGGCATTGGTGCGGTGCTTATGCAGGACAAGCACCCGATTGTGTACGAGAGTCGAAAACTCAGAGGGCCCGAGAGACTTTATAGCATATATGATAAAGAGATGCTCGCTATCATGCATGCCTTAGCAAAATTTCGACAATATCTTGTTGGCAGCAAATTTTGCATTAAAACTGATCATAACAGTTTGAGACACTTCTTGGGGCAGCGAGATCTCAATGATAGACAGCAGAAGTGGGTCAGTAAGTTGCAGGCTTATGACTTTGATATTTCGTATATTAAAGGTACACAGAACGTAGTAGCTAATGCTCTTTCACGTAGACCATATTTGAGCTCTATGGTTCATATTACGGAGGATTGGAGGCATATGATTGTGGCAGAGTATGCCAAGGACACTTGGGCTTCCAGTATTGTTGAGGGATCGACGATTGATACCAGGTATACACTTGTGAATGACTTGATCATTTACAAGAACAGGATATATTTGATCCCAGGTTCAGAGGTGAAGAACATCATCATGCGGGCTTTTCATGACGTGCCTACAGCAGGACATCCCGGGTACTTCAAAACCTACAAGCAGATACGGGAGAGATTCACATGGAAAGGACTCAAGGCAGATGTTCTTCAATACGTGCGTGAGTGCCCTGTTTGTCAGCAGAACAAGCAGGAGAACACGTACCCGGCAGGTTTATTGCAGCCACTTCCGATTCCTGACAGGAAGTGGGAATGCCTGTCAATGGACTTTATTACGGGCTTGCCTAAAGCCCAAGGGCGAGATTGCATTTATGTAGTTGTGGATCGATTTACGAAGTATGCCCACTTCTTTCCGATCACCACGACCTACATAGCTACACAAGTAGCAGAGGTATTCTTTCGTGAGGTATTCAGACTACATGGATTGCCTCGGAGCATTGTGAGCGACAGGGATAGTCGGTTCTTGAGTCACTTTTGGCAGGAGGTGTTCAGACTTTGTGGGACCGAGCTCACTCCGAGCACTAGTTACCACCCGCAGATTGATGGGCAGACGGAGATAGTAAACAAGTGGGTGGAAGGATACCTCAGAAATTATATTGCAGGGCAGCAGAAGGCATGGGTCAAGTGGATTCATTTGTGTGAGTATTGTTACAACACGACATTCCATATGACCATTCAGATGTCACCTTTCATGGCGTTGTACGGGTATGAGGTGCCGAGTTTTTTGGATTTGCTACTGAGCGACAGTAGAGTGTTGAGTGCTGGAGACTTGTTGCAGGAGAGTCAGGATACTATGAAGGTTCTCAAGGAAAATATCGCCAAGGCACAAAATCAGCAAAAGCAGTACGCGGATAAGAAGAGAACCGAGAGGCACTTTGAGGTGGGTGACATGGTTTATTTGATGCTGCAGCCCTACCGTCAGTCCACTCTTAGGAAGAGTGGGTCAGAGAAGCTTAAGCCACGTTATTACGGTCCTTTTAGGATCCTGAGGCGTGTTGGAGAGGTGGCTTATGAGCTTGAGCTTCCGGTAGAGAGCAAGGTACACAATGTATTTCATGTATCACGCCTCAAGAAGGCGTTGGGACACCGTGTGGTACCATCTGCAGTTCTACCTCCCTTAGATGATGAGGGAAAATTGATTCTAGTACCTGAGTCTATCCTAGAGTACAGAGAGAGACAGTTGTGTAGGAGGACTATCAGGGAATATCTAGTGAAATGGAGAGATTTTCCTGTTGAGGATGCTACATGGAAGAGCGAGGATATTTTGCAGCATCCGGAGTTGAGATTGCTTGAGGACAAGCAATTTTAGGAGGGGCGGACTGTCATGTCCCCTTCTAGTTGACATCTCTCCGAGCACAGGATTAGCCTATTATGCGACCCTCGTAGGCTGATAGGTTGGATAGAGGGTCATGTTGGAGCTTGGCTCCGCTTCAGTTGGCAGTTCTTGATCAGTTGGCTTTCGTTCGGGCTCGTTCGGACACTTCTTGCATAAGTTGCTATTTTTAGCGGTTATTGGCAGTCAGCGTGGGACCCTTGCTATTTTTAGCAGTATGGATTGATAGCATTCAAAATCACTTCCTCAGTCGACAGCTTCAGACGGCTCGAGCATCGGGTTAATATTGAAAGAGATATTAATATTTAATTGATTTAATTAAATATTAATTACTGGAGCTTATAATATAAAGTTATAATATTTTATTATAACTTAAGTGATTTTGCTGAAGGGGGTCGCCCATCATGAAAGGGGGTCAATTTTTAATTATATTTTATAATTAAAAATTTGAGTTGAACTATTGAAATATTAAAAGAATAAAAAGTTCGAAATTTTAATGATTTCCTATTATTAAGGAAATCGCACTTTTCAAGAAGATATATGCTTTGCATTGGAATTCGAGCCATGATGTCTATTGAGAATTGAAAATTGATCAAGTCTGAGCAGAGCACAGGAACTTAGGGTTTCAGTCTCGAATGCATTGGGGAATGAGCCATCTCCAGTGAGAGCGATTCAGAGGGTGTGAAATAACATCTGATTTATTGCCAGATAAGAGATTTCTTCATTCAGAAGAAATTACAGAGCTTCACAGAGGTTTATACCTTCAGAGTTATCAGAGAGATTTTTATTCAGAAGAGTTATTGCATAGAGGCGCATACTTCAGGGAGATCTGGAGAGTTTTAAGGAAGCCGTACAAAATCATTTATTGCTGCTGTCAGCCGTACCATTCAATATCAGGCCGAACCTTTCATGAGAAGGGCGTACTTTCTTCCAGAAGCAAAACGCCTACCTTGGGTGCAGTTTGCCATCACCAGCTTAAGCGCCTATATTCCTAGCATTGTTCTGGAATTTGATGAGGATCTAATTGAAATAAACTAGAGTATTAAAAGAACACATGAGAATCTGACACGAATTGACACATCCATTGAAAGAGAAGGACCCTTCGGCACCTCGTACGTAGGAAGGTATGATCCTTATGAGAATGAAGATGAATTAAGTAGTAGCATTAGATGTTTTTGGGAGTTGTCCGTATCGGACGGCGATGAACGGTTGACGAGTGGAAGATCTGAGCCCAGTACCCCAAGGCGGAGAGAGTACCGAAGAGAACCCCAGGAGACTCAAGGTGTCGAGGATGCCGAAGGAAGATGTGGGAGTGACTCATACGTGGCCAAGAGTGCAAGTGACACACTGGATCGTAGCAGGGAAAGCAGTCCAGTCGGGTCCAACACACAAGGAGGATAGCAGGGAAAGATGGCTACTTTGGAGCGGCAGAAGCTACCAAAGTTTATGGGGAATGGGTTAGAGGATCCAGTACGGCATTGTAAGACATGTGAAAGTATCTGGATAGCTAGTGGACAGGGTGATCCAAACTAGTGGCTGAAAGTATTCCCAGCGACACTTAGAGATAGTGCCATTGATTGGTACTCTGAATTAGGTCAAGCACACAAAGCGACATGGAGATTATTGAAGCAAGCATTTCAAGAGGAGTTCAAACTCCTGCGGGATGATATCGAGATTATTGTGGAGATATACAATACCAAGCAAGGAAAGCACGAGAGGTGCGAACCTACAACCGAAGACTCAAAGATTTGTTGGGGAAATTGGAGGCACATCCGGCCGACGGGTTGAAGAAAAGATGGTTCATCGAGGGCTTGCTACCGTCATTAAGAAATAAAATGAAAGCTGTACCTCCATCGTACGCCGAAGCATACAATTTGGCAATGGACATAAAAAGTGAAAATAAAACATCTTCTCGAGAGAAAAAGAATTCGGATGACGAGGAGAGTCTGGACGACAGAGAGAATGAATCCAAGACTATACAAGCACTCAGAAAAGATATGATGCGAATAATGAAAGAATTGAAGGCTGACAAAGAGAGTGCGAGAGAAGCCCGAGAACTGTGGTGTACAGAGTGCAATGGGGAAGGTCACATAAAAGCAAACTGTCCAAGAAGATGTTCTGTGATATCTGCCAAGTTATGGGACATTTGATCAAGGAATGCTCATACAATTTGAGAGCAAGGGATACGCAAGTACTCTTCACTCAAGGAGAGCTCTCAACACTGCCGAACACACCATCGAAGCCACAGTACAATAGCAATGCCTCCCCTGGAGGCTACCAAAGCAACGAAAGTGTAAGAAACATGATACAGTACGATGCAAAAGGGAGGCCCATGATCCAAAGCAGGAAGTGCAAAGAATGGGGCCACTTTGCCAAGGACTGCCAGAACGGTCTGTTGTACCCCAAAATTAAAATTTTTGTTACACTTAGACATTTTGAAGAAATGAGTAAAAGTCTTGTCAAATCAGTCAAAAAGGTCAAATTTGGGTGTGCATGTCTTGCATAAGGGGTTAAAACGCAAAATTTTCAATTTCTGACGATCTGGGTCTGCTAAAAACAGCGTAACCTACAAAACCCAGATCTCAATTTTTCATCCCTAAATTTTAGGAAAATTGCTATTTTTAGAAATTTTCTAAAAATAGTAACGTTTTTCTGGGTTTTTCTAGGTTTCTTTCGAAATGGATACTGACAAAATTTTCTAAAAATAGAAAGTTGGTCCGACAGGGTCCGAACTGATTTTGATTGGCTCAAAATGTGTCCGTATCAGGCTGGTGCAGTCAGAATCTAAAAATAATCAGTTTTGCCCTACTGGGTCTATTCAGCTTTTTCAGAAGCATATCTGGAGCTCCGAGGTCATCAATGGAGGTCGTCCGACTGCCAGGGGTCAATTTCAGCATTCAACTTTCGGCAGAAGGTGGAACGATGAGCATGCACGAGGAACGAGGGAGAAAGTTGAAAAGTCACGAAAATTTTCTAACACTGCTGAGTTTGGGCGCCCTAGTTGAAGAAAGGCGCCCACCTTTTTAGGGCACCAGATGAGTGAATTAGGGTTTCAAGCCTCCAGTCAAAATTCCTCACTTTTCTGTCAGCTTCGCAGTGGATTCTGCGGTGCAGTTACCAGATCATTCAGTCATCTGGAATCCAGCGCCGAACGAGAGGTTTCAAACTGAAATCAACGTGGAGATTTTGAAAAATATTACAAAATTGACTAAGTGTTGAAATTTTGGGGGCCCTAGGTGAAGAAAGGCGCCCAACTTTTCAAGGGTTCAAACAGATCAATTTGCAGTCAAGGTTATAACGAAATGTTTTCAGGATGCAACAGGCTTTCCAGTAAGCTATCCAGCACGACAAACGGAGCTCGCAGTCATCAGATTCATAGGGCTGAACAGAAGGTCAGACAAGAGTTGAAAAGAGAAATCCGAAAGCAAAGGTGAAAAATGTGGAAAATAAACTAGCTCTGGTGAAGTTGGGCGCCCCAGCTTGCCAGGGGCGCCCAAGCTTTGGAAGGGTTAAAATCCACTTTTTGGCTAAACCTCTTCCAGAAGACCCCTCCTTATTCTTCGTCAGCTTCGCAATGAGCTCAGCCGGCAGTTAATCCGACGCCTAGAACTCCATATTCAACAAACTCATCTGCAGAAGAGAGAGACATGAAATAAAATTGAAAATTTTTCTAAGTCTGGTAAAGATGAGCGCCCTTGTTGAGGAAGGGCACCCAAACTTTAAGGCCTTCAAATGATGGAATTTGCGGAAGTAGTATCCAAGAGTGCCTCATCGAAATCAGTCTGGCTATCCAACGGAATATTCAGACAGTCAGTCGGATTAGCGTTGCTCCCGGAATCGAAGATTCGTCAGAAGATCAAAGGGAGAAGGAAGAACTTGGAAATCAGAAAAATGGCTAACACTGAAGAAGTTGAACGCCCCTAGAAGGAAAAGCCTCCCATGAATTCGAAGGTCAAAATCAAGTTTTTAGTCGGAGGTGCCTCCAGAACATCCTTCTCAGTTTCAGTCAGGCTCCGCCGTGAACCACTCAGCTCGCCTGTCGGGTTAATCTGTCAACGAGAAATCAGAGACGAAGTGGCATGTCAAAATGGAGAAAAGTTGAAAAAGTTGAAATTTTGACTAACACTGGTGAAAATAAGCGCCCCTCTTGGGGAAAGGCGCCCAAAGTTCCATGCCTTAGAAGATTTTTTTTGAGGTTTTTCAAAATTTCAAAATTTGCAAGAAGAAGAAGGATGGCGTCCAAGTTCAAGGGACTGAGATTTAGGGTTTTGAAATAAAAGCAGAAAAGAAAGCAAAACCTAAATTGAACCCTAAGTCTATTTAACACTTCTTTTCAATGTATTTTTCATTGTTTTTGCAGGTAGCATCCAGAGGAGAAAGTTGGAGCAGCAAGTTTGAGAAATTTTTGTGATTCAAAAATCCATGGTTGCTGGTTTTACATCAGATTTTTCAGACCAACAAGCATAAACCCTTGCTTTTTCAAGCTTTTTTGTTCCAGAAGATCAAATCTTTCAAGCAGGAGGCCAAGGCTTTCAATTTTTCAGTCATCTGGGTCTTTTTGTCTCAACCTTCTAAAGAATTTTTCAAGAAATTCATCAAGTTGCAGCAAGTGCTTTTATTTTGCATGTCAGAGAAAACCTCAGTGCATTCAGATTTCAACCATCTGGGTCCTCGCCAATCAGTCTTCTGAAGAAAACCCATATCGCAGCTTTTTCAAGAAAGTTCAAAAACCTAGGGTTGGCTGCTTTTTCGATCAAATGTTAGGGTTTTGCAAATTCAATCAACTGGGTCCATTTCTATTCATGTTCTGAACAAAACCCAGATGCCAGCTTTTTCGGTGAAAAATTGAAGAAATTAGGGTTTGCTGCTTTTTCAGGCTAAATTCAAGATTTTCAAAAACGGGCGGTCTGGGTTGTCTTGCATTGATATTCTGAACAAAACCCATATCTTAGAAAAATTTCTAAAAAATTCGTCCGTTGGAGCACAAAAATCAGCATTCTAAAAATAGAAATTGCACAAGACTAGTCTGAACCAAGGCGAGTTTACAGTCATTCTTCGAGTTTCCTGAAATGGAGTACACTCCTAATGTTTTCAAGTCCGGATCAGCTCTCTTTCACAATTATATTAAAACAGCTGAGACAGACTTGCATCATGTCAAGCCAGTGTTCGATTTACATGCCATGGAGAGAGCAGGCAACACTTCAATCAAGAACCTGAGACATTCTGGACTCCTCGCAGCAGCGTCTATTCCTATATCAGTTCAGAGCCTTGAGTTCGTAATCGCTTGCATTAAACATTACAACCCGGCTACTAGGGAGATCCAGTCAGTAGATGGTAGATTGATTTGCAGTCTAAAGCCTGATATGGTCGAAAGGTGTTTTTCCATTCCCCCATGGCCTGAAAGCGTAACATTTTCAAGGGATGAATGTGAAAAGATGTGGAATATGCATAAAGATAAATATAGCAAGAAGATTGCGCAGAGATGGATGAAAGAAAAACATAAGACATTGCCCAAGAATGTCGGGCGAGGAGAGTTCAAGGACGAGGTTGCCATCATCATCACTTTGCTCAACAGGGTCACTGGCTCAGAAGATGCCACCAAGTTCCAACCTTGGATGTTTTATGCCATACCTCACATCATGAAGAAAACCGAGTTTTATGATTGGCCTACTTTGATTAGTGACTGCCTACATCAGCAAATAACAGAATACTTCCAGTTTCATGTATTCCACATGGTGTCATACCTAGTCTACTTGGTGGCCTATCAAGGTCAATTCAAAGGTTGAACACGAGGGATCATTGAGCGTACAACATATATATAATTATTATCCCCAGTTGGAATTCACAAAGTCGTTGCACCACTACAAAAGGGTGAACGAGGCATTCTTGATGTACCATATGGGATTTAGACAACGGTTGCATGCCGCATTTCTTCAGGGCTAGGCAATGGCAGAATGGGCGGATTGGTTTATACAGTTTCCTACCTTTACCTATCTCAGGGTCTATGGTTATTCAGGTGCCCCGCTCATGTTGCCAAGGTATCCGTCATGAGGTCATCTTCATGGAGTTCTTGAGGCAAGCTCACGGTGTTCATACAGTCTTGAGAAATAGAAAGAAACCCTCTCTTCACTTTCCATTAGGGTTGGGTATTTATACATGCAGGACTGCTACAGATGCCAAGACAATTGGAGAAGAGTTAGATAAATTCGGTCTCAAATCCTACAGTGAGAGGCGATCATTTGACCCTCATGGTGTCTACGCTGGCCGGTTGGAAAAGAACTACAATCACATACCCGCACCTTGAAGATTTTTGGGCTAACTGTGCAGATGAGCTTGAAGTACGAGCTGCTCAGAGGCTAACTCTCCATCAGATGAAAGATTGTTTAAATGAAGATATAGAAGGGCTTTCGATGATGATGAAGATGTGCTTCTACGATGTACACCTCGAAGCGAATCGAGGATCAACCTCTTCCACAAGTTAATTGGGCAAACAAGGAATCTCTTTCATTGAAGAAAGAACAAAGACTCATTGAGTATAGTAAGGTTTTCTTAGTGCTTAAAAGGAAGACCTCATTCCAGTAGCAGAGCCGCCAAGGATAATTCCCTCTTCTTCCAGAACGAGTCGAAAGGAAAGGGTAAAAGTTAGTCTCAAGATGGTGTCAAAGGTTGTAGATCAAACAAAAATGTAAAAAGAAGGTTGGATTTCTCAGGCATAGTCATCGGAACAGCCTCTGGATTCGAAGTTCCTCCCGACAGCCGCCTTAGAATGAAGCCCAGGAGCCACCTTCAACAGTTTCGTACCTTTTGACGGGTTCTTCGCCAATACACATTGATCTTGATATCGAAGATGATGAAGAGATTGCAGCAGTAGCTCCTGAGGAAGTTAGTAAAGATACTACGGTGTCTTGGCTTGAGAACTCCTTAGGAAGGGTTAGGAGAAGGCCTTCATATCAAGTGAGTGTTGATGATCTCGATAACATCTATCAGGAACCTCCTAAGAAGAAGGCAAAGAAGCAAGTTCATTTTGACAGGAATCCTGATAACGAGATTGTCGTGGAGACTGCAGTGCCCCCAGAAGATAAGAATAGGGATGAGGTGAATATGGATGATTTTGTCATGGTCAAGGCTAATCTTGGTAGAAATACCAGACATGCAGATTTGAGTCTCTTCAAAGTTGTATCCGAAAACCTTCATGAAAGAGTGCTTAAAGATGGAGAAGACAAGGCAGCCTTCAAGGCTGAAAATCAGCAGCTTAAGCTTTTCATTTCTAACCTTGCTCGTGGTTCTTCACAAACAATCCAGTTGCTGCCCCAGGTCTTAGAGACACCAGCTGATCACCATCAGTTAAGACAGCTGGTTATATGTGGGAAAGAGACTCAGGAGTGGACCGAGAGCTTCATTGTCAGAGGAAAAAAGATCTTGGCACAGATGTTCCAGTTGAGAGAAAACGCCCATGAACTTCGTCAAGGCATCCAAGGATTTGAATAGACACTGGCTGAAGTAAAATCTAGGCATGAGATTATTATTGCTGATTTAGACACAGCCTACAGTTCAACAGTTTCAAAGGAGCACAAGAGACAAATCCTTGCTTGGAGGGAGCGTCATGTTTTCAAAGTTAAAACATATGAGAAGATTTCTGAAGAATTCATCGTCTACAGACAAAGGGTGGTTGAGGCTCTTCTTTTCATCAGCGAATTCGTCATAGAGATCCCCTCTCAATACAGTCTCGAAGACGGTTCCTACGTCGGGCTTGAGGAGGTGCAAAATCAGTTCCAGAATGTTGTTCATAGTTGCAGTCCAGTTGGCGGAAGGATAGGTCATATTTCAGTGATGTCAGCAAAGTTCAATGAAGCGGCCAATGAGATCGAAGATGTCCTAAGATCTATTGCAGATGCTAAAGATATTCTTGAAAAGCGGTGTTTTGCCGTTGATGGCATAGATGCACCGAACCAGGACACAATCTCAAACTTCCTAGCGGATGTGATCGAGCTTTAAAGCAGCTTTCTTCTAGAAGCTTTCTTTCCTGTTTTCTTTCTATTCTTGGAATAATCATTATCCATTCTTTGAGGATAGGAAGAAGATAAGATGTAATAGTTGGCGTTTCCCGCTTTTTCTGCTTTCTAGGGTTTCATCTTTCTAGATTTAGTAATAAAGCTTGCTTGCTGAGCAAGCCCTAGATTGTGAAAGCAAGGAGATTTTAGGGTTCCCTACTCCTCTGCTTCTCTATAAATAAGAGCCTTTGCTCATTTATTTCTTTAACCGTGCTAGTGAGAACAAAACGCTGAGCCTATTGTGCCTTCTATTTGTTGCTCAAGTATTGTTCATTTGTGTTGTGATAAACAAATTGTTGAGCCTCTTTAGCCAACAAGGAGTTAGTAAGACTGCTGTTTTCTATTGTGTTAAGAATAAGTTTGCAAGCCTCCTTAGCTGCAACTTCTTGTTCAAGGCATGTTAGATGTAAGCTTTGTTTTCAAAGATTTGAGTAATAAAATCATGAGCCTCTTTTGCCTTGGTCTAAAATCTCAGATTTCCGTTATCTATGTTATGCTTTTATGATCTTTATTTCAGCTTACAGTGAAGTGTGTAGGTGTTCGTTGAAAGAGAGATTATTGAAGTATTTTTGTCAGAGAATCTACCTTGTTAATTTCTAACTTCTCTTGCTCTGCAATTACTTGAGAGGTTAGGAACGTCTTTAGTTTAAGTTAGTCGTAGTTGAACTTCTTATTAGAAAATCTCAGCTGCGGCGTTTGTGTTTAAAAAACCTTGTGCTCTAAGCTGATCCAAAAAGATAGGCAACTTAGTTTTAGTTTACTTTCTTCCAAACACCATCAGCAAGAGGGAGCTTCCCCTCCTAATTTGAAGAGCAGTTTATCTGTGCATAGCTGTCAGTTTTCAAATCCGCATACCAGAGGTGTGAATTTAAACGCCAACACGGTCAAGGTTCGGGAGGGAGATTGTGTAAGTGGTGTGGACCAGGCGATCATGAAGATAACGAATGCCCTAAGCAAAAGGGTATCCACATGTTGGAAGTAGAAGAACAAGAGGTACTTGCAATCACTAGAGCACAAGCAAAAAAGGCCACGTACCCAGATCCACGTACGGAGAAACAAAGGATGAAGGAAGCAAAAACTGAAGTGGAACTGGTGATGGCGAATGAAAACAAAGCGCCTCTGGAGAAGCTAGGAACCTCTCGGCTGTCGGAGGCGGAAACCAACATCAGACGACAGGGTCTGCAGACCACCATACCGATTAAAGTAACTGACCTTCTCCAGACTATTCTGCAGTTGGAACTGGCAATCACAAACGTCGTTGGGGATGGCAAGCAACCACGATTGGAGGAACGAAGGCAAGAATTGATACCAAAACCGCCACTATACGGTGAACAAACAATCGACTTAGTATTGCTCACAGTTAACATTGGGAAGATGCCAGCGGTCGTGCATATGGAGATCAAAGGGAATATCTTGACAAATACTATCATCGATGGAGGATCGGGAGTCAACGTACTACCCGAAGACACATGGAAGAGTCTTGGGAAGCCTACACTTTGGTCGCCAACATTCCAATGGGTTGGCGTTGATCAACATGGTATCAAGCTGTTGGGAATGTTGATGGCGCAGAAGGTGACAATTGGGACACAACAGTTTTTGCTAAATTTTGTCATCATCCCATTACAGAGGAAAGCGTACGATGCACTACTTGGGAGAGGATGGCTGATAGCCGCGAAGGCAAATCATAATTGGAAGAGGAACACACTCTCGATTGAGAACAACGGGTGGAAGTACGTCATCAACTTGAAGAACTAGGTTGTGAGCGAAGACTTGGCTTCCTCCGGATCTGAATCGGATGGAGGTGAGTCAGATGTGGACGAAGGAAGGAAAGCTATGGAACCTAACACTGAAGGCGTACTTGAACTTGAGAGTTGTTTGGAGAATGAGACAAGCTCGCTGAATGGCTTATTTCATTGGCTGATGGACAACTATGAAGTGTTCCACCGAGAGTGTAACATGCTACAAATCGGGGAAATCAAGGAAGAAGAGAAACAGGGAAGGCCCAACCAACCAAGCACTTCCGATCGAGTATGTAGAAATACAGGGAACAAAAATAAAACCCGGAAAAGAAGAGAGAGGAAACGAACAAAATTGGATAAAATTAAAGATAGAAGAGAGAAAAGCTACAAGAAATAAAAAAATGAAGAGTAAGAGAATAAATGAAGAAAAACAAGGCAAATGGAAGAGAGAGGAGAGATAAGATGAGAATAAAAGAAATATGGCGAGGAAATTAAAAGAAAGTGAAGAGAAAATTAAAAAAGGCGAAAATAAAAGAATTAAAAAGATAGAAGTATTGCATGGAGTCGGAAAAAATAAAAGAAGTGGAGAAATGGAAAAATTACGAATGAGCAAGGGAAGGCCAAATAAAGTGAGAAAAATAAAATTAAGGAGAATCAAATGTCGTACGGCAAGGGAAGGAGGAGTTCGGCGAAAATTAAAAGATATAAATAAGGAAGGATGGAAAATGAAAATTAGTGGAGTGTGGCCGATTAAAGCAATAGACAAAAGAATAAAAGTTTGGTAGGAGAGATAATCACACAACCATCCTTAGTCAGCTAGAGTTTGCTAGCAATCCGAAACTACCGAGAATCCAGAAAGGAGAGAGAAATTGTACGACGACTAAAGGGTCTAGGTAAGGCACCAGAGTCGTACGGACTTCCGTACGGAAATATAGAGAACACACTTCAACAAGTGGTGTACGACACTGTAGAACACAAGGTCGAACTCTTGAAAATGGCGAAGGCAGTGAGAAGATATACATCGTACGACATTGATAAGAGTTTTCCATCGTACGACATCCTCTAGGTGCTCAGAACGTACGACCTAGCAAGGACAGAGTTCGGCCAAATAGGAGTATTGTGTGACTTACAAGCCAAGGTTTCAAGTCGTACGACATTTAGAGTATCTTCAAATCGTATGACATTCAGAGTATCTTCAAATCGTACGACATTTAGCATCTCTCCAAATTGTACGACATTCAACATTTATTCAAATCGTATGACTTGAAGACAAAACGACCGTACGAAACTTAAAAGCTGGAAAGGCCGTACGAATTTGCCAAGGGATTTGCGTACGAAATATTATAGGACCATTCCTCGGAGTTAAGGTCGTACGGTGGAGAAATAATAAGGAGGTAGTAGGGATTAAAGAGGTCGTACGGATCAAAGAGAAAGCCATACGTACTAGGCAACTAAAGACCATACCAAGTATCGAAGTTTGTAAAAGGCAAGTCGTACCAAGCATCGACCTGGAGAAAGTAAAGTCTAAAAACAATGCAAAATCTGTATTTTTTGGCTTCGTCCACACTATTTGGAACCTGTGGAAAAATCATGAAAATGAGGTGTGCGATGTAGTTTGAGTGGTTTCAAAAGTGTTAAATTGGTCTTGACCCCACCTTGTACCGCGACAAGGAGTGTGCCAATGGCGCTGCCCCTTGACCTCCCTGGGGGCGTTGCTCCCAGACCCTTGTGAGGGGCGCTGCCCCTCAACCTTGTTGGGGGCGCTGCCCCCAGACCCCCACGAGGGGCGCTGCCCCTCGAACTCGCTGGGGGTGTTGCCCCCAGACCCCCACAAGGGGCGCTGCTTCTCGACCGCGCTGGGGGTGCTGCCCGTAGACCCTCGCGAGGGGTGCTGCCCCTTGACCCCGTTGGGGGCGTTGCCCCCAAACCCCCGCGAGGGGCGCTGCCCCTCGACCTCGCTGGGG
Organism: Sequoia sempervirens; assembly: GCA_007258455.2. NCBI lineage: Eukaryota > Viridiplantae > Streptophyta > Pinopsida > Cupressales > Cupressaceae > Sequoia > Sequoia sempervirens. Next base: position 176,433,547 of record VDFB02353493.1, on the reverse strand, counting down.
GTGTTGCCCCCAAACCCCCATCAGATTTATTGGAATTTCCAAATTGCAGTACAACCAACCATCATAGTACAGTTACAAGAGCAGTTGGTAGTTGAGCAAATGAGAGTGGCAACTCTTGAGGAGAAATTGGCAGGGAGGGACAAAGTATTGGGTGAGTGTGACAGCCAGTTGATAGAGCAGGATACCCAGGTGGCTGATGTACAATGATTTTCAGCACAGAAGGAGGATCAATTATAGGAAAAGGACAAGGAGTTGGCATTTTTTGTTTTCAGTCGTTTGGAAGACGACTACTTTGTGGGGGGGATGATGCAGAGGACCATGTTAATAAATAATTATATTGTAATCGACCGTACTAATTAAATAAATGTTGTAGTTGGTCGTACTGGGAATAAATAATAATAGTTTAAATAATACATGCATAGTTTAAAGTAAAAGTTGGATTAGTTGTCGGGCAGGTAGTTAGGAAGAGTTGCCGACGGTTGGTATCCCAACCAACCACGGCCATCTATATATGTATCTTGTCATTTGTAGTTGGAGATGGTCAATTGCTATGTATTGTTGAGATACTTTATGAAATCAATCAATCCATTGTGCTGTGCAATTACTCTTACGATTGTTCTGTGATTCAAATGTGATTCATATTATAGTACGTACATTATGTTTGTGAATTATTCTCGTTTACTCCCATAGTACGCTGAACACTACTCAGTGAGTAAACACCAATCCCGACGATGAGTAAAATGCTGCGAAGCCCTGGAATCAATATACCATGCAGAAGATTGTACTGGATCTTGTTATCACGGAATCTAGTAGCGCTCGTTCCACGGATAACCCCCCTACGAAACTTGTCCGTTTCCTAGGATTCGTGAAGTTCAAGCATGCCTAACGAGGTGATTTTCAAGCCACCTCGAAATGCGTTCCCAAGTCTCGAATAATCAATTCGAGTGTTCCCCCTTGTTCGCCTCGCGAAGACCTTCGAAACGAGATCTTTCGCGACGTTTCACTGTTCGTACTTAGCAAATTACGGAAAATGCAGTGGCACTGAAAAAGTGCGCTCTTGTCCTGAAGCCAAAATTGGCTAAGTCTAGAAAATGCAAGGGCGCTAAAATTTAGCGCCCCTGCATGCAGTGAAATTTCCAAAAAATGTAATAGCGCTAAATTTTAGCGCCATTACATTTTCCTTCGCCACCTAAACTTTTTTCATGACTCTGGCACGTTTCTTCATGTTTTCGCGTTTTTCGTCAATCGTGCCACTTTTTGTGCCTAAATTTATTGCTCGACTTGAGTTAGGTTTTTGATTTTCATTTTCACTGAAGTGAATGAATTCGCCATTTTATTGTTTACATTTCATGTTCTCTTCTTCCTCTTGCTGTGCGAGCTTGCCTCCCAACTGCAAATCGCGTTTTTGAGGTTTTGCATTGTGCTTCAGCATTCTTCGCGCTTTGGTTCGGGTAAGTCTTTTTGCACTATCTTCTTCTTTTGTTTTGTATATGATCTAATGTTTCCATTCGCGTTTTGTTCTTTCCATTCGCGTTTTTCATTCCATTCGCGTTTTGTTCTCACCATTCGCGTTTTTCTTCATTCACGTCTTTGTTTTTTTCCGTTTCTTCTGTTTCTCTTCACGTCCTTACCTCCATTTGCGTTTTTCCTTTTCCTCACTTATTGTTTTGAATGCGCATTTCTCTCCTCCGTTTCCTTTCTCTAAACCTACGCATTCTTTCCATGATTATTCCACACGTTTCATTCTATCCACACAACGCAAATTCTTGTGTTCCAAGTTAATTCCATTTTCCTCACACAACGCGTATCTTTCCAATGATTTTGTGCTTGTTAAGCACGTTATCTATGTCGCTCTCTTCATACCTTGGAGCGAACTTTGAAATCTCAAAAAAGAAAGATTTCTTGATGAAAACCTGGAATGTATATACATTGATATTAAGACAAGTTTCAAAGCTCTCCATGAAAACAAGAATTACCAAGCATAGGCGCTATTTTTATCCATCCTTACATCTGTCCTTCACTAAAAATATGCCCAAATGCTGAAGCGCTAAAATTTAGCGCTATTACATGTTGCAACACATGTAATTTTTCCTAACACTGCAAGATGTAAGGGTGCTAAAATTTAGCGCCCTTGCATCAAAAGTCATTTTTTGAGATGTAAGGGCGCTGAATTTTGGCGCCCTTACACTTTTTCCAAGCTTTCTCCAATCCTTCCCTGATAAGCTTCATTTTCGACCAGTGCACTCTTGAGCCTCATTTTTCCACCTTTGTGCATCGTTTTGCGTGCCTCGTCATCCACTCCACGCTTTCCCATCCTCGTGCTCATTTCGCACTCTCCCATGTTTCCTAACAATTGATGTTTGTTCTGACTAAACGGATTGCAGTCTACTTTCAAAGATCGTCAAGTCAAGATTGATCAGAGTTCCAGTTCTTTTTGATGACTGCTACGAAGCCTCCTTCTTCTTCGAAAGCAAAAGGCAAGATGAAATACAAATATCAAGGCGTCTATTCGCCGACTATGGTGCTTTCCAAAGTCGAAGAGATAAAAGATACAGAAGTTGGTCATCAAGACTTGGTTGACTTCGCAAAGCTAACTGAGACGAAGCCTCTTCCTGATTCAATGAGAGCGATCGTACATAGCAACCTCCATTTGGTGGCGATGTTCCCTACAGTTGCGCACAATACGGAGTTTGTTCTTCAAGTTGCGTCTCATTACATCAGAGAAAGCAAAAGCGTGATCGACTCTTCTGGGCACGAGATTCTGAGACTCGACCCCGACTTCTTTGATATTGTCTTCAAGGTCCCTCATATGGAAAAATACATTGACATCTTTATATCAAAAGCACAGGAGATCTTCGATGCTGATCCCAATAAAGCTAAACAGTTGATAAACACTCAATGGCTCAAAAACCCTAGATCATCTATTTCTAGATGGCCAAAAGGACTCTTGAGGAGTGACTTCAAAGATGACGTCAAGGATATGATCACGTTTCTAAGCAGAGTGAAGGGCTTGCCGGAATCATCTACTTTTCAGGATTGGATGTATGAATACATCAGGATCATAAGAAGACAGAAGGTGCATATTGACTGGGGTAAACAAATCAGTGATGAAATACACGAACAGTTGATCAACGCTCCTTCTACATTGAAGTTCTACATGACTTCTTACCTGGTGTACGCAGCAGCTGTGATGAGACAATTCCCAAGTCTATCTACAAAAGGGAATCGGATGATGGTACCTGTGTACAGATATTTCTATCAATTGGAGCTAAAGGAGAGCTTTCATCATTTCAGACGGGTCACTAATGCTTTCTTTGCGCCTTTACTCTTCAATTTTGATCCAGCTTTGGAGAGAAGAAGAGTATCTGATGAGGCTTATAAGGTGGTAAGTAAAGTTGGATGCATTTTTCTCGAATTCCCAACGTTTACTTACTTGAGAGTAGGCTGCTACACTGTTTGTCCCTACATGCTACCACGTTATCCTTCGGATAAGTGGATTCTCATGGAAACATGCAGACAATTGATGTCAGTGCAGAAAGAACGAAGAAGCAACCACAAGCGTGGATTCAAGTTCCCACTGACCATCGGCCGGTATACTATCCAAACTGCACAAAAAGCTAAGTCTGTCTATGCTGAAATGCAGATCATGACCATCAAAACCTACAGGTATAGGTTTGATTTCGACTACCGAGATGTTAGAAAAAAGTTGCAAAAAGGTCACCGACATAGGTACCGTTTTGAAGACATCTGGGCAGACTGCAGAGATGAAGAAGCCATTCGCAAAATGGACTATTGCAGGTTGACAGTTCAACAAATCAGAGATCTTGGTATCGTTGACCTACCAGAGGATTTTGAGGATCGAGGTGATATAATGAACGCTGTCTATGATGAGCAAGGCATTGCTAAAAGGCCGTTGTTGCAATACAATGGTCTAGGAAAGAAGTTACCAAGCATGAGAGAAAGGTGAGACCAATCCTAGCCAACACAGAAGAATGGTTACATAAACATGGTTATGCAATGAAGAGTTTCAAAAGCACTGAAGGAGAGGAATCCTGAAGCAGAAGCTCGCCAACAAGCAAGAACTCCGCCGACAAAACAAATCAGCTGCCGTTCCCACTTCTTCGCGAAGAGGTCCCTAGGATCACCACCGTTGGTAAGAAAGATACCTGAGCTGTCCAAGAGATGAAATCACGGAATCTCATCCATCTCGCCTAAGGGTAAGAAGCCTATCTCGAGGAGATAGATTCATGAAGAAGAAACTCTGCCACCAATCGGCAAGATGAAGATTAGGCGGCACTGCGCCAAGAAGTTTCAAAGCGGGCAAGAGTCAAGAGGATTCTGAAGAAGGATCTGAAGGTGACTTTGAAGGTGAACCAGATTCGGAGAGACAAGAGGGTGATCAACAGGAACCCGGGCATGATCAAGAAAGAACTACTTCTCCTCCTGAGAATGTAGTTGAGGAAATTCCAGAACATCATCGCCGTGACTTCAAACGTTCCTCATACCCCTCCAGATTCAAGAACTCCTCCACCTCCTGTTCCCTCGTCACCTATTCCTACCACATGCATTCCTATGAGATATCCCCTATCCCCGCAGCATCAACCCAGCTTGATACTCCTTCAGTGACAAGCATCCATACGGTTGATATACTGTCAAGCCCTCCATCGTCCATTCCTAGCTTGTCTTCGCCAACGTATGATATCACTTCTGAGAACGAATTCAATCGTTTCATGAATGAGTCAATGCATGATCAGCTCAATGTGTCAACTACAGGAGTAATGATGACAAATACTTCTCCAATTGTCACGATACCAATGGTGAGTTCAGATGTGACAATAACTTCAAAAGTGGCAATGGCGACCGAATTGACAGTAAATCTAGAAGTTCACACTTCCTTTCTTCCTCCTTGGCTAATATCTCAAGTGTCGAAGCGTAAAAAGCAAATGATTTCTCTAGAGGAGCTCGACCTCGAAGAGATAGTTCTTCCAAAAGCGAAAGGGAAGAAAAAGGCAAAGGTATACTCGAGGCTGAATGTTAATAAGTCTGGCCACAAGTATGCTGAAATTGGCATACCACCGAATGAAGAAGGTGATGTCAATATGGAGGACTACATAGTAACAAAGGTCTAGCTTGGCAAGGTTACCAATGAAAGTGCAAAAGTCGATGCGCAAGTCACTTTGGATATCTTGGCAGGAAGGCTGGATAAAGTAGAGCAAGCTCGTAACATGTACAAACAGAGGGCAGAGCATTATGCCACTGTTGTAAAGAGACTTGCCGGTTCTCCAATTAATGCACAACCGCTGACAGTGGTAAGTATTGAAGACCCAGCTGTCAAGAAAGCTGAGAAATTCGCCTCCAAAGGCAGGGTGTTATATGATTTCGTTGAAAAGATCATCGAACACGGATCTCAGATAATTTTGGCTGCAGATGAGAAAACCACCATGTTGGCCAAGCTCACCACAGAGCTTGATAAAGAAAAAAGTGTACTTTCCCAGGAGCCCAGAGACATGGAAAAATGCTTGTTGTCATGGTCGGAAATGAAATAGGTAAAGCTCAGCAAATTGGTGGAGGTTGGGGTAATTCCTGACAAGGAAAAGTTCGTAGAGGTAAGAGAATCACTAAAACACAGAATTCAAGTGGTTCAATCTCTCATAGAAGATCTTCACCAAGTACAGGAAGATGTTGATGGGCATCGTACCATTCTTGACAAAAATATCAAAGAGTTGCCTGGTCAACTTCTTGAGGAAAATCGTATCTTCCTGCCGGCCACAGAAATATCCCAGATCTTCAAGGAAGCCATCATGAGTTTGATTGACAGTTCAGACTTCTTAGAAGCTTCGCTGAACATCATTTGTGATACAAGGCTCACATTGGACAACCTGAAGACGCATCTTGATAGGTGCAAAAAGGTTCACTCATTTGCCATGAGATCGATCACGAGAATTCACACCATTGTGGATTACACCGTTGGTCCAGATGAGAAGTTCGTGTAGGAGACTAGGAGGAAATTTGAAGACTTCCGCGCCCAATGCAAAGAAACGTGAAGTAGCCTCCCATTCTCCAGTGTTAGACATTTCCGGTGCATCCCATTATGCATTTTGTAAATATTTCTCGACATTTTTGAATGTCATTTTGTAAATTGTAATTACACCAAGTCCAAAGATGTAATATTTTCAAAACAAATTACACTTTGACTTTGGTCAAAGTTAGGTGAGATCTCCTAATATCGCTCACCTAACTTTCCCTGATTTTCTCAATCTCTTTCCTTCTTTTGCTCATCCCTCTTTCTATATAAGGTGAGGGATTTTCATTGTAAAAGATCCTTTAGTGTTTTTGCAACGAAGTGCTGCCCTTTTTTAAACAAATTTGTGAAAATTTGCGTTCATGCTTTGTGAATGAGATTCGATTAATAAAGAAAAGGATTGCAAGCCAAACTTTGCGTTGGATTCGATACTTTTGTGAGTTGATCTTATTTGGTAGTGATTAGTTTGAAGAATCTGAAGGCTCTAAGTAGTTTATGTAAACTTTGTGTTACATTTATTATTTAGATTGCATTTGTATTTCTGTTTATCATTTGGTTGAATGATCTACAAGACTTTGTGCTTGTAATCATTCATGCTCTTGCAAGTTCTGGTTGAGTGATCTACAAGACTTTGTGCTTGTAATTATTCATACTTTTGGATACTTTGTCTAAGGATCTACAAGACTTTGTGCTTGTAATCGTTCGTGCTCATTGATACTTTTGTTGGATGATCTACAAGACTTTGTGCTTGTAATCGTTCATGCTGTTCGAAGAATTGTTGCGTCTAAGAAGACTTTGTGCTTCTAACGTAGCAAACGGTACATCTACATAGATCTAACACTGAAAAAGCTACGGAACGACTTTGTGCCTTCATGAGCTTTCCCTTTTTAATTTATTTGTTTGTTATTAATCACTTCTGGTATCTCTACGCTTCGCTTTGACGAAATAGAGATATTGGTATTACTGCTAGTTGTTCGTTTCAAGTTATCAAGAATTCTGAACTTCGAACAAGTGAAGCATTGTAAACATCTTCTCTGAAAAAAGAGAGAAGTATGAATGTAACACACCCCCCCCACTCCGTGAGTTTCGTGTACATTTTGTAATTATTTGTTTGATTTACTATCGCTTCTGTTAGCAGTAGGAAGGGCGCCTCCCCTTTCCGAGAGGAGAAATTCACATCTCACATAGCTGTGGCTGAAGTCCAAGTTGTGTAATCTATCGAAAAGCTGATTACATAATTTTCACACAACAGATCTGCTGTTCTCTTGGCCATAAATGCATAGAATGCAGATTCCTTCTGATCAGTGTGCTCCGTAACATTGGCTTTAGGTTGAGATCTGCTCTGCTTCTTTTGTTCAGAAGCCAACCGAATTCGATAGTCAGCCTTCATGTGACCATATTTATGGCAATAATTGCAATGAACACTCTTTTTCTTCTTGCTGTCCTAAGAAGAACCAGAGCCTTTTGGTTGAGAAAATTGCGCCTTCCCTTTGTTCTTAGCAGAAAATTTGGCAGAGAACGCTTGCTTTGTGGAGGTGGAACCGGTACTGCTTCCAAACTATTGTCTCCAACGATCCTGTTGTAGAATTTTGTTACACAAGTCTGGAAACTTCAAGTCAATAGTTTTTTAAGTAATATTGAGCGTTTCAATGAAATGCTCATAAGATTTTGGCAAACTCTTCAAAGTAATGACGACCATGTACTCTTCCTCCATTTTGTGACCAATTGCCTCCAACTGATCACGGATGTCCTTAATCTTCGTCAAATGTTTCTGTAAGGACATTTTCTCATCCGTCATGATGGAAAAAAGCATGTTCTTGAGAAAGAACGCTCTTCTCTTGTTGGAGGTTTCATGAAGGGCCTTCAAATGATCCCAAATTTTTGTAGCAGTTTTGCCAGATGGTACCTGAGGTAGCTGCTCATCTGTGATTGAGAGTTTGATGAGCATGACGGCTTCCTGGTTGCGTTCATCCCATTTGTCTTGGTCCTTTCCGGCTACAGTGGGATGAGGTAAGTTCCCCAAAAAGACTTGATTGAGGCAACAATATTCAAAGATCATAATCATGCATTGCTTCTAGGTGTTGTAATTCTTCCCATTGAATTTCTAGCTGCTTTCGAGCATTATATTTATCAGAGATGCCATCATGTACCCTGAGGTCAAACTGGTGAAGGCAAAAATAAAAAATAGAGACATCTCAAATTCAAAGCAAAAACCCTAGCATGGATTTCAAGGCACTTTGAAGACAAAACCCAGAAGATCCGAAGAGTACCCAGAAAATGTCGCTGAAAACCCAAAAAAATTTGGCAGCACCCACTTGCACAAATTTCAAGGCATGGAAAACAAGTTACTTAGAAAAAACTAAAGACAACCCAGTTGAGATCTTGAAAAACCCACCAAGAATCTACAATTGAAATTTTTTTTCGCCTTGAAACAAAGGGTTAAAACTGTAGACAAATTTGTAGAAACCTAGGCCGCCATGAAAGCTTCAGAAAAATTGCAGAAACTAGCTTGAAACTTTGCGAAATTGTGGCAAAAAGGAGATTATCGTTCATGTTTCACAGAGACAAGATCAAGACACCTTAGTGAGGGCACGAATCGTGTCCAGAACGAAAAGAAAAACACGGAACCAGAAGCCGTCGCGGGTAGAACAAAAACACGACCAAAATAGGTCACGAAATTCGCTAGAGAGACGTCGGATCTTCAAAACGCAGGCAAAAGAAAAGTCGTACCTTAACTCCTGTCCGCTGCAGGAAGAAATCGGGGCCCTAACAGTTATACACGCGTCAAATTGTGTAGGATATAAAAAAATGCCCAAGTATCTCAGAAGTCGCGCTGAGAAGAGAACAAAGTCGAAAACGCGACCAAAAATAATGATGAATGCGCATTCAAAAGAAGAGAACAAACACGATCTCGCCACGAAATTGCGTCCACAAAGCAACAAACTATTTTAATCGCACCAATAGGGTTTATTTGCACCCAGAGAAAACGTCAATTCTCAGCCATGGAATTTAGGCAACCAAAAATAAGGATGAATCTGCGTTCAAAAGAAGAGAACAAACACAATCTCGCCGCGAAATTGCGTCCACAAAGTAGTAGACTATTTTAATCGCACCAACAGGGTTTATTCGTGCCCAGAGAAAACGACGATTCTCAGCCATGGAAATTTCAACAGAAAACCCTCCAACAGAAAACCCTCACGAAAATTTTTCTCAAACGAAATTTTTTTGGCGCCAAGATACTGCTCGCGATTTTTCTTCCAAAGACTTTTAGAAAATCACATAAATTCTTTCGAAAAATTTTAAAACCAATAATTTCAAAAAAGAAATTATGAATTTTTCGAAAAATTTATTTTCTTGATGCTTTGATACCATGTAACAATTTTAGCTGGGAAATTGCTTGTATTAAGAAGAAGAGAAGATTACAGTATATATGAATTAAAAAGCTTGCAAAAATTAATGAAACCAACTACCTCTACCTACAGACATTTAAGAGACCAACCACCTACAACTGTAGACATTAAAGATGTCTAACTACCTACTGACTACTGTATCTACAGTTTATAATTGACCATTAAATAAAAGAGATATGACAATATTCTAACAGTGTTGTGCATTTTTTTGGTGATTTTTTGGAAATTTGTGCCTAGGGTTTTAGACCTAAGGAGTATTTAAAATTGGTAGAATTTTTTCTTGAATTTTGAACAAAATCTTGTGTTTTTGTGCTTTTAATTTTTTTCTTGATTTTTGGGTAAAATCATTGGATTTTTGCTAGTTGATCGCTTCGGTATCCATGCCAGTTGATTACCTCGTTTTTCGTGCCTTTGGAAAACCGGAGGGATGGCGTCTATGCATTCTGAGCAGGAGTCTACCTCCTATGCATTGATGGCCAAAAGACCAACAGATCATGTCGAATCATCTGCGTGGTACATTGATTCTGGAGCCTCTCGACATTTCACAAATAGGAGAGATTTGTTCACGGAGTATATGGCTTGCTCCGAATTCGTCATCTTTGGTGGTGGCAAAGAGTATATAGTTGTTGGCTAGGGCAATGTTCAAATCACATTTGGTGGGAGAAATCTATTGTTTCTCAATGTATGCTATGTGTTGGGCATGGAGCTCAATCTGCTCTCGATGAGTCAGATTATGTGACACTGTCCAAAGTTGGACATCATCTTCAGTTCACACAAGTGTCACATTGTTGATAAAGAGTCCAAGAAAACTGTGGTAGTTGGGCTCGAAGATCATGGTTTCTATCGGCTGGATGATACTGGAGATTCTCAAGAGCGTGCAATGGCTGCAAAGAGTTCCTCCATCAACACTCTTTAGCATCAGCGGTATGGGCAGCTCAACATAGCCTACTGAAACATAGAAAAAGCGGGTATTGTGTGTTTTTGTTCAATATATAATGATTAAAAGGTATATGATCCAAGGGTTCAAACACACTCAAACTTTCCCTAATTTCATTAGAAAGAGAGGAGATCACAAAAGAATAAAAGGACTTTCAACCTTGAGGCGAGTCTATCATGTCCCTAGAATTGCTACACTAAGATAACAATTGAAATAAGTAAATAAGATAAAAAAAAAGTAGTAAAAGTATAAACATTAGTAATTTAATTATAATTATCACAAGATAATATTATAATTAAATTATCAAAGATAATAGCATAAATATTAACATATGAATTCTAATAATTTAAATATTATTATAAATATTAAAATATAGATATTAATAATTTAAATTTTAAGATCATTATAATATTAAAATATAAACGTTGACAATCTTAATAATAAAGTAAATACTAAAATATATATAAATCAATTTATATAAATATTAAGTAATTGTCAAGGGTAATACTGTAATTATAATTAAAATATATAAATTAACAATTTAAATGTTAATAAAATAAATATCAAAGAAACAAAACTCCAATATACATAAGATTGTAATTATCAAATATTAAGGAGAGTAAAAATAAAAATAACGAATTAAATCTAAGTATATTGTTTCACTTTAGAGGTCACCTCATTTAAATGAAGGAACCTTCAGAGATTTTGAGATTTTGTATATTTGTAAATATTGAGAAGATCGAAAGAGGCATCAATTTATTTTAGGGATAGAGCATCAGAGAATAGAATCACTTAATACGGCGATCAATGAAACAAAGGATGGAAAGAACGCATCTTTTGAGATACCCGCCTATATCAAGCAGGAGACAATGAGAATATGGGATCATAACAGAAAATAGAAAGAAGGAATCAAGAAATAACGTAGTACAGTGGCAGTTGACATTTTAGGAATTTCATCGAGAAGGTGACAAGTAAAGAAAGATACGATCAGTAGAGAACTAAATCGGTCAAGAATAAAATAGAAAGAACTTTAGGGAAAGACGCGATTTGGGAGTTGTTGATAAAGACAAACAATAGTTGTCATTTTATTTGGGGAGCTGCGTAGCATCAATATGCTATGAAAGACAAATACATATAAGACAAGAGTATTCACGTCAACAAAGAGACAAATATTCTTTTGCAAGGGGTGTAACTATGTCCAGAATCGATAATTATGAATTCAGAAGTTGCTTCCATCTTAGATACTATTCTATCGGGAGAATTGACGCTGAGTCAAAAGGGGAGCCGTTTCAACAGTAAGAAGTAATTCCATCATAAAGGCACTGCCCAACTGGCAAATGACAAGACGTTAAGGATTCGTTGGTGCTGCTGTCTTCCATCATCTTGGGCGATTATCAGCCTTCGAAATAGATTGCTGTCAAACGATTGAAGGTTTGGACTTCGAAAGCTGAAATGGAGTTTGCAATGGAAGTTGAGATTCTTGGTCGACTAAGACACAAAAATCTGTTGAGCTTACGTGGATATTGTGCCGAAGGTCAGGAACGTCTTATCATTACATTCCCAACTCTAGTTTGCTTGCAAATTTACATGACCAATAAGCCAGACACTTCCCTCTTGATTGACCTAGAAGAATGAATATAGCAATTGGCTCTGCAGAAGGCTTTGCGTACCTTCACCATTATGTGAAACCTCATATAATTCACAGAGATGTTAAAGCAAACAATATACTGTTAGACTCAGATCTTCAAGCTCAAGTTGCAGACTTTGGTTTTGCTAGACTTATACGAGATGGTGCAACACATATAACTACACGAGTTAAAGGAACACTAGGTTATCTTGTACCTAAGCATGCCATGTGGGGGAAGGCTTCTAAAAGTTGTGACTTTTACAGTTTTGGAATTTTGTCGTTGGAACTTGTTAGTGGAAAGAAACTCGTAGCGAATTTGGGATCTGCTACAAAGTGCACTCTAACTAATTGGACATCACCCTTGGTTTGCCGGGGAAGATATGATGTACTAGCAGATCCAAAGCTGCATGGAAGATATAGTTTAGAGGAATTAAAGAGAGTTATTCAGGCTACAACAACTATTACTTAGATTGCTCCTGAGTTTTGGCCAACAATGAATGAAATAGTTAGCTTCCTTAAGGGGGACACCAAAGGTATATCAATGGGCAGTAGCCAGAAAGTAAATGTGAAGTTGGATGCATAAAAAAATACAAAGAAAACAACATATAGCAGTAATGGGACAAGTGTCTGATGAAATGTCCAAATGCTGAGATTCGAAAATTACACTAGAACTAGCGAGGGATTATAGTGGTATTAGAGCATAATCTTGCCATCCTGTGGAAGAAAATTAAACAAGGAGAGATAATAAAGAAAAAGCATGCTACTTTGCAAAGAACCATGAACTATGGACACCAACGTCAAGGTAAGGAAGCAATCAAACAAAGGGAAGAATTAATGAAGAGAGGTTTATGTTTCACATGCAAAGAACCTTGGGGACAAGACCGCCATTGTAAGAAGGGACAAATACATAGAATAGAAGAAGCATCAGATAAAGAGACTGGATAGACCTACAAATAAGGTGTCCAGAAGACTTGGAAGAGATTAGATGTAATGAAATGTTACAATCTCTTTCCAAGGTTATAAGGCTGGATAGACCTAAGAATAAGGTGTCCAGAAGACCTAAAAGAGATTAGATGTAATGAAATGTTACAATCTCTTTCCAAGGTTATAAGGTTGGATAGACCTAAGAATAAGGTGTCCAGAAGACCTGGAAGAGATTAGATGTAACAAAATGTTACAATTTCTTTTCAAGGTTATAAGGTTGGATAGACCTAAGAAAATGGTGTCCAGAAAACTTGAAGAGATTATATTTAACGAAATGTTACAATCTCTTTCCAAGGTTATAAGGTTGGATAGACCTAAGAATAAGGTGTCCAAAAGATCTGGAAGAGATTAGATGTAACAAAATGTTACAATCTCTTTCCAAGGTTGTAAGGCTGGATAACCTTAAATAAGGTATCCAGAGGGCCTGGGAAGAGATGTTCCAAATCTTTTCCCAGGAGGGCTGGATACATTCCATAGTGAGGTATCCAGAGGGCCTAGGAGGAGGTGTTACAACCCCTTCCTAAGATTCCAAGGCTGGATACCCTTAAATAAGGTATCCAGAGGGCCTTGAAGGAGATGTTTCAAAAATTTTCCCAAGAGGGTTGGATATACTCCATAGTGAGGTATCCAGAGGGCCTGGAAAGAGATTAAAGGTAACAAGATGTTACAATCTTTTTCCAGGATGAAGACCACCATACCGACAAAGAACATCAAGAGATTAAGGAAGAATAAGGTTGGTTGAGGACAAAGTAAGTCAAGCGGGGGAGACTTGTGATGTCCCCATCACAAAGGAATATCTAAGATAAGTATATATTTCATATGTTTATATTTTAATATATATATGTATTCAAATAGAGTAATCATTATAGAATATTCTCATTTAAATTATATATATATATATAAAACGTGACTAACTTGTGTGCCATTAGTGACAGATTAGAAGAGGAGATCCTAGAAGAAACTAAGATGATTTTTGCTTGAGGACAAGCAAATTTGGGAGGGGAGGATTGTCATGTCCCCGAAATTGCAACACTAAGAATTGAATTGAAATAAGTAAATTAGATAAAAAAACGTAGTAAAAGTATAAACATTAGTAATTTACTTATAATTATCACAAGATAATATCATAAATATTAAAATATGAATTCTAATAATTTAAATATTATTAGAAATATTAAAATATAGATATTAATAATTTAAATATTAAGATCATTATAATATTAAAATATAATCGTTAACAATCTTAATAATAAAGTAAATACTAAAATATATATAAATCAATTTATATAAATATCAAGTAATTGTCAAGGGTAATACTGTAATTATAATTAAAATATATAAATTAAGAATTTAAATGTTAATAAAATAAATATTAAAGAAACAATACACCAATATACATAAGATTGTAATTATCAAATATTAAGGAGAGTAAAAATAAAAATAATAAATTAAATCTAAGTATATTGTTTCACTTTAGAGGTCACCTCTTTCAAATGAAGGAACCTTCAAAGATTTTGTATATTTATAAACATTGAGAAGATTGAAAGAGGCATCAATTTATTTTAGGGACAGAGCATCAGAGAATAGAATCACTTAATACGGTGATCAATGAAATGAAGGATGGAAAGAACACATCTTTTGAGATACCTGCCTATATCAAGTAGGAGACAATGAGAATACAGGATCATAACAGAAAATAGAAAGAAGGAATCAAGAAATAACGCAGTACAATGGTAGTTGACATTTTGGGAATTTCATCGAGAAGGTGACGAGTAAAGAAAGACGCGATCAGTAGAGAACTCAATCGGTCAAGAATAAAATAGAAAGAACTTTAGGGAAAGACGCGATTTGGGAATTGCTGATAAAGACAAACAATAGCTGTCATTTTATTTGGGGAGCTGCTTAGCATCGATATGCTATGAAAGACAAATACATATAAGACAAGAGTATTCACGTCAGCAAAGAGACATATTCATTTGCAAGGGGTGTAACTATTTCCAGAATCGATAATTATGAATTCGGAAGTTGCTTCCATCTTAGATACTATTCTATCGGGAGAATTGACGCTAAGTCAAAAGGGGAGCCGTTTCAACAGTAAGAAGTAATTCCATCATAAAGGCACTGCCCAATTGGCAAATGACAAGACGTTAAGGATTCGTTGGTGCTGCTGTCTTCCATCATCTTGGGCGATTATCAACCTTTGAAATAGATTGCTGTCAAACGATTGAAGGTTTGGACTTCGAAAGCTGAAATGGAGTTTGCAGTGGAAGTTGAGATTCTTGGTCGACTAAGACACAAAAATCTGTTGAGCTTACGTGGATATTGTGCCGAAGGTCAGGAATGTCTTATCATTATATTCCCAACTCTAGTTTGCTTGCAAATTTACATGACCAATAAGCCAGACACTTCCCTCTTGATTGACCTAGAAGAATGAATATAGCAATTGGCTCTGCAGAAGGCCTGGCGTACCTTCACCATTATGTGAAACCTTATATAATTCACAAAGATGTTAAAGCAAACAATATACTGTTAGACTTAGATCTTCAAGCTCAAGTTGCAGACTTTGGTTTTACTAGACTTATACGAGATGGTGCAACACATATAACTACACGAGTTAAAGGAACACTAGGATATTTTGCACCTGAGTATGTCATGTGGGGGAAGGCTTCTAAAAGTTGTGACTTGTACAGTTTTGGAATCTTGTCGCTGGAACTTGTTAGTGGAAAGAAACTCTTTGCGAATTTGGGATTTGCTACAAAGTGCACTCTAACTAATTGGACATCACCCTTGGTTTGCCGGGGAAGATACGATGAACTAGCAGGTCCAAAGCTGCATGGAAGATATAATTTAGAGGTATTAAAGAGAGTTACTTAGGCTACAACAACTTGTACTCAGATTGCTCCTGAGTAGAGGCCAACAATGAATCAAGTAGTTTGCTTCCTTAAGGGGAACACCAAGGGTATATCAATGGGCAGTAGCTAGAAAGTAAACGTGAAGTTGGATGCATAAAAAAACACAAAGAAAACAACATACAACAGTAACGGGACAAGTGTTTGACAAAATGTCCAAATGTCGAGACTGGAAAATTACACTAGAACTAGCTAGGGACATTACAGAGTCCCCTATTTGAATCTCTTGGGACTCTACTTTGTTATGACAAAAATGACTAATTTGCAATGTTTTGGAATTATTTAAAGTGCATTACCTAAATGAATTATATTACCTAACACTTGAAATGTGTTGTACCCCAAAATTAAATTTTTTGTTACACTTAGACATTTTGAAGAAATGAGTAAAAGTCTTGTCAAATCGGTCGAAAAGGTCAAAATTTGGGTGTGCATGTCTTGCATGAGGGGTTAAAACGCAAAATTTTCAATTTCTGATGATCTGGGTTTGCTAAGAGCAGCCTAACCTACGAAACCTAGATCTCAGTTTTTCATCCCTAAATTTTAAGAAAACTGCTATTTTTAGAAATTTTCTGAAATTAGTAACGTTTTCTGGGTTTTTCTAGGTTTCTTTCGAAACGGATACTAGCAAAATTTTCTAAAAATAGAAAGTTGGTCCGACAGGGTTCGAACTGATTTTGATTGGCTCAAAATGTGTCCGTATTAGGCTAGTGCAGTCAAAATCTTAAAATAATCAGTTTTTCCCTACTGGGTCTATTCAGCTTTTTCAGAAGCATATCTGGAGCTTCGAGGTCATCAATGGAAGTCATCCGACTGCCAGGCATCAATTTTAGCATTTAAACTTCCAAGCAGAACGTGAAACGATGAACATGCACGAAGAACGAGAAAGAAAATTGGAAAGTCATGAAAATTTTCTAACTCTGGTGGAAATAGGCACCCCTATTGAAGAAAGGCGCCCACTTTTTTAGGGCATCAGATGAGTGAATTAGGGTTTGAACCTCCAATGGAAGTTGCTCAGTATTCAGTCAGCTTCGCGATGAATATCCCCGTCAGAGCATCCGACAATCCAGTCTCCAGCAAATTGAAGTCAAAGTGGAATGTATATAATGAAGATCTGAAACTCGAAGAAGAAGGTTAAAGTGTAAGATTGAAAATTTTTCTAAGTCTGGAGAAACTGGGCGCCCTAGGTGAAGAAAGGCGCCCAACTTTTCAGGGTTTCAAACAGATGAATTTGCAGTCAAGGTTATAACAAGGTGTCCACAGAATGCAACAGGCTTTCCAGTGAGCTATCCAGCACGACAAACGGAGCTCGCAGTCATCAGATTCAAAGAGCTGAACAGAGGGTCCGATGAGAGTTGAAAAGAGAAATCCGAAAGCAAAGGTGAAAAATGTGAAAAATAAACTAAGTGTTGGTAAAGTAGGCGCCTCCAGTCAAGATGGGCGCCCAAACTTTTGAAGGGTTAAAATCCACTTTTTGGCAAAATCTCTTCCAGAAGACCCCTCTTTATTCTTCGTCAGCTTCGCGATGAGCTTAACCGGCAGTCAATCCGACGCCTGGAACCCCAGATTCAACAAGATCGCCTGTAGAAGTGAAAGACATGAATAAATTGAAATTTTTCTAAGTCTGGAGAAACTGGGCGCCCCAGTTGAGGAAGGGCGCTCAAACTTTTGAAGCTCATAATGATGGATTTTGCAGAAGCAGCATCCAAGAAGGTCTCACCAAAATCAGTCTGGCTATCTAACGCAATATTCAGACAGTCAGTCAGATTAGCGTAGCTCTCGGAATCGAAGATTCATCAGAAGATCAAAGGGAGAAGGGAGAACTCGGGAATCATGAAAATGGCTAACACTGAAGAAGTTGAGCGCCCCTAGAAAGAAAAGCCTCCCATGAATTTGAAGGTCAAAACGAAGTCTTTCGCCAGAGGTGCCTCCAGAACTTCTTTCTCAGAATCAGTCAGGCTCCATTGTGAACCACTCAGCTCGCCTATTGGGTTGATCTGTCGACGGGAAATCAGAGGCAAAGTAGCATGTCAAAATGGAGAAAAGTTGAAAATATCAAAATTTTGACTAACATTGGTGGAAATAGGCGCCCCTCTTGGAGAAAGGCGCCCAAAGTTTCATGCCTTAGAGGATTTTTGAAGTTTTTCAAAATTTCAAAATTTGCAAGAAGAGAAGGATGGCGTCCAAGTTCAAGGGACTGAGATTTAGGGTTTTGAAATGAAAGCAAAAAAGAAAGAAAAACCTAAATCAAAACCTAAGTCTATTTAACACTTCTTTTCAATGTATTTTTCATTATTTTTTGCAGGTAGCATCCAGAGGAGAAAGTTGGAGCAGCAAGTTTGAAGATTTTTGGTGATTCAAGAATCCATAGTTGCTGGTTTTACATCAGATTTTTTAGACCAGCAAGCATAAACCCTTGCTTTTTCAAGCAGAAGGCCAAGGCTTTCAATTTTTCAGTCATCTGGGTCTTTTTGCCTCAATCTTCTGAAGGATTTTTCAAGAACTTCATCAAGTTGCAGCAAGTGCTTTAATTTTGCATGTTAGTGAAAACCTTAGTGCATTCAAATTTCATCCATTTGGGTCCTTGCCAATCAGTGTTCTGAAGAAAACCCATATCGCAGCTTTTTTTCAAGAAAGTTCAAAAACCTAGGGTTGGCTGCTTTTTCGATCAAACATCAGGGTTTCGCAAATCCAATCATCTGGGTCCATTTCTGATCATATTCTGAACAAAACCCAGATGCCAGTTTTTTTTGGGAAAAAATTGAAGAAATTAGGGTTTGCTGCTTTTTCGGCAAAATTCAAAATTTTCAAAAACAGATGATCCGGTTGTCTTGCATCGATATTCGAACAAAACCCATATCTCAAAAAAATTTCTCAAAATTCGTCCGTTGGAGCACACAAAAATCAGCATTCTAAAAATAGAAATTGTTCAAGACTTGTCTGAACCAAGGCGAGTTTACAGTCATTCTTCGAGTTTCTGAAATGGAGTACACTCCTAATATTTTCAAGTCCAAATCAGCTCTCTTTCACAATTATATCAAAACAGCTGAGACAGACTTGCATCATGTCAAGCCGGTGTTCGATCTACATGCCTTGAGAGAGCAGCAACACTTCAATCAAGAACCCGACATTCTAGACTCCTCGCAGCAGCCTATTCCTATATCATTCAGAGCCTTGAGTTCAGAATTGCTTGCATTAAGCATTACAACCCGGCTACTAGGGAGATCCAGTCAGCAGACGGTAGATTGATTTGCAGTCTAAAGCCTAATATGGTCGAAAGGTGTTTTTCATTCCCCCATGGCCTGAAAGCGTAACTCTTTCAAGGGATGAATGAAAAGATGTGGAATATGCATAAAGATAAATATAGCAAGAAGATTGCACAGAGATGGATGAAAGAAAAACATAAGACATTGCCCAAGAATGTCGGGCGAGGAGAGTTCAAGGACGAGGTTGCCATCATCATCACTTTGCTCAACAGGGTCATTGGTTCAGAAGATGCCACCAAGTTCCAACCTTGGATGTTTTATGCCATACCTCACATTATGAAGAAGACCGAGTTTTATGATTGGCCTACTTTGATTAGTGACTGCCTACATCAGCAAATAACATAATACTTCCAGTTTCATGTATTCCACATGGTGTCATACCTAGTCTACCTGGTGGCCTATCAAGGTCAATTCAGAGGGTTGAACACCGAGGGATCGTTGAGCATACAACACATATACAACTATTATCCCCAGTTGGAATTCACAAAGTCGTTGCACCACTACAAAAGGGTGAACGAGGCATTCTTGATGTACACAGTGCGGGATTTAGACAACGAATTGCACGTCCGCATCTCTTCAGTTGCCAGGGCAGTAATGGCGGAATGGGCGGATTGGTTTATACAGTTTCCTACCTTTACCTATCTTAGGGTCTATGGTTATTCAGGTGCCCCGCTCATGTTGCCAAGGTATCCGTCAGATGAGGTCATCTTCATGGAATTCTTGAGGCAGGCTCATGGTGTCCACACAGTCTTGAGAAATAGAAAGAAACCCTCTCTTCACTTTCCATTAGGGTTGGGTATTTATACATGCAGGACTGCTGTAGATGCCAGGACAATTGGAGAAGAGTTAGATAAATTTGGGCTCAAATCCTACAGCGAGAGGCGATCATTTGATCCTCATGGTGTCTACGTTGGCCGATTGGAGAAGAACTAAAATCACATAGCCGCACTTGAAGATTTTTGGGCTAACTGTGCAGATGAGTTTGAAGTGCGGAGACGTAGCTACAGCAGGCTAACTCTCCATCAGATGAAAGACTGTTTAAATGAAGATATAGAAGGGCTCTCTGATGATGATGAAGATGTGCTTCTACCGATGTACACTCAGAAACGAATCGAGGATCAGCCTCTTCCACAAGTTAATTGGGCAAACAAGGAATCTCTTTCAGTTGAAGACAGAACAAGACAAGTCATTGAGCATAGTAAGGTTTTCTTAGTGCTTAAAAGGAAGAACTCTATTCCAGTAGCAGAACCACCAAGGATAATTCCCTCTTCTTCAGCACAGTCGAAGGAAAAGGGTAAAAGTCAGTCTCAAGATGGCATCAAGGGTTGTAGGTCAAATAAAAATGTAAAAAGAAGGTTGGATTTCTCAGGCATAGTCATACAAGAACAGCCTACAGTTGATTCAGAAGTTCCTCCTGACAAGCCCATACCTCAGAATGAAGCAGAGGAGCCATCTTCAACACATGTTTCCGTACCTTTGACGGGTTCTTCACCAATTCACATTGATCTTGATATCGAAGATGATGAAGAGATTGCAGCAGTACCTCCTGAGGAAGTTAGTAAAGATACTACGGTGTCTTGGCTTGAGAACTCCTTAGGAAGGGTTAGGAGAAGGCCTTCGTATCAAGTGAGTGTTGATGATCTCGATAATATCTATCAGAAACCTCCTAAGAAGAAGGCAAAGAAGCAAGTTCATTTTGATAGGAATCCTGATAACGAGATAGTCGTGGAGACTGCAGTGCCCCCAGAAGATAAGAATAGGGATGAGGTAAATATGGATGATTTCGTCATGGTCAAGGCTAATCTCAGTAGAAATACCAGACATGCAGATTTGAGTCTCTTCAAAGTTGTATCCGAAAACCTTCAAGAAAGAGTGCTAAAAGATGGAGAAGACAAGGCAGCCCTCAAGGCTGAAAATCAGCAGCTTAGGCTTTTCATTTCTAACCTTGTTCGTGGTTCTTCGCAAACAACTCAGTTGCTGCCCCAGATCTTGGAAACACCAGCTGATCACCATCAGTTAAGACAGTTGGTCATATGTGGGAAGGAGACTGAGGAGTGGATCGAGAGCTTCATTGTCAGAGGAAGGGAGATCTTGGCTCGAATGTTCCAGTTGAGAGAAAACGCTCATGAACTTTGTCAAGGCATCCAAGGATTTGAACAAACACTGGCTGAAGTAAAACCTAGGCATGAGATTATCATTGCTGATTTAGACACAGCCTACGGTTCAGCAGTTTCAAAGGAGCATAAAAGACAAATCCTTGCTTGGAGAGAGCTTCATGTGTTCAAATTTAAAACTTATGAGAGGATATCCGAGGAATTCATCACCTACAGACAAAGGGTGGTTGAAGCTCTTCTTTTCATCAGTGAATTCGTCATAGAGATCCCCTCTCAGTACAGTCTCGAAGATGGTTCCTACATCGGGCTTGAGGAGGTGCAAAATCAGTTCCAGAATGTTGTTCATAGCTGCAGTCTAGTTGGCGGAAGGATAGGCCATATTTCAGTGATGTTAGCAAAGTTTGATAAAGCGGCCAATGAGGTTGAAGATTTCCTGAGATCTATTGCAGATGCTGAAGATATTCTTGAAAAGCGGTGTTTTGTTGTTGATGGCATAGATGCACCGAACCAGGACACAATCTCTAACTTCCTAGCGGATGTGATCGAGCTTTAAAACAACTTTCTTCTAGAAGCTTTCTTTCCCGCTTTCTTTCTATTCTTGGAATAATCCTTATCCATTCTTTGAGGATAGAAAGAATATAAGATGTAATAGTTGGTGTTTCCTACTTTTTCTGCTTTCTAGGGTTTTATCTTTCTAGATTTAGTAATAAAGCTTGCTTGCTGAGCAAGCCCTAGATTGTGAAAGCAAGGAGATTTTAGGGTTCCCTACTCCTCTGCTTCTCTATAAATAAGAGCCTTTGCTCATTTAATTTCTTTAATGTATAGTGAGAACAAAAAGGAGCCTATTGTGCCTTCTATTTGTTGCTCAAGTATTGTTCATTGTGTTGTGATAAGCAAATTGTTGAGCCTCTTTAGCCAACAAGGAGTTAGTGTGATTGTTGTTTTCTATTGTGTTAAGAATAAGTTTGCAAGCCTCCTTAGCTGCAATTTCTTGTTCAAGGCATGTTAGAAGTAAGCTTTGTTTCAGAGATTGATTGATTGGTTTGATGCTTGAATACTTGAAACCTACATCACAATGTTAACTCCAAAACATGAACATGAACACACATGAATTTTGACATGATGATATGATCTTGATTGCTACTGTAGATGATTGATAAATCTGCTCTTCAATGCTCTTGACAATATTTTTTGCTCTTGTAAACTCTTGATAGTGTCTTCTTGCTAGTTAGATTTGAATTAATAAATAACTATGCATTTATAGGTGTTTATCTAATTTCCCCAAAATTAGATTCCAAAAGCCGACACTTGAAACTTGAATTTCAATCATTGAAATGCTGGCAAAAACATATTAAAAATTGGGCCCTAGGACTTAGAGGGGACCCATTCGCTCTTGGGCAAATGGGTCCTAGGACCTAAGTCCAGGACACTTAATTTCCAAGGTGTTTTAATTAATGTTAGCAATTATTTAATATAGGTTTCCTTTTCGGAAAACAGGAATAATAAGGCTTTGGAATGCATAATTTAGGTAATTAGAAGCTTAATGAAGTCCAATTAATTAAGGGGATGCAAACATAGTGTCAAATTGTAAAGGTATACAATTTTCTACACTACACCTATCTCTCTCAGTTGGCTCGAGAGAATTTGTTAGAAGGGTTACCTGAGATTCAACAACAGACACATGGTGTATGTGGAGTTTGCTAGGAAAGAAAGCAACATGGTACTCCTATTTTAGATAGAAAGTCTTGGAGAGCAACCAAGGTCCACAACTGGTTCATGCGGATGTTTGTGGACCAATGAATACTGCATCGAACACTAGTGCCAGGTATTTCCTCTTGCTTGTTGATGATTTCAGTAGGAAAATGTGGGTGTATTTTCTCAAGGAAAAATTAGATGTGTTCAATGACTTTCAGAAGTTTAAAGCATTAGTTGGAAAAGAGTTAGGATGTCAAATCATAATTCTTAGGTCAGATAATGGGGATGAGTTCTGTTCAAACCAATTCATCAATTTCCGTGCTAAATAGGGTATCAAGCGTCAACTTACCACACCTTATATGTAAAGGGATATGTACTTCCGAGAAATCCTCCGTGCTGTTGAGCTTGACACGATCTGAAAAGTGCTCGATCCTTGTCCCGCAGAATAAATTGAGTGCGCAATGACTCAATCAACTCTGTGTGAGCCATTGGTGCAATTCAAGTTGTGTGATCCGATTTTCCTTGTTGGTTGCATGTTCCATTTGTATAGCTGGTTATGTGTTCCATTCTGCATTAAGGTGACGGGATTCCGTGATTTGTGGCCCGAACGATGCGTTCCAAGTTCAGTGCATGGCTAATACAAGATATGGTACTCCTGTGGAGTACTGAGATCTTTGCACCACGTAGTACGCTTGGTCGATTTGTGTTCCTTTAGTCGCAAACACTGCCTCGCCCGAAGCGCTCTTGTAGTACTCCAGGAGTTCTATAAAAGGGATGTGCTAGTCAGTCTGAAAAAGAGGGACACACACACCGTGAAGGAAAGCATGATTAAGGAAAAATACAGCCCGAGTTAGCAATGCATTAATTGAGCTTAGTTGGATCTAGCGTGTCAAGGAAATCATATGCTTGCTTGGATGTGAGTCTAGCGCAGAGGTACGAATTGAGACCGTGATCCAGATTAAGTCTATTGCATGGCTGGGAATGTTCTTGTGAGTGCATATATTCCGAAAGGCATGAATGTGGCATGAGCCGAGAGGTACTCAAGATTTGATATCTTGAGAAGTGACTTATGAGGTTTGGATATCTTGAGAAGTGGCTTCTAAGATATCATATCTTCAGGAATGGCTTCTTAGTGCGTCAATGATTCTTGAGTAGGGATTGAGAATCTAATGATCGCAGATTGCAGTCTTGTTGAGTTTTTTGTTATTTGGGTGCAACTCCTTGGTGGACACCTCAATGTCTAGGTTCAACATGACATGGTGAAGCTTATGTGAATCTCAGTGCATAAGAGTTGGGCTTGAGATCAGGTTCTAGTGTGTCGTATTCGAAGGAATGAACAGTATGGGTTTTGTTGTACTGTGTCTTCGTAGTGAGGCTAAGTTGGAACTAGCCGACATGAGTGTTGTTGCTGAGTGCTTCTTGGAGGGATGCACTATGCTATTCCGAGGTGTGCTGTTGGTGAGTACATTATGTAATCTGGGATTGCATTGAGCCATGTAGAGCACGACTCTATAGTTTTGAGTTGCAGCAGAATTGGGTGTTCCAACTCGGACATAATGAACCTGCGATAGTTGCGACGGATTGCGACTATGGTCTAGGAACATATGGTCTGGGATCTTGCTGGGAGAGACTGAGCTCTTGGAAAGAGCTATGCAACGGAATAGTTCCCATCCAGGATGGGGATGCAATTGTTCTTAGAACTGTGTAGTGACGAAGTCTTAGGAAGACATTCTGAGCACTAAGGCGAGCTAGGATTAGGCGAGTTGGATTCAAAACTACACAAGGCTTTGAACCGCATTGGTTGCGGGTACGTAAGTGGTTTCCTGGTGACAATGATACTCCCTCAGTGACAAGCATTCATACGGTTGATATACTGTCAAGTCGTCCATCATCCATTCTTAGCCTGTCTTCACCAACGTATGATATCACTTCTGAAAATGAATTCAATCGTTTCATGAATGAGTCAATGCGTGATCAGCTCAATGTGCGGTCTACAGGAGCAATGATGACAAACACTTCTCCTATTGTCACAATACCCATGGTAACTTCAGAGGTGACAATGACTTCAGAAGTGACAATGATGACTGAGTTGACAGTGAATCCAAAAGTTCACACCTCCTTCCTTGGCTGATATCTCAAGTGTCGAAGCGGAAGAAGCAAATGATCTCTCTAGAGGAGCTCAGCCTTGAAGAGATAGTCCCTCCAAAGGCTAAAGGGAAGAAAAAGGCAAAAGTATACTCAAGGTTGAATGTTGACAAGACTGGCCATAAGTATGCAGAGACTGGCATACCACTGCAAGAAGAAGGAGATGTCAATATGGAGGACTACACGGTAACAAAAAACCAACTTGGCAAGGTTATCGATGAAAGTGCAAAAGCGAATGCACAAGTGACATTGGATATCTTGGCTGGAAGACTGGATAAAATGGAGCAAGCTCGCAATATGTACAAACATAGGGCAGAGCATTATGCCACTGTTGTAAAGAGACTTGCAGGATCTCCAACTAATGCACAACTGCTGACAGTGATAAGTATTGAGGACCCAACTGTCAAGAAAGCTGAGTTGTTCGCCTCCAAAGGCAGGGTGTTGTATGATTTCGTTGAGAAGATCATAGAACACGGATCTCGGATCATAATTGCTGCGGACGAGAAAACTACCTTGTTGGCCAAGCTCACCATAGAGCTTGATAAAGAAAAAAGTGTACATTCCCAGGAGTGCAGAGATATGGAAAAATGCCTGTTGTCATGGTCACAGATGAAGCAGGTAAAGCTCAGTAAATTGGTGGAAGTCGAGGTAATTCTCGAGAAAGAAAAGTTCATTGAGGTAAGAGAATCCTTGAAACATCGAATTCAAGTAATGCAATCTCTTACGAAAGATCTCCACCAAGTGCAGGAAGATGTCAAAGGGCATCGTGTTATTCTTGAAAAAGGTATCAAGGAGTTACCAGGTCAACTTCTTGAGGAGAATCGTATCTTCCTACCGGCCACAGAAATATCCCAGATCTTCAAGGAAGCCATCATGAAGTTGATTGACAGTGCAGACTTTTTAGAAGCCTCTCTAAACGTCATTTGTGATACAAGGCTTACATTGGATAACTTGAAAACGCATCTTGACAGGTGCAAGAAGGTTCACTCATCTGCCATGAGATCGATCATGAGAATTCACACCATTGTGGATTACACCGTTGGTCCGGATGAGAAGTTCGTGTAGGAGACAAGGAAGAAATATGAAGACTTCCGTGCCCAAAGCAAGGAAACATGAAGAAGGTTCCTGATCTCCAGTGTTACACATTTTCGATGCATCCTTTTATGCATCTTGTAAATATTTCCTGACATCTTATATGTCTTTTTGTAAATTGTAATTGCACCAAGTTCGAAAATGTAATCTTTTGAAAACAAATTACACTTTGACTTTGGTCCAAGTTAGGTGAGATCTCCTAAAATTGCTCATCCAACTCTCCTTGATTTCCTCAATTAGATTCCTAATTTTTCTCATCCCTCTTTCTATATAATGTGAGAGATTTCTATTGTAAATTTATCCTTTAGTATTTTGCATGCTGCCCTTTTTGAAGCAGAATTGTGAAACTTTGTGTTTATACTTTGTGAATGAAATCTGATCAATAAAGAAGAAGATTGCAAACCAGACTTTGTATTGGATTCGATAGTCTTGTGAATTGATCTCATTTGGTGGTGATTAGCTTATGGAAGTTGAAGGACTCTAAGTAATTCATGTAAACTTTGTGTTACATCCTTTATTTAGATTTTCATTCGTGTTTTGGATATTATGGTTGAATGATCTACAAGACTTTGTGCTTGTAATTATTCATGCTCTTTGGATACTTTGGTCTGATAATCTACAAGACTTTGCGCTTGTAATTGTTCATACTGTTCGAGGAATTGTTGTGTCTAAGAAGACTTTGTGCTTCTAACGTGACAAACGACACACTTTTCACAGATCCACCTTTGAAAAAGCTACAGAACGACTTTGTGCTTTCGTGAGCTTTCCTTTTTATTTTACTAGTTTATTGTTAATCACTTCTGGTACCTCTACGCTTTGCTTTGACAAGATAGAGGTATTGGCATTTCTGCTTGTTAGTTTAGAGTTATTGTGAATTAAGAACTTCCAACAGTGAGGCATTGTAAACATTTTCTCTGAAAAAAGAGAGAAGGATGAATGTGACACCCCGCCCCCCTTCACCCCACCCCACTTCGTAAGTATTGTGTACATTTTGTAATTACTTTGTTTGTTTTACTATCGCTTCTGTCAGTAGTAAGAAGGGCAGCTCCCCTTTCTGAGAGGAGAGATTCACATCTCACATAGCTCTGGCTGAAGTCCTAGTTGTGTAATCTATCGAAAAGCTGATTACATAATTTTCACCCAACATTGTGCAGACTTACTATTTATAGCAAGTCTATCTTTTAGCAGTATCTGTCTAGCAGCAGTTCAATCTTTTGTAGTTCAGTTGTTCAGTTTGGCTTTCTGTTGGTTTTGATGTGAATTTACTATTTATAGCAGTTGGCTATTTTTAGTAAGTCTAATTTTAGCAGTGGCATCATTAGCGGTTTAGCTCAAGTCATCTTGCTATCCATCAGCTTCGGTATTGGCATTGGCTTTGGTTATCTCCATGGATTGA
The DNA here is from genome assembly GCA_007258455.2 of Sequoia sempervirens. Lineage (NCBI taxonomy): Eukaryota > Viridiplantae > Streptophyta > Pinopsida > Cupressales > Cupressaceae > Sequoia > Sequoia sempervirens. The sequence goes on along the minus strand of VDFB02353493.1, from coordinate 176,405,953 downwards.
GTTTTATACTTAGTCAATTTCGTGTTTTTTCAGTTGTACCCCACACCTAGGCTTAATAACTTCATGTTGCTTTTAAAGAGGGGACATTAAGGGGTCAAGTGAGCATTTAATGATTTATTAAATGCTTTATTGCTGCATATTTAAGTTGGACGCCTAAAAGAGGTTGATTAATATTTTATTATTTCAAAAAGTGAAATGCTTAAAGTGGCGTCCCATTTGGAAGTTGAAGTGATTCAACTTCTTGGAATTTGAAGAGTCTCTTGTTGCTTCTTTTGCCAACTGAAGCCTATATATTAAGGCTTTATGATGAGCTGATTATGAATGTTTTGGAGAGTAACGTTACGCTGCTAGAATGAATTCAGAACCTGGCTAAGGGGAAGCTTAGCAAATCATTCTTTCTTCGGGCCTGAAACTATGGCTTCCTAGGAAGATTTCTGAAGACCATGCTTCATTCAGGAGTGTGGATAGTGCTTAATGGTGATTTTTGTTACAAGCAGATTGCTGATTTATAATCTGTTTGTACTGTTGTTGTAATTGGCTGAAGCAAATTTATACTCATAGCTTCGCCACTGATTTTTGTTTCGTTCTGGGTATTTGCCTGAGTTGTATGTCTGTGTGGGGCGCCCCTTTCTGCAAAGTTTGTGAATTTATCTCTGACTGCTGATTTTTCTAGAGAAGGTCGACTTCTCCAAGGAGGCCGTATTTTTCTATGGTTGCATTGGGATTCGAGCCTTTTGTTATCCTCTGTTTCTGGCTCGTTTCTTTGATGGAATATGGACGCCTAGCTCTTAGCTGTTGTTCGCCTGTGGTATGAGAGCTTTCGGAGCTGATTTGACAAAGATACGTCCAACTCTATGAGGTTTGATATTGCTGGTCTGATTTTCTATTAATGCTATTTCTATATTAGAGCTTCAATTCATCTTATATCATTGTAAATATTAGAGGAAGTGTTACTCTAACTGTTTAATATTTTTGGAAGCTTATCTATTTCATTTGCAGCTGTTCTTATTCTTTGTAAAGCTAGTTAGTAGTACTAACAACTCTTTCTTTATTTGTTGCAAGTTTATATTAGTTTTGCACTCCCACAATTGAGTGGTTGAGTTTTAGAATAAACATTTTTTTCTGTTTGTAATTTCCCCCCATGTTATAAGTAGTTGTGTGGATAGTATTCCCCCCACATTAATAAGTGGAAGAGTGGATTTAAAGGCTGGCTTGCCACCTAATAATTGTTGTAAACTCACCTGCTGAATAAGTGGAGTATTCCCATTGCTTGTGGATTCCTGCATCAGCAGATGAATTGTACTTTCAACTCTATTTATGCCTAACGATCCTCTAACCATATGCTATCACCTCGCCCACATTGGGATCTTGGTGAACATTCTTGGTTAGAGTTATCTTCTTTGCTAATTTGCATTTTGGAGCTAATGCTAATCAGTGTTTGGTTGTTGATTTGAATGTTAATTTTTAGGAAAAATTTAAGGGGGAATATTTCATCCTCGGAAATATCAAATATCCCTTCTTGCACGATTGACGGTCACCAAATAAGCCAAAGCTAATTTCAATGCTAACATGACTGAAAATAGGAACATTATAGGGAACATATGGCTTGTTGTTGCTAATCTTTTTCTTCCTCTTCAGTCTCTCTAATTTGTATCATATTGCAATCTTGTTGGAATATTTTATAATCCTTTAATTGTTAGTGGAAAAGTCTACTTAAGGAACTTGTCTCCTCTTCTGAAAAGTGTTGGATGTCAAGTACACCTTCATCATTCGGCTCCATTAAACCACTCCCTTCTTCTACCCATGTTTCTCCTCATTTCAACTTTGAATCGGAAGAAGCAACCTCTTCACTCACCACTTGATTTCTCAAGTCAATGTACTTTCTTCCTTTATTCTCTATTGAGATGGTGTTCCTCTTAAAATTGTGATTCGTCTTTGTTGCTATTAGTCATCTTTTCCCCAATAGTGCATCATAAATTTTCTTCTCTAAGGAGATAACTACAAAATTTAGCAAGAATTGTTGAGTCTTGACCGATACCTTTTGTGCCATTAGTATCCCTAATGGTTTAATTTCGTGTTGATCTACTCATACCAAATGGAAGGTTGGTGGCTAGAAGGTTGGTTTCCCAAGGCTTTTCCATGTATCTTCTGGCAATACATTTACTCTTGATTCTTCGTTGACAATTGCATTTGTCAAGGTTTTAACCCAAAATCTGCATATGCACAACCACTCGTCTCTTCCCCATGTTTATTGCTAGCAACATTGGATCGATGACTTGCTCTTCATGCAGCGGGGGTTCTATTATTATGTTTGTACTTGTACTTTTTAATTTTGGTCGTGCTTTACTTTATTAGTGATTGTTACTCTTAGTTGTGGCGTACTCTGTAGGAGTTTTGTCATTCTTATAGGTATAGTGTTTTATAACACTTGTCTCGTTATATTTTTATCAAACTCCGATTGTGTGGAGGTACTTACAATTTCATTGGAACCTCTTTGTTCCTTTCTATAGCTTGCTCCACTTCCACCTTTTCTTCTTAAAGTTTTTATTCCTTTGTATGAGGGTTTGGATATATAGCCTTCTTAGTTTGCGCTTGAGTGACGGCCAAAATTGCTTCATCTTGTCCTTCCACTTCTGTTAATGTTGCCTTTTTACTTTGGACAATGTATGTCTTCATGCTCGCTTGGACCACACCACTTGCACAACATTCCAGCCTTGTTCTGATTATTTTGACATTCTTCGGCGAAATGTCCCCATTCATTACATTTGCGACATTGTATCATGGGTCTTCCTTTGGCATCATATTGGATTTTGCTTCTTGCCCCACTGTTATTGTTAAACTAATTATAATTTCTTCTCCTATTGCGATACTCGCTAAGTGATGCATTACTTTTATTATTGTTTTGTTGCTTTGGTGTATTCGGTGGGGTAGATTGCTCACCTTGTGTGAAGAACACTTGTGTGCTTCTTGTTTTTAAGTTAAATGGGCATTCCTTAATGGAATGTCCTAGGACTTGGGAGAAGGCACACAACAATTTCTTAGGGTAGTTCGTTTTTATATGACCTTCAATTTTACATTTTGTACACCACAATTCATTATTTTATTTGGTAGCTTCTTTCTCTACTTTTAATTCCTTCATTCTCATCATATCCCCTCTCAGGGCTTGGACACTCTTCAATTCATTATCATTCCTTTTGTTTGAACTCTCATCTTCTTCTATCTTTATTTTTCCCTGAGAAGATGTTTTGTCCTCACTCTCTATATCCATTATAAGCATCAACATAGGAGGGTGGCACAACTTTCATCTTCTTCCTTAGCGAAGAAATCAACCCTTTGATGAACCACCTCTTCTTCAATCTATCCACATGTTGGTTTTCTAGTTTCACTAGCAATTCCTTGGCACCATGATTATAAGCTCACATTTTCATGTTTTCCTTGTTTTGTATTGTATATTTCTGCCACAATTTGATTGTTGTCTTGAAGAAGTTTAAATTTGTCCTCAAATGCCTTTTTCAATAAATCCCATGTGGCTTTAGAAGTTGCTTCAAGCTCCATATACCAGTCTATTGATATACCCAACAGGGTTGTTGGGAATGCTCTAAACCAATAAGCCCTATCATCCTGGCCATTGGCTACCCCTATTATGTCACATGTTTTGCAGTGTCGTATGGGATCCTTCAATCCATTTCTTGTGAACTTTGGAAAGTTTTGCCCCTCAATGTTCGAACTTGCTAGGGAAGTCGCAATCCTTCTTGCCTAGTGCACCCTTTATGGTTGGAATTTGGCTAGAGAGTTTTGATTTATACATGTTGATGCTTCTCTTTCACTCTCATCCACGCATGAGTCTCCTACTTGTCCTTCCTTAGTGTTCGTCAAACTCGGGTTACCCTCGAGATCTTTTCTAGGCTCCCTTCATCTTGGGGTTTTAGGATTAGGTCCTTTGATTCTTAGCTCTTTTGTAAGAGTTCTTCAATATGGTGTATGTTGTTCTCATATGTTTTTGTCAGTATGTAGGCTCTCCCTCCCCTTCCTCTTTGTTCGATGTTGATGGTATGGATGGTTTTTTGACTTGGTTGATGAGATCTACATACGCTTCATCGAGGATCAGTAGATGCCTTGCTATTTCCTCCCACTCTCCCTTTATATATTATGTGATCGTGAAGGTCTTTTTCTCTTGTCGACTACGACTTTGGCTTTCGCTTCATCTTTTTCTCTTGGATGGGCTTGGGCTTTCGGTCAGAAACCCTTCGGTTCCCTTGACTATTCCCTTCAATCTTCTCCTTCCTTCCCTTTGTTTCTTTATCCTTATGCATCTTCCAATTTTTTCTTCTAATAGTTCGTAACCACTTTGTGATCTTTTCCCTTCCTTATTCAGGTATAAGGGCATTAATTCCTTGAAGTGCGTCATTGGTTAGTATCGTGTTCCTCCTCTTCCCTTGGTATCTTTCCTTGTATCATTGTAGTATTTGCTGACGACACTATTCTTGTTCTTTCTTTGCATGGAGGTCTTGTAGAATGATAAAGTGTTGTGCAAGGAGTCTTGGTAATCAGTTCAAAAGATGGTCTACTTCATTGTTTACTTGTAAGTTATTCCAAATCATGTCTTGAGGGATCTATCTCCTAACAGCTTCACTCCGCACGTGCTCTTTTACTGATATGTCCCATAAGTTCACAAGATCTTGCGTCAGATCGTCTTCTCTTTCTTTGTTGGATTATACTGGTTTCTCTACTGGTTCCCTTAGTCTCCCAATTTGATTGAAGATTTGTTTACATTTACAATATTGCCATTTTTCTCGATCTTACATTGTATTCTACCATGATTCTTATAGACAATGGCACCAAATGTTTACTGCCTAAGTCTTTGTTTAATTGTCACAGAGTAAACATTATAAGAAACTGTATAATAAATGTCATTATAAGAACTCGTAACAACAATTACACAATGATGTATCAATATCTTTCATTAACAGTTTACACAATTTTTTTAGGGAACTTCCATAGATGCGATCCCCATTCTTGATTACAATAGGATTATATAAAGTGGCTGACAATTGTTGAGAACTACCAATCGTTAGCAATTTCCAACTGTTTACATTCGAGAACTAACTATTCTGACTACAAGTAAAACTAATATAATTATTTTGCTGACTACAGTCCTAGTTTTTTCCTATTTTTATTAAGCTTTCTTAGGTTAATAAAGTGGTTTAATTAGGTGAGTGGGTATTATGAGCTGTCACCATCCTACAAGGGAGTTCCCATTTGCTTTTTTGGGAAGATTATTTACTATGTTTAGACTGCTTGGTGGTCACTCTCTATTGGCTGGTTTTGCCACCTCCACCCTCTCCTTGGTCTTTATAATCTCACTACCTAGATTGTATTTTCACTATTGTTAAAGTTTTTTTGGAGAATTTCTAATGCAATTCTGTCATCTTGACATTTGCATATCTCTTAGAATCGTTGACTGACTTTTGTTTATGCATTTACAACTTTTATAGCTTAGAATCTCTTTTAAAAGGTATTTGGGCTATTCATCTAGTTTATATTTCTAAGAGTTACATTATCTCACCTCCATGAATTTTCATCCCCCTTTCTGGGAAAATACACAATAACAATAATATTTTATTAATTATGTGGCCCCTTTTATCGAAAATGAGAAATAATAATTAATTCGAATCCAAATACTCAATTCTAATTAAATTTATTTTCATAATAATTTCTCCTTAACCCATGGGGAATATAGGAATGGGTAAGTTGACCACAAAATTAAATTAGTTAAAAATGGGACATTACACACACACACACATATATTGCAATGCTTATTTTTCAAAACTAACATAAAATAATTCATATAACTTTTGTATTTACATTTTGGTGATCATTAGAATCTTACAAATTATTGTTATTACATCATTCTAAATTTGGATCTTGTTCATATTCTTGTCAACAGATTGTAGATGCCGATGATATAGCTTTGGGAAAGTACACAATTGATGATGTTATACTTCCCCTTCCTGGGTAAGCATTGCCTCTTAATGGAGAGTGAATTACACAATTGCAAAAGTTAATCTGGATAAAAGTTCATGTTCCTGGTTTATACTTGTATCGTGATATTCTGTTTTCGATGTGGAATGAAATTCTTGTTGCAGGTCAAGAATAATTTACCCTGCAAACGATATTGTTGAAACATTTCATAGTCTAGCTGGAAAGGTTTGTTTCACATGCTTTACTGAGAAGCAAAAAGATTTAGGGCATGCCTTGATCAGAAATTTTGAAAGTATGATTATTTTTTTTTTGTTTCTAGATTGTGTGCATATACAATACTTCACATGCATCGATTGTATAAAAGGTGCATCGTTTAGGTACTTTTGTATAAAAGAAGAAAAATAAACACTGTTTTGAGACTTGGGGTTTACAAGTTTAATGCATATATTTTAAAAAATTCTTTACAGAGTTGGAAATGCTTGTCTTATTGCCCTTTTCTTGAGAAAAAAGAAAAAATGAAACTGTCATCTTGTTCTTTGGTGATGTACTCTGAGTTCATTAGTTTCTATGCTTATAGAAGCTAATCATTGATTGGCAGCTACCCATTTCAATGCCTTTGCATATGGTTGTTAGTGTTTACTCCAGTAATGGTAATTCAATACACTATAGAAGTAAACTAGAAACACAGTGTCATTGAGTATATAAAAGCATTCACAGAACAGATATATGTATGAAGCATTGTAGTCTTTATTCATGTACTTGCAGTATTACATTATCATATCAACAACACTCCCCGACTATGAACCAAACAGCAACATAAATAGTTAACCGGCGTCGGTTGAGAGCACCAACCGTCGGCAACTGACAAGTACCAACTAATCCTGAGTGCTAACTAGTCCCGAGTTCTGACTAGCTTGAGTGCTAACTGACCCGAGTGCTAACTAGTCCCGAGTGCTAAACCCGGACAAAACATTATTTATTTATTCCATTATTATCTATTCCCAGTACGACCGACTACAACATTTATTTAATTAGTACGGTCGATTACAATATAATTAATTATTAACATGGCTGTCTACAGTTAGAAATCATAGCATTTGCCAAGGAGCTTTGAGAAATGCACATCATTACTGCCAGGGAAGCTGCATTTCTATTTCAGATATAATGGCAATTCTACTTCCCTACCATGAATGTTATTCTTTATAGAACGCATAATTTCTTGCAAAATATCTTCTTCTGTCTTAGAGTTGCTGGTTTAAACTTTATTTCTTCTCTTAGGTGATATTCACTCCAAACAACATTTTGTGGTGATTGGCTGGAACTTGCCAGCACTCTAATTTATAGGTGTCACATTCACTCTTGTTGTTGGTATACTTCTGATCCCTCGGCTGGCAGTTTTCTGAGCATTTAGTATTTATGTGGACCCTTGTAGTTATACTGCTTGCATTCCAGGAGTTCATCGCTTCTGACGGCACGAGATTATCCTGAGTTTTGAGCATATTACGGAATTTTAAGTGATTAAGGTAATAAAGTCACATTGACTTTATTTATATTTTATATCACTTAAATGTCAAAAGGGGGATTATAATATTTTAATAACTTTAAATATTATAAAAGTGCGCTCAAACTATTGAAAAGGGATATATTAAAATATTATAATATTTTAATGATGAGAAAGGCCGTACATTTCTTGAAATGCGTGCCTTTTGGTATAAAGGCATTTCCTGGCAATAGAAACTCATCTCTTTGACTATTTCGAATTGCCTTGTGCATCTTTTCTCTGAGCATTCTCCTGAGAGCAGGGTTTGATCATTGTGTCCATTGGAGAACGGAAAACTCTTCAGTGTTGAGTACGTTTGAGGCTGTGAGAGATCAGCTGAATCCGTACAGTTGAGGGCTTCACACAGAAGTTCTACAGTTGCAGACAGAGCTTTATTTATGCAGTATTTGTGCTTGATAATAATTGAGGGTTTCTTGGTGGCGTACTTCTTGCTTCAGGGATTCTTCTTTCAGAGATTCATTTCCTTCTTTTCATGGCCGTACGGACTGCCTTGGTTTGTGTGCCTTGAGAAAGGCGTGTGAAGTGAAAGGGAGAAACGCCTTCTTTTTGAGCTGGTTTTGGCTTCTATCCTTGGCGCCTAGTCTATTCAGTGCATTGTGACCTGTTTCTCAGCAGGAGAAACCCCTTCTGGAGCCTTGGCGTGCCTTCATGCTGATTTTCACCATTTCCGGCTGTAGATCTGGCTATTGCTTTATATAAAATAACTGGAGTTTTTCGGGTATGTCTGTTATGCATATTCTAATTGTCTCAGTATAATAACAGCTTCTGTATTTCCAATTTGTGAATTTTTGCTTTAAATTTCATTTTATGAGCAAAAATATGCTGCGCCCCTTCTCTTCTGTCTATTAAGATTTCTTTAAAAAACTAAAAAAACAATTAAAGACTTAAGAATTTGGGGGTTTTGAGCGGAGAGCCAGCAGGGCTCATCACAGTGGTATCAGAGCTCACATCCTGCCAGCTTGTGGGGTTTGAGAATTTATGAAGTCAAACAGAGAGGGTTTTGGTAAGTCCTATTTCAGAGGTGGCCCTAGAAATCAAAGAGGCGACCAGAATCCTTTTCCACCATTTCCGTTTGCAGATCAGGAGGAGGAATTAGATTGGGACAATATGGCGAACAGGGCTGGAGAAAGTTCTCACAGAAATAATTGGGAGGATGAGGACAGAGAAGCCAAAGACGTGCTTAGAGGCATGGTTGCAGGGCAAGAGCAAGTTGCAACTATTCTTCAACAACTCAGCACGAATGTTCAGAATTTGTCATTAAACAGAGCTCGTAGTTTGGATTCAGATAGAGATGGCAGTATCCATAGACAGCCACAGAGGATTATAGATCCAGTACGCACCTATGAGAGAGCTACATATCCCACGTTCACCAGAGATGATGCTGAGGAAGTGGATGAAGCTGAACAAGGTGGTGAAATAAATTTTGCAGATAATATTATGGCGATGCATGATGAGTGGGATAATTTGCCACCAAGGGTTAAGGAGCACCTTAACTTTGACAGGTTTATGAGCCAGAAGAGAGAGCACACCAGGAACAGGAATGACAGGCGTCCTAGACACAAACAGAGTGATCTTAAACAGGCAACCAGCAAACTAACTTTAGTACACTTTGATGGCAGTGGCAGAGTTACAGCACGTGCCTGGGTTAGTAAACTGGATACTTTCCTGACACTACGCCCCATGCCTGAGGTGGATGCCATTCGCTTTGCAGCACTTCATCTAGATGGCGTAGCACATGACTGGTGGATTCATGGTATGACTACCCTTCATCATGACAGGATTACCTCTTACCAGGAGTTTACTGATAGACTGGTAGAGAGATTTGACAGAAGGGATCCTGAGCTTTTCTTCAGAGATTTAGCACAGCTGAAACAGTTAGGTAGCTTGGAATCGTACATTGGTGAATTCCAAAGACTATCTGTTATGGTGACAGGGATCTCAGAGAGAAGGCTGGTCATATTATTTATTGAAGGTCTTTTCGAGCCCATGAAAGGTTGGATAAAAGCATTTGATCCACCTACCTTACAGGAGGCAATGAGGAAAGCTCGCAGCATGGAGCTATCTACACCTCGTAAGCCTTTTAGCTCGAGCTCGAAGCCTACAACATCATACACGGAAAATAAATCAGATCCAAAGAAGGCTGATAATACAGATCAGAAAAAGAAATTTGCAGCCCCTTTAGATCGAGAAACCATGAATGATTTGAGAAGGAGAAAACTCTGTTTTTATTGCAAAGGTCCGTATGATTTTAATCACGATTGCCCCCTCAAACCAAAAGGGCAAAACAAGCATATGGAGTGGTTTTATGAGGAAGAACCATTGACTGATTTTTCTGATCAGCGAGCTCCAATCTATGATACAGATGGAGAAGAATCAGAAAATGAAGCAGAAATTGCAGAGGAAACAGAACTTAAGGAGGCTCATATGTCCAGCATGCAGAAAGAGGGTTCTTTCAGACTTCGTGGGATCCTAGCTGGTCAAAGGGTCATATCTCTCCTTGATACAGGTGCAACCCATAATTTCATCGATTCACGGTTGGTAGAGAAACGGGGTATTCAAACTCAGCAGTTTGAAGGTATACGTGTGAGGGTTGCAGATGGGAACACTCTCGATTGTGAGAGGATGATACCTGACTTGCCTTTGAAACTTAATAATTTCGAGTTCAAGGCAGATTTTTATGTGGTAAACATGGGTGGAACTGATGTAGTTCTTGGCATGAAGTGGCTTCATGCAATAGGAGAGTTCACGCTTAATTTGCGTGACATGGAGATGAAGTTCACCATTGATGGCACAAATCATATTCTCAAAGCCATCAGGGACAGCAACCTTAGGGAGATTTCACTTCGGCGAATGGAGCGTTTGATTCGTAATGATATGGTAGAGTGGGCTGCTGAATGCAAGCTAATGCCTTCACAGTTGGATCAGCAAGCTTCTCCATACCATCCAGATGTGCAGGAACTTCGAATCAAACATGCGAAGGTATTCAGTGCTATTCCACCAGGCAGGCCTCCTGATAGAGGTATTGAGCATATTATAGAGCTGGAGGAGGGCACGAAACCAATTATGATTACTCCTTACCGGCACCCCAAGCGTCTGAAAGATGAGATTGAGAAGACTATTCAGGAGCTGTTAGCTATGGGGCACATCAGGCCGAGTAAGTCACCCTTTGCTTCATCAGTTGTTTTGGTGAAGAAAAAGGATGGTACACTTAGAATGTGTATCGATTACAGAATGCTCAACAGGAAAACCATTAAGAACAGGTATCCTATTCCTCGGATAGATGAGTTGATAGACGAGCTTCATGGAGCTTGCTACTTCTCAAAGATTGATTTGAGAACAGGTTATCACCAGATCAGAGTCCGAGAAGAGGACATAGAGAAAACGGCGTTCAGATGTCACTGTGGACACTTTGATTTTTTGGTTATGCCATTTGGGTTAACCAATGCTCCAGCCACGTTTCAGTCGACAATGAACAGGGTTTTCCATCCTCACTTGAGGAAATTTGTTTTAGTGTTCTTCGACGACATCCTGGTATATAGTAAATCATGGGAGGAACATATGGTTCACTTGGATGAGGTTCTGAGTATACTTGACAGGGAGTCCTTGTATGCCAAGGAGTCCAAGTGTGCTTTGGGCATGGCAGAGCTTTTATATCTGGGACACATCATCAGCGGTGCAGGAGTCAGCATGGACCCAGAGAAGGTTCGAGCCATCATTGATTGGCCTACACCTGAGACTTTGACACAGCTCAGGGGATTTGTAGGATTGTGTGCTTTCTATCGTCGGTTTGTTAGTGGGTTCTCGCGGCATGCTGCGCCACTAACCGATTTGACTAAGAAAGGTGCTTTTGAGTGGACACCACTAGCACAAGCGTGCTTTGAGAAGTTCAAACTTCTCATGACTTCGTGTCCTGTTTTGTCTTTATCGGACTTCACTAAACCCTTTGAGTTACATTGCGATGCCAGTGGTGAGGGTATTGGTGCAGTTATTATGCAGGATCGTCACCCTATAGCTTTTGAGAGCAGAAAGCTAAGAGGGCCTGAACGGAGTTTTAGTATCTATGATAAGGAAATGTTAGCTATCATGCATGCGATGGCCAAATTCAGGCAGTACTTGATTGGTAGTAAGTTCACTGTAAAAACCGATCATAATAGTCTGAAGCATTTTCTTGGACAGCGAGATCTTAATGAGAGACAACAAAAATGGGTCAGCAAGCTTCAGTCTTACGATTTTGACATCTCTTATGTCAAGGGCACTCAGAATGTGGTTGCTGATGCTTTATCTCGCCGTCCTCACTTGGGTTCTATTACATTGGTTTCAGAAGATTGGAGACACCTGATTGTAGCAGAGTATGCTAAGGACCCATGGGCCTCTAGCATAGTAGATGGATCAGTGTTGGATGATAGGTATTCACTTGTAGATGACCTTATCATCTACAAAGGGAGGATTTTATTGGTCCCAGGTTCTGAGATGAGGGACAGGGTTTTGAGGTCATTGCATGATTCACCCATGGCA
>VDFB02353493.1:176160687-176393795 GCA_007258455.2 Sequoia sempervirens | reverse complement strand
AACAAGAGAGAGAGAGAGAGAGAGAGAGAGAGAAAACCAAAGCCAAAAGACGAGGAACAGAGCAAAAATTAGGGGGTCCCCATTTTGAATGGGGTGATGTGTGAAAAGGTCACAACAGGTCCCTGGCACTTTTTGGCTCGTTTTGGCATTTGAGGATGATTTAAGTCATTTAAGTATTTTAATATCATTTTTGGGCCCCTTGGCCTAGTTGAATGACTTTATGTTGTTTTAAAGGGTGGCCTTAGAGTGGGACGCCACACTTGAGACATTTTAATGTTTTTAAAATGTAATATTATTTGTCTAAGTGTGGGATGCCTAGGGAGATGGAGAAAGGATGTATTTTAATTTTAAATATTTTTTTTATGCTAGGGGCATCCACTTTTGGAGGGAAAAGAAGGAATTCAAAGAGTCTCCTCAAAGTGCTATAAATACGGAGCTTTGTTCATTCTTTTGGCATCCATTGTTTACTACAACAAAGTGTTACTGAAATGATTTCAGACCCCTTGCTTCGAGGAATGCATACCTCCTAGCTAATGTCGGTTTCGTGTTTGAAAGATAACACCTAGTTGATTGAGACTGTTTCTTCATTCAGAGGTTGCAGATTGAGCTTCACAATTGAAAGTTTTGATGATATTTTCTGTTTTTGGGTTGCTGGTTTGTGCTTGGCTAAAGCACGGTTTTGGTCATTGCCCATTGTGAGAATTTGTGCTTGTTCTGGGTATTTGTTTTGTGCATTCCTATGCTCTAGGCACCCCATTTCCTGAAGTTACAGATTTTATTATGGAATGGTTGATTTTCTAGAGAGGTAGCCCTTCTCCATGGGCCGCCCGTACCTTGCAGCCTTGCATTGGAATTTGTGCCATGATAATGAGTGCATTTTGAAGGTGTTTGTCTCTTACATTTTGGTCGCCTAGTCTCTATGGTTCATTGGCATTTTGTTTGATGAAGTTTGGAGCTGTTTTGATGAAGATATGAACATTTTGGTGATCTCCTTTGCTGGTTAGAATTTCAGTTTGCTGCTTTTTATATCAGATTTGACAATCTCCAGTAGTTAGCTATATTTCCTTAGCGATCTCATTCATATTTTAATAAGGAATATAGTGTCTTTTGGGTTGATTAGAGAGCTAAAATCATCATAGTATCATTGTATGAGAGAGCATATTGTAACATTGATTTCAATAGTACTGATTAGCATTTTACTTTTTGTATGTATCACTCGCTAAATAAGTGGTCGAGTGTTTATATTTTCAGTTTTGTTACTATCGCTCCAGCTGAATAAGTGGTTCAACTTTATGGTCGGTTATCCGCCTACTTTACTTTCCAACATTTACTTTCAGAATGGCCAGCTAGCCGCCTACATCATTATACTTTCATTTCCATTTTGTAGCTAACGATCCCCTCACACCATATGCTCTCACCTTGCCCACATTGGGATCTTGGTGATCAGAAAGTGAAGGATTCCCTTTCAACTGGTTATATTTTGGAGCTAACCCTAAAGGGTGCATTGTTGTTTGGCAAAAATTCAAAAAAAAATAAGGGGGATATTTTAGCTGCACACAATTTTTCTGATTTATAATGAACACTATGATAGGATGTTGAATCACCATCATTAACAGATTGGAGAATATCATTGTGTGTGCCATCAACATTGCACACATCCTCATCAAATGTACTGCTGTTATGAACCTCATTGGATGACTCAAATGGAATAGTAGAGGCTGCTGATTTGACATCATCATAGCACACTTCCTCTTCCAAAATAGATGCATGTACATCCAAAGCATCATCCTAAAACTCAACCAAACCATCATCATAAAGTATGGCATCCTCGTCACCTACTGTTGTGACCTTTTCACACATCACCCCATTCAAAATGGGGACCCCCTAATTTTTGCTTTGTTCCCATCTTTTGGCTGTGGTTTTGCTACTGTCTCTCTCTATTCCGTCTATCTTTCCGGGGATGTGCCCATCTTTGAGCCTAGGTTTGAATTTTGGCTAAGTTTGAGAAATTAGGGTTTGCATTCTTCAGGCCAATTTGAAGTCAAATTGAGTGAGCGAATTGAAGTCTAAGCTTGACACTACGTTCAGGAGGCTTCCAGTAGGTTCCCAACAAAATTTCACTGAATTCTGACAACTTACTATTTTTAGTAAGTACTTAATTTGGGACATTTTCTCAGCACTGTTGAAATTCTGACTGCTACACTGCATTCAAAACACTTTAAGCTATTTGCATGCAAAATTTGAGCTGAATCTGACAATTTGCTATTTTTAGGAGTCCTAACTTTGAAGCCAATTCTAGGGTTTGCATGTGTGCTTTTTCAATACATGTCTGGAGAATCTTTTTGGGTTTTTCAAGACCTTCGCGATGATATAACATGCAAGCTGAGATGATGACTTTCAACAATTTTGACTTTGGGAGCCATTTTTAGGGTTTGCATGTTGGATTTTTTCAGTGCATGTTAGGATATTCTTTATGGGTTTTTCGAGAGCTTTGCAACGATGTGACATGCAAGCCAAGTTGATCATTTTTCAGGGACTTACTATTTTTGGCCATTGCTTGCATGCAGACCAATTTTTTGGGGCTTTTGGGTTTTTTGAGATCTCTCGGGCGATATGACATGCAAACACATTTGGCAGTTAGTTGATCACTTTTTCAGGCATTTACTCTTTTTAGTAGGATCACTCCAACAACACCCCAACGCTTCAGTGTCATGAACAAGAGCAATATGCAACAAAAACGGGGTCAAACGGAAGTCATTTGAGGTGCATGCAAGGAAAATTAGGGTTTCCAACTTCGGGACTCAAAATGAGGGGTAAAACGCCAGAAAACTGAAAAAATGATGTATCCCATCACGGTTAGCGTCCTTCAAACTGTCCATTGGTAAAATTTGAGCGCAATCCAAGTACTTACTATTTATAGTAAGTCACCTCCAAAACTGGGCTATAAATAGCAGGTCAACACGAAGCACCAGTGTGAACAGGTCAAACAGGGCATGAGGACCCTATGGAGCAAATTTCAAGTCAATCGGAGTTATAGAAGTTCAAGAACCAAGAAGTTAATATAAATAGCAGGTCAGCGCGAATGGCAGGTGTAAATAGGTCAGTTATATCATGAGGGTCAGGGTGAACAAGTTTCAAGCCTTGAGAAGTTGCAAAACTTTGGAAATCACAAAGACTTCATAAATTGCTAAAAATAGTAAACAGGAGCAAGCAGGCTTGGAAATTTTCTAAGTCTCCAAAACTGGCAGGAGCACCTTGTAAATACGCCCAGCTTGGAGGGTGATGGAGAAAATCATCTAAGTCCAAAATTGGTAGGCCACCCCCTCATATGTGCCCAACTTCAAGGAGGCTAAGGAAAAGTTGCTAAGGCGTTGAAGATTCCCTGACATCACCTCAAATGTGCCCAAATCAAGGAGGTGGCTGAGAAATTTTCTGAGTGTTAGGAACTGGGAGTGGACCCTCCAAAATGCGCCCAAGTTTGTGAAGGAAGCATGAAAAATTTTCAAGTGTTGAAGAATGGCAGGGGAGGGGGTCAAATGCGCCCAAGGTAGCAATGGAGAGATGAAATTTTTTCTAAGTCTGGGCAACTGGAAGTACATATACTCAAATGCGCCCTTGATGAGATGTTGCCTAAAAATTCTTCTAAGTGTTTGCAAATGGAGGAGCACCTTGTCAAATGCGCCTAGCTGGTGAAGTAGAGTGGAAAAATGTCTAAGTGATTGAAAATGAAAGCTACCCCCCTTTAATGCGCCTAGTTGTGATGAGAAGCTAGAAAACTTTCTAAGTGTTATCAAATGGAAGTTGACTCCTCCAAATGTGCCCAAGCTTTAGGGAGGGTGATTTGAAAAATTTCCTAAGTCATGGAAAGTGGAAGCACACCCCTCCATATGTGCCCTTCTCATGAGACAAGTTGAAGAAAAGTTATAAGGCATCAAAATGAGACCACCACCTAGTAAATGCGCCCACCAAGGAAGGAGTTGAGTTGAAATATTTGCTAAGTGTTTGAAACAAGGACTCCCCTACAAAATGCACCCTTGAAATAAGGCCTCTTAAATATGCCCTTGAGGAAGATGAAATTTGTCTAAGGCATTACAGATGTTAAACGCACCCATGATAAAAAGTTATGAAGAAAGCAAGGTTTGCTAGGGAAAATGATGAAGTCCATCAGATCCAGAGATCAATCAAACCTTGGAAATCAGAACATGGGGATCAAGTAAGTGAATTGAATTTATATTATAAAGTTTTTTGATGCTCTTCTCTTTATTTGTTTTGCAGGATGAACGCTGGGACCAAAGAGTGATAACTTGAGGTGAGGGAACGGATACTCCAAGACAATGTTACAACCTTGGAAAAGAAAAGTTACATGTTTGAAGCTCCTCCATGATGTCTTATTTGCGCCCAAGCCATGAAGAGAGATGTTGGAAGAAATGGCTAAGTGTTGGAATTTCTCCACAAGGACCTAATATGCACCCGACTTAGGGAGACAGGTAGCAATGAAGAAATGATCGAGTCCAAGACTGGAGAATTCTCCAAGATCAGGATGGAAAAATAATGAAGGCCCAAGGGTTAGAAATCGTCCTCAAGTATTTCAGAGTTAAAGAACGACAAAGGAAAATCATCATTAGGCAGGAGAAAGAAGTTGTAGTCTTGAAGTTTCAGATTGAGAACGTGCCTGCCATGCCAGTTCAGGAGGTTGAAGCTGTGTTGATCAAATTGATCGAATCTACAATCAGGGCAAAGAACAGTGGGAACACATTCCTGGACGAGAATCTTCTAGAAGGATAGTGGTCATTAATTGCTCATGGTGGTCAAAGGAGGAGAGTGGTAATCTTGGCTCATTTATTTCCCCCACTTTTTTTGGTGGCAGTTTATAGGGTTAGGGCTTATGTGGCTCAATTTGAGCCCTTCATTGTAATTGAATCTGAACCGTCCACTGGATTTGGCCATCTATAAAAGGGGCATCCCCCCTCATTTGTAATTCATTAGATTAGAGATCATAGAATAGCAGAGCATAGAGAGACAGTTAGCATAGTTTGAAGAGGAAGGAAAGCTTTCTCATTGAATGCTTTGTAAGAAGTTGTTGTGAACACTCTCATAATAAAAAGAGTTTTCATTGATGGTGATTTCTTCTTTTAGTTGTGAGTACCTAGCAAGGCTCCTTCATCCTTCCGAATCACTTAGCATTTTAAAGTAGAGCTTAAAGTAGAATAGATTTTATTTCATGCAAGTAGCTAGTAATTGTGGAATGTGGTCTTCAATTTGAGCAAACTTCATTTGTCCATACCACTAGTGGGCTCATTGATGGTGAGTTTGCCTTGCGTGGTCAACTGGAACCTTGTGGATTTAACTTCGATTACGATCTTCATGTTGGTATGCGTTGTCATGATAGTATCTTCATTGTTGAATTGTAATCTAAACATTTCTAGTTACTCCCTTTGAAGATTGCACCGGTTCTGTGGAGGCTGTCCGAAGTGAGGCAAAGCAGAGCCTAGTTGAAGTTTGTGAAAGTTGATTGCCACATCCCGCGCCTTAGAGTAGTCCAGAATCTTTCTAATCCCTACAACCATTCAATTCCGCAATTTTCTGGTTAGTATTAGGAAGCTTGCACTTCATTGACAAATCTTTCGAACCACATGAAAACCCTTTAACCCATTGTCTGTTGTCCGCTGCCGAACAATTGCGTAAGTCCCCTCGTGATACGAGCAAATCACAACGAACCAACTGAATCTATTCCACTGCATGAAAGGAACCTTGGAGTTGAACGCGTGAACTTTCTCGCAATCTTAGCATGCTGGATACTTTGATCAAGAGAGAATAGAGTAGCCATTGGAAACTTTATTCTGCAGTTTGGTGCAGTCACAAAAAACACATCAACACCTACCACTTAAGATTTGAACCCTTTTTCTTTCACCTGCTTACTTGGGCATAGGTGATTCAACTCCCAAGGCTCTTTGCAAGTAGAGCAAAAGTTTTGTTTCCTTAACTCATTTTTTCTGCCCTTCTGGATTTCTTCTCTAGAATCCTCATTTCCATTTGTCTTGGGTTCTAACATTTTATTTTCAGCCTCTCCCTTATGTTCGGGTTTCAACAATGTCCAACAATACCCCTTGGTCCCTCATAAGTTCAAAGAGTCCTGCTAACAACTCGGATATAGACTTCTTTGTAGTCATCTTTCCACTGTCTGCCCCCTACTTTATACCTGTTATTTACCCCTATAGCTAATCGATGAGCTGATACCACCCTGTTTGCCTTTTTTTTAAACAATATTCTCTGTTTGACCAATTGACACCACCAAGCACATTCATGAATAATACCAGTAAGCAATTATATGATCATTTTGAATTCATATAAGTCTGATTTACACATGTTGATGCCCAAAAATTTATCAATCCAATACAAGTTCAGGAAATGTCTCAGAGTTGCACAGTCCTTGATCAAACAGTGACATGAATATGGTGGTAGGTCCTATACTCTGTTACTACACATTTCTATCTGTCACAAACATCTTTCTGAGCTTAAAATGCAGATTTAATACACAAACTCGGACTCAGATTTTCAATATATATTTAATACAGCTGATAAGTTCAAGGAAAGAATTATGATTTCACTGCAACCTCTATATCAACAATGTCATGAATGTCCAATAGTAGAACATATTTAAATCTGACCTAAGAGAAGATTATAAAATATCTGTTCAACAACCTTCAAAAACCAGGCGGCTATCACCACTTAGAAATTAGTTACACAGTGACAAATGTATTCAAATGGTATACAGGCTTATGCAATCTCCAGATTTCAGTATGACAGCAATATTAATTTCTCAATGCACAGATTTAAAGAAATGTTAACTTCCTTCAATATTTGCATCAAACATTCCTCTAAAGGCAATTATGTGCAAGAGGCAAGGTACCTGACTTCTCAAAAATGATACGATAGTCAAGAGTAGCCCATTGACCCCTCAAAAATCACTTAAATGCCACGACTCCATAGTTTGTCTACTTCTAGCAGGAGCAGCTGAAACAATAGAGCCCGATTATTGAATCTGCTCATATTTACCCTTAGAATGATGTAGGAAAGTAATTTCGATACCAAGTATTTAGCAATAATGTTCTTGTCTTAGCTGACTGTGCAGTCAAAAAATTCAACGCAGCTTCCAGGCCAGATTTATGTCTCTATCTAAATTTCTACAGGTGGCTCAATTTTTTGTCTTCCTAGGATTTGAATCTCTTGTCCTTTATGCCACGATGGATTCCTAGAATTCGTTTCTTTGGAAGCTCGAAAGTTGAGCCAAGACTCCTCCACTTTCCTTCTCATCTTCAGACTCTTCTGGAGCTCTTTCTACTTCACTTTTTTCAAAATCAGATTGCTGGTCGGAAAAATCAGAACTACTTTCACCGGCAGAATAGTACTCAATCTGGTTAAATTTAACTCCCTTAGGGCAAACATGATCTTGGGACCATTTTTCCCTACACCGGAAACACAACCACTTTCTTCTGAGTTTGTTTAGGGTCTCCGGATCCAATCTTGTGACATGGGGATTATGATGTTTGAACTCCTTATGCTGAGGTCTCAAAGGAGGTCTATGCTGAGGTCTTTTCCCTTTATCCCTTTTTTGAAAGGGGGAATTGGATTGAAACTTGGCCTTAGGAGCAGCCCACTCCATGTTTCTTGCCTTCTTCATGGCCTCCTGTAGGGTTGGTGGATCAAAGGCTTTAATCCAACCTTTGAGTGGTTCCGTTAAACCTTCGCTGAAAAGGATCACCAATCTCCTCTCCGTGATTCCAGTAACCATGACTGAGAGTCTCTGAAACTCAGCTATGTAGGCATCAACTGTGCCATACTGCCTCAACTGTGCAAGTTCTCTGAAATGTATTTCAGGGTCCTTTTTCTCAAACCTCTCGATGAGTCTAGTGGTGAACTCATCATAAGTTGTGATTGACCGATGACCCAAAGTAACTAGGCCATGGTACCACCACTCGTGCGCCACCCCATCAAGGTGTAGTGTAGCGAACTTGATCGCCTCTTCTTCGGCCATAGGTCTAAGAGCTAGATAATTATCCAGCTTCTGTATCCAAGCTTGAGCAGAACTGTTATCACTCCCGTCATAGTGTGGAAGTGTAACCTTGTTGACAGCTTGATACAAATCTCCTTGTACTGATGCTCTTCTTTGATCATAATGTCTCCCTTGTCCTTTATTTTTCCTCTATGATCCATAAAGTCATTGTAGGACATATCCATCTTGATGTTGCCAGGGAGAGAGTCATACTCTGCACGGCCAAGTCTCAACTGCTCCACGAATGAAGCATTCTCTTCAGGATTTGGCCGAGTGTTAACAGGTGCCACGAAGGTGGGTTTGAAGGGCCTGGCTGAGACATAAGTGTTGTTTGAAGTATGTTGAGCAGCATGTCCATCATGCTGGTTGGAAGCACTATGCTCCCCTCTATGCCCAGTGTTGTTCTGTGGAATAGTGTTCTGGCCCACTTTCCCCATCATGAGTGAAACCATATCCATTAAGGCATCCATCTTCCTTTCAAATCTCTGTCCCGGACTGATGGATCTCTCTCTGCCCTTTCCACTATCATCTCTGTTGTTGGTAACCCTCTCGTTACCCCCAACTGATCTCTCACCTTCTGCCATGTCTGTTTCTTGAGAAGACTCCCAATGAGCCCTCAAAACCTCTAAAGCTGTCTGACCTTCTGGAGCCTGATAGGGCTGGAACTGTTTTCCAACCTTCTTGTCTTCCCTTGCAATGTACCTCTTTTCTGTGTCACTCATAGACAGTTTGTTCACAGGATGGCAAGATCTTGGCTCTGATACCATTGAAATATTCCGAGCCAATTTTTTTCGTTTTTTCAAATTACAAATTACAAGCAAAGCACCCGTCAAGGTTAGCAGTTAAACCAAAACGTTGCTGAAGCAACTCTAACCAGAATGTACACCAGGATCCCGATGCGGGCAAGGTGTGAGCATTGGCCAGAGGATCTTAATCAAAATGCGGATGCAGGAACTCTAACCAAGAATGGCGCCGATGATGGCGAGCATATGGTCAGAGGGTCTTCTATGCTAAGTACTGAAAGGGAACTTTACACCAAGTATGTGCTACCCAATCCAGCATGGACTTGAGGCGACCATATGGCAGAGTATTACAAATTACAATGCTTGAAGTAAATAACTGAAATGCTGAAAGTACTCAACACCCAGAATGTGCTTTCTGACCCGAGGTGGGAAAGTAGCTACCATAGGGCGGAGGTAAAGGAAATACTATTGCAATTACTGAACAGAAAACTGAGCATTACAAATTATGATAAGCAAGATAACCAATACTGTCAGTACTACTGCTAGCTTACAATCATAAGTTAATAACTTGCTCTCAATGTGAATCAACAGAGAAATAAAGCTGCAACAATATATAGGAATTTCCTTTACTGAATGAATGAAGCTTAGATTTGAAAAGGCACTAAACAGACCAACCTTAAATTCTGGTTTTTGACAGTCCAGATTTCCTTGTGCACGAACAGCAGCCCTGTACTTCACAAATCCACTCACAACTTGCTCAAAACTTCATCAAATCTCATGAGACGAAATGCCTAATGATCCTAGTATGATGGCGATCCAATTAGAACACTGAAAGCTGATCAAAACCCTCCATTTAATTTATGCACGGAAAACAAGGCAGATCTGAAACAGTACGGCCCAGCAAGAGGGCGACTTTGCATTTAAAAATTGAAGACTCTTCTAAAAATTCTATAACTTAGGACAAAGGGGCGCCTAGCCAAGATAGAAAGAATGAAGCAATACCCAGAACAATCTTTTTGATATTTTCTGATTTATGAATTAAAACTCAAATCTGCTATAGCTAAAATGCAATATCTGGAAACCTCTAATATGCAAAAATCAGAAACTAATTAGACACAATGCTGATTACAATGCACAAATCCCAATGAACTCACAAACTATACTAAATCACCACTAGTTGCTTTGTTGCAAGCAAGAAGCAATGCCCGAGCTAGGAGGCCTTCATTCCTCGAAGCAATTCCAGAGCCAAACCGGCAGCATAACAATACTGTAGACCAAAGATGATCCAATGAAGACCAAGACTCCCTTTTATAATTTTCGGTTGACTCTTTTCGAAACCCTAACCTTCTCTTTTGAGTCAAAGACTCAAACCCTAATCCCTCCACAGGTGGCGTCCCACTTTTCCAAGCAACTTTGTCTTTTAATATCATTTTAATCCTTCCTTGAAAATGGCGTCCACTTTAAGCTTATATTAAACTTCATAAAAGATATAATTAATTCTCTTTAATGAAGCGCCACCCTTAAAGAACATCTTTTAAAAAGACTTAAAGTGAAGAAGCTAGGCTAAGGGGGTCAACGTTAAAATATAACATTAAAACGTGACTTTAATTAAATTACTCAACTTATCTCTCCAATTGTGCCTCGAAGCCATAAATGAACAAGCCAACTGATCAAACTTAAGTAGGAAGTCAACCATGCCGATCCCAACTGTAAAACTGCCAGAAATAGAATTTACTAAAAATAGTAAATTCCTGAAGGTGCTCAGAATGCGAAGAAGAACATACCATTGCGAAGCTCTCTGAAAACCCAGAAAGAATCCGCTATTGAAACAATCAACTCCGAGCCAGAACATCCTTCAAAATAGGAAACCCTAATTTTACCTTCCGACTAGCCTACGGGTCTCCGGAATAGGCCAACAGTCACTGAAAAGATCAGGCTTGAGACGGGGACATTACAGATTTGCTCTTTTGCTCTTCTTTTAGTTCCCCCCTAAAGGCTTGCAGAACCCTTAGGAAGACACCAGCCCCAGGATGACCTTCCTGCTACATGTGCCCATGTCTAGCTTCCAAGATATCAATGGTTATTTCTTTGTTTTCCAGGTATTTCCAGAACTTGTCCTTCGAGCGATGGGTGTTTTGGAAAAGCAACTACCTTAAAATATTTCAAATTGTCTTATTGAAAGTGATGGCAACATACAAAACTCTTGAATTTGTCACTATCTTCAAGTTTCATTGTCTTTATCTGTAAGACGGTCCATATTTTGTCTTTTTCTGTTTTATTAATATGGCTCAATTTCCTTGTCTCTTCTATGCAGACTGCCTTTAATAATAAATTATCGGCCCCTTTGATTGGTCCTATTGAAGTCTCTTGGCTATTAGAATTTGTCCTTGTGAAGGTCTAGGTGTTACTACAATAGTGGTTTACAATTCCTGAGAGGAACAAATTTTAGCCGAAATCACATATTTTTAGAAAGTATAATGATTTAAGCCTTAAAAAGTTCCATTTTAAGGATTCCAATTGAAGAGGGTTTGATCAAATCACCTTAGATCAAAACCCCTTGGATAGAACCTCCCTAGTTTTAAACCATACCTATAAATGCGTCTCCTTTACACCTATCAAAATGCTGATAAAAAATCACTTTTGATTTAGCTTTTTGGGGATCAAATGAATTCATTTAAAATTTATTTCAAATGTGATTGCGTATCGAGTTAAAAATCTCAGCCTTGAGCACTAAAATTTTATCCTTCATGGAAAAAGTTATGCTATACCTGTGCACTTCACTTTAAAAAAATAAAATATTGTTTTCCTCAAAAAATCAATTTTCGTGGGAGATGGAAAAGAAGTGCAATTTGATTCCAAAAATTTTTGAAAAAATATTTTAGAATCTACAACAAATTTTGATGAGACTCTAGTTTGCACCATCTTCAAATTCCTCACAGTTTAGCCGCTATAGGTGCCCGAATGTGAAGATTCAGTTAAAAATAATAATTTCAGTGTCCAGTTTGGCCAAAAATTGTAAACCACTATTATGGGATCACCCCTAGCGGAATGATAAGATTATCGGACTCATCAGAAAATAATTTAGCGGTCTCCTCAATTAACCGTGATTCCTTTATGATGGCGGCAAAATTAATTCGTTGATTTTTTTCAGGCTGTGCTAGGACTTCCGAACTCCCTGTATGTCCTTGAATGGTTAGTGCGACATGAAGATAGTTGCTAATATGGCAGCTAAGCTATGTGTCTTGGTGTGCCTCCTCCTCTTGTTTGATTGTGCATTTGTTTGACATGATTGCCTTGACGACTTAAAGTGTAGTCTTTGGGCCCTTAATTAATCTTCAATGTTTCGATGACACCTCAAGCTTCCTCGATAGCATTATCAAGCTCGTGCTCGTGTAATCAACCTTAATAAATTTGATACCACTTATTAAGAACCAACAAATTAACCTAACCTTCGATCTCAGATATTATCACTACCTGCAATTGATCCGTTGATTCTCCTTTGGCCTACAATAATCGTAACTCACACGATAATATTGATTTACTTGTCTTCTATGAAATTTCTTTTTCCTTGCGATTGTCATATAAATCCGACGTTACTATTACAAAGACTTCTATTTGGCTAGGCAACACCCAATTAAAAATCAACAAATATTTAATATAAACCACCCACAACAATCAGACGGCTATCTGCTTAATATTAATATTCTAGAAGAGTTAATCGATTATCCTGAGCATAGAATTTCTTCCCCGAAATGCATGATAAACCTTCTGCAACAAAAACCAGAAATAAACCAGATGCTTGAAATCTTCAACCCCCAAAAATTTGTCTTCCAACCAGAAACCTTGGAAGAGACCAAATACTCTGAAATTTATCAAACCCTATATTCTCCTTAAAAAATTCAAACCCTAGAAGTCTGAAATTTTCTTTTTGAAAACCAACACACGATGGCAAGAAACCGCTTTGATACCATGGAATATCCCACCCTGATCTGAGATATTTGCTAATTAAAAACTACCTGTGTTTAACTCTTTTTGATCTTATGTTTTTCAAAATATTGCCAGGAAATGCATTAAATTGCAAAACAAGAAATGCTGAAGCACAAATGTATTATTATATCAGATTTATTAATTGCCATGAAGTTACATTGAAAACATTCATATCCGGATGACAATGCTTTGCTCTTGAAAGCTCTATAAAACTCTGAAGGATGATCTCCAGGAGACTAATGAAGCTTTGTGATACCCTCTAAAATAAGATTATCTCTCAGTATGTCCTTGGGTGATCTTCCACACCTGTAGACATTTCTCTCTCTGAGGGTTTTGTCCTCAAGAAAGCCTAAATCTTCAAACTACAACAAACCCTTGCTGAAGCTCTTCTCCAAAATTCTCCAAACAAAGAATAATAATCCAAAATTCTCCAAAATGACCTTCTAATGCCCTTTTATAATGTTCAATTTGCATGTGGCTTCATCTTATGTAATTTACTTCAATTTCATTTCCTTTTCCCTCCTTTTTGGTGTACAACTTTATAATATAAAATATACTTTAATAATCACTTACATCCTTTTAATATAAAGTCCCCTTTTAATATGTTTTAATAACACTTTATTATTTGGCATTATTAATACAAAATGCATAAGACCAATATTACCGATATGACTCCAGGATATAAGTATGCCACCATGCCAGATATAGACAATCTGCCAATTGATCATACCAGTGACTTACTATAAATAGTAAGTATGCATTAAAGTCTCTTGAATGACCTCCGAAAGGTTCGCCACCAATAAACTGGGATGAAGAGCTGAAGAATATTGAAATTAGCACCAAAGGGTCTGTTGTCGAACCAAAGACTACCCTCAAAAGGGTCCTCTGAACACTCTGTTAGCCTATGCGGACCAGCAAGTAGACTAACCGTTGCCTAGGAAAAGAGGACCTTACAGCTAAGGATATGGATTCTACCAACCTGAAGAACAAATTTCAGTCCAAAAGCTCTACCTCACATAAAGATAAAAGAAAGAAACCCTTTCAGAAAGAATGGCCTAAGAAGAACAGAATGAATGATGAGACTTGACAGGAGTTGTAGAGAAAGAAATTGTGTTTTAGTTGTAGAGAGCCTTGGGAACTAGGACACATATGTCTTGGTAAGGGCAAGGTGCATTACATAGATATTGTTTCAGAAAGTGAGGAGGAGGAGAAATCTGATCATAACTAGGGCAGCGAACACAATGAATCAGATGACAAGCAGTTGGATGCCAATGAGACACCACCTAAGGGAGTGAAGGGTGGTACACTTGCTACTATGTCTGGTACACCAAGATCCAACTCTTTTAGAGTTCATGGAGTGCTACAGGGATAGAGGATCATAGTCTTGATTGATAGATGGGCCACCCACAATTTTATAGACTCTACTATGGTTACTAGGAAAGGTTTGTAGACTGAGGAGCATAAGGGATTCAATGTCATGGTTGCAGATGGATATTAGATCTTTTGTATAGAGAAGGTTCCACAAATGAGTATCACAATCGGTAACCATATAGTTACCAATTATTTCTATGTGGTAGACTTAGGTGACACCAATGCCATTCTGGGTATTCAGTGGTTACACTCACTTGAGAAATATTCTCAGTGGTTTATTTCATTAAGATCTTTGTTTGCTTCTTCAACAATTTGTTTCAGTCTTCTTCGTTGGCTTTCTTGTTCTTTTAGTTTGAGTGATCTTCATACTCTTTCCTTTGGTGTTTCTTGCCCGCTTGGTACTCGGCTTTTGTTCTTATTGGGTTGTACGGGCATAAATTGTTGGTCGTACAATCATTAATTGCCAAGAGTACGCCTTCGACTAGTCTTGCGTTCTTCCTTCTCCCACTTGCTTCTTTCCTCGTACTGTTGTAGTATTTGTTGCCTTCGTCGCTCTTGGTCACTCTTGGCCTGAAGGTCTTGTAGTATGATGTAATGATGTGCGAGCAACCTTGGTAGTTTGTTGAGGAGATGGTCAACCTTTGGGTTGACTTGCAGTCTGTCCCAGATGATCGACTAAGGGATCTCTCGCCTGAGAGCCTCCCTCCGTACATGATCCCTCAATGAGATAACCCACAGGTTGACGAGGTCTTGTGTCAATGTGTCTTCTCTTTCCTTGTTTGCTTATACCGGTTCTTTAGCTAGCTGACTCATTATGATGCCATTTTCTTGTCTATGATGTTTCTGAAGGTTTGATTCAACAACGACACCAAATGTGTACTCACAGGAGTAGATTCAACGTACTACGAGAGTAAACGGAAATATCACATACAAAACACGTACAAACATTCATGTATGAATAGTGTGCATAGAAGAGTACTTCATTTATTAATGCAATAGAACGAGAGTACAATCATTTGTACTATCATAACATCAAGATGTAGCACAATGTAGTATAATCTCATAATCACTATCAGCATATGTCTCGACTTCAATGACTCAAGCACATATAGTTGCTAGCAGTGGTTGAGAAACCAACTGTCATGACTCTTCATTACAACTAATCCAAGTAGTCGGGGACTTAATTTCCCAAAACAACATGTAACATAAAGTATATGAAATATTTGTTGCCTAACTATAGTTTTATTTAATTACAATACTTGGCTGACTAATGACACTCTCAGCCGACTATAGACACATGCAACGTATTAATGCCCCAAGCACAAATATCTAAGCATATGTCCTTTACCCATGGAGTGACTCAATTTTAACTCAAACAATCCTCTCTCTAATTATTTGAAATAACTGCTTTGGCCAAAACATTTATTATTTAGTATTTGATTCCTCAGGTCTAACCTGGTAGTCACTTAGCACCTTTACACATGTTGTTTAAGTGTATATATATAGGTATCATTTAGCCAAGATACTAGGGACTTAAGCCCTTAGTTGCATTTTTGCACTTAGTTTTTTTATACAGTCGATTATGCCATTAGTTTACCATTCGTATAATTTAATAATGACATTTCTATAAACAACAAAATAAGGTTACACTAAGGTGTTGTTCTCATCTTTACATATTGCTAGAAATTAATAACTTCTGTGTTGAATATATCATATTTGAAATAACACAAGTTACATAGTTATCCAAACCTTGTACAAGATTATTGATTATACTAGTTCACAGAATAAAGTTGTAGATGACTGCCCAGATTCAAGGCAAAGTACTAAATATGAATTACATATCCACAACAACATGATGCTAAATTGAACTTCATGATACTGATATAGAGTTAGCTTATTCTTTAGTCATAATGCTAGTAAATGACAGTTTATACTTTAGAACTTTTAGAGCTATTTGTGAACCACATAATTCTCAACATATTGCTGGTGATGGGTTGAATATGATTGTTGTATATTGCTACAGCAGTCATGTGAAAGCTCATAGTTTCATCCATAGAAGCATAAATCGTCAAAAAATCCTAAAAATTGCGATTTTTAAAAAATCTAGGAGCTTGCCGTTTTTTCACAGGAAAAATCATGATTTTTTCAGTGGTCAACGCCATGAAAAAATCCTTGAAAATTGGTAAAAAAAGGGATTTTTTCGTTCAAAAAATTGTGACAAAATTGCACACAAAAAAAACCCTAAAAAGTGGCGTTTTTGCTATAAACGCATGCGTTTCTCCTCTTTCAATAAATATCGAGGGTTTTTTTAGTAAGGTGCAACTTTCTAAAGGTGTTTTTGCGGGCGCGTGAGTCATGGGCTTCTCATCAGGGCGAATTTCTGAACGGGTTTTTGGGTTTTTGTTGGTTTCTCAACTGGTCGGCATTTTGGATCATTATTTCTGAAGGCATTTCTTTCATTATTTCTGAAGGTGCGAATTTCTCAGGTAGGAGTCTGAGTCGCCATTGCCAATGTATTATTTTTAATGGACTTTAGATTAATATATTAATTTGTGTATAGATTAATTTCTGAAACTAAATAAACGCATTCAGAAATATATCATAATGATACTATGAAACTAAATAAACGCCTTTAAAAATCTGGGAGAATTAAGTGATATAACGATCTTCAGTGAATTATGTAATAATAGTTTATTACTTAATCTTTATGATATTTTATAGTATAGTTTTGTATAGTTTTTTATAGTATCATTCAGAATACAAACTTAAGAATGTTTAGAATACATTAAGTTTAGTAAATCTTCATTAAATTTTCTACTCACACGCACATAAATTGAAAGTCTAAATATAATAGTAGCATAACTAACACGAGCTTAATTTTTCCCAATAAATTTGATTTTTACCTTGTAGGTATGGTATGAAATTAAATTTGTTCATGCCACTACTAAATTTTTTTTCAAATTTGAATTCATTTTCAATATTTAATTTTACAATCAATACTTTGTTTAACATCAAATACAATCATTACTAATTTACTATGCATTTGTTTATTTAAATTTTTTAGGAGAAGATAAATGTATAACTTACAGTGCATTGCGTTTACTGTTTAACATTGTATTGCCATAAATTGCTGTAGGAGTAATTCTCTATCATAATTTTCTAAAACATTTTTCTCTTGTTAGTCATAATTTTTATCAACATTTCTATCCAAGCCAAGACATACATTCAAATTAACCAGATTATTTATCCCACTCTAAAACACCAATGGACATCTTCAATTCATTCCCACAAAGTAGACTGAATAAAAATTTTTATTGTAGATTTGATCATAATGGCACGTCAAAAAGACTTTGCATGGAAATATTGTACTTCAGTTTCGAGTACAACGAAGGTTAAATGCAATTGGTGTAAGACTAATATCAACGGGGGCATTTATCGTTTCAAATGGCACTTGGCAAAGGAGCCAGGAAATAATAGCACTCCTTGTATAGCATGCCCTGCAAATGTGACACACCAGGCACTACAAGCTCTTCATGCGATTCCTGAGAACAAGGCAAAAAAGGAAAGAACTGAGGTTGAAATAGGTTCTAATTCTACAAATGCTAGAGGGAATCAGGGTCAAGATGATGATGCAAGTGAGTTTTTGAGGGAATCAGGGTCAATGCCGCCTTCTACAGTGCATGGCCCAAACACAGGTGGAGGAAACATTAATGCTTTCTTTGCACCTCGTACTACACCAGGATCACAAACCACTTTGGAGAGTATAGGATGGAGGAAGAATGTCCATGAACAAGCAAGGAAGGCGATTGGAAACTTTTGGTACTACTCTAGCTTGCCATTTCATGTTCGCCATATTGGCAAGGTATGGTGGATGCTATTGCACCTGGGGGTCCTGGGTTCAAAGCCCCATCTTACGAGAGATTGAGGGTTGGTATGCTCAATGATGCAGTATGAGATGTTAAATATGTTGTTACAAAGCATAAAATAGAGTGGGCAAAGACTAGTTGCACCATAATGTCAAATGGATGGACAGACAGAAGGAATCAAACCCTCATCAACTTCCTTGTCTCTTGTGAGATTGGCACTATATTTCTGAAATCCCTGGATGCATTGGATACTATCAAATCTGCAATTGCATTGTTTGAGATGTATGATCTTGTGGTAATAGAAGTTGGGCCACAAAATGTGGTTCAATTTATTATAGACAATGTTGTAGCTTGTGTAGCCGTTGGTAGACTCTTGATAGAAAAATACCCCTCTATATTTTTTACCCCATGTGTAGCACATTGCCTTGATCTAACCCTTGAGGACATTGGAAAACTTGAATGGGTTAAGGAGAGATATTGCAAAAGGCCCGCAAAGTTACAAAATTCATTTATAATCACACGAGGGTTTTGTGCACGATGCGTACTTTCACAGAGGGCAAGGAGCTAGTTCGACCAAGGGTGACAAGATTTGCAACACATTTCCTTGCACTACAGACTCTATGCCAACAAAAAATGAATTTGAAACGAATGTTTGTTTCAAATGAGTGGGAGGAGTCTGGCTTCGCAAATCTAGTAGAAGGCATAGCAGTGGCAGGCTATATGTACTCTTCTAGTTTTTGGGATGCAGCTGAACAAGTTGTAGAGTTTTCAGAGCCTCTAGCAAAAGTCTTAAGACTAGTGGATGGGGATAAATCCCCCATGGGTTATTTGTATGCGGCCATGGATAGGGCCAAGGAGGTGATGAGGGGTAGGATGCAAAATGATAGGGACAGGTATATGTCATTATGGGACATAATTGATAGAAGATGGGATCAACAGATGCATTCTCCTCTCCATGCTGCAAGATATTATCTTAATCCAAGTTTGTTCTATGACCCTTCATTTAGACGTGATGATGGTGAGGTAACACAGGGCTTGTTCTTGTGCATGGAAAAAATGTTTACCAAAGAACAATTACAGGCAGCTATGGGAGAGTTAGCAACGTACAAGCAAGCAAGGGGTTTTCTCTCATCTATAGCCGCCATCGAAGGCAGAAATACCTTGCTACCAGGTAGACTCTATAAACCTGTGACAGTCTCTTTATTTTGTGGACATGATCATTAAGAGTTAAGATTATTTTAAGATATTGTTGCATGATATCATCTCCATGTAATGTGTTTTTGCAGCACAATGGTGGGATTATTTTGATCATGAAACCAAAAACCTTAGATGGATGGCGAGACGCATTTTGATCCAGCCATGCAATTCATCCGCTTGTGAGTGTAATTGGAGTGTTTTTTAACACATACACTCCAAGAAATGCAACCGGCTAACACAACAACGGATGAGTGACTTGGTGTTTGTTCACCGCAACCTCCGCTTGAAGATGAAGAAAGCTCAAAGTTAGACTTTCAATATACTTGTAGTTAGTTGAAATTGTATTCATTATCTTTTTCACTTGTAAGGCCAAGACTAATTTGTACATGGGCTGCAACAGGTACTTGTTGTGACCTTTTCACACATCGCCCCATCGCTGATGGGGACCCTTAGTTGCCTGCTAGTTTTTAGGGTTTTGTCTCCTTGCAACGGTTACGAGAGATCACTTTGCTTAGAGTTTCCATGAGGTTCGCCAAGAGTTATCCAAGCCAAGTCAGGAATTCATGTTTGAATCAGTGCGTAGACGTCATGGAAGCGCTCAGAAGGCCCAAGAGACAAAGATCGACTGTGAATTCGGCCAATTCTGAGACTTCCTATTTTTTAGGAAAGGTTGTTTTTTCGATTTTTCATTTTTGGCATTTTTGGACCAAACAAGGTTCCCTATTTTTTAGGGTTGCTTTTTCTATTTTTAGAAAGTTTCTATTTTTGAAAAGTTTTGATTTTTGGAAAGTTCCTATTTTTAGAAGGGTCCCGAGTTCTGAAAACGCACTCAGAAGTTCGAAAAACTCACCAGAACTCTCAGAAAATCAAAAAGTAAAAATTTGAAAAATTTGAAAAATTTGCAAAAAAAGTTCAAAAAACATGAAAATCAGACCAAAAACGTTCAAAAATCTGGAAAAACCAGTCAAAACCAGTCAAGATCAATCAGATCTGAAGGTGAAATCGTGAAAATCAAATAAAAAATGGTGAAGTTTGTGAGAAATCTGTTCAAATCTGGAGAATTCGCCATGGAAGAAGGATTGAGGAAGGATAAAAAATGTCAAAGAGGTCTCAAAGTCCGCCTTAAGTTTAAGATGCATGTCCATGTATGCTTCAAAGTCCGCCATGCACCTTGGGACAATATCCTTGCATCTCATGAAGTCCGCCATGCATATTGGAGGCATATCCTTGGACCTTCTAAAGTCCGCCCAAGGCCATCCTTGATTCCTTTGAAGTCCGCCATCTCATGAAGGATATCCTAAGACTGCCCAAAGTCCGCCATCCTTGTCCATACAAGCTTTGAAGTCCGCCATCTGCCAAGGGGGATATCCTATAAGCCTTCAAAGTCCGCCCTTGCATCATGTAGCACGTCCTAAAGACCTTCAAAGTCCGCCCTTGCATCTTGAAGACATCCTTATCCCTTCCAAAGTCCGCCCAGCACATAAAATGCACATCCAAAAGGGTCTTAAAGTCCGCCATTTCACTTGAAGACTCGTCCAAAATACTAAGGAAGTCCGCCCTTAAAAGGTGGGACTTGGCTAAAGGCTATTGAAAGTCCGCCTAGGCATGAAAGTAAGGAAAAATCAACATATTTGCTAAGTGTTGGCGCCCACCTAGGGAGAATTTTGAAATCTGGTTAAGTATGAGGGCCTAAAAGGGTAGAAAATCCTTTCCAAAGGGATAAAATGATGAGAATAAGTGCTAAAAAGTTGAGGAAATCCACCCTAGAAAAGAGGGACATCCATGGTGTCCGTCCAAAAGATCTCCAAAGTCCGCCATATGTTGGGAAGAGCTAGCAAAGTATCAAGGACATCCATAATCTTCGTCCAAGATGTCAAGGAAGTCTGCCCAAGATGATAAGATGGTAAGATTTTTGGCTAAGTGTCAAGGCCAAATCCAAAGAAAAGTTCGAGAATTCGCCTAAGTATAGAGGCTAATGGATAAGAAATGAAGATTTCGGCTAGACATCCGGACATTTTTGAGAGGACAAATGCCAAGATTGAAAGGACAAATGCTAAAGAGGATTGGGATATGGCGAAGAATGGAACGGAATATGCCTAACACGATGAGGGAAAAAGAGGGAAAATTTGCCTAAGTATGGAAAAGGCGAAGAAATTGTCAACTTTGGCTAGAGAAAAATGCACGAGGTAAAGGGAAAGGAAGGATCGTCTTTGACCAAAAAGATGAAGAATATGTCAGACGTCAGGAAAATTCAACCGGCAAAGACATTCGGACAAGGATATTGCCTAGAAAAATTCGACCGAGCAAGGAAATATTTGACTTTGGCAGAGCAAAAGAAGCTTAAAATCTCGCGT
This sequence comes from Sequoia sempervirens, assembly GCA_007258455.2. Classification (NCBI taxonomy): domain Eukaryota; kingdom Viridiplantae; phylum Streptophyta; class Pinopsida; order Cupressales; family Cupressaceae; genus Sequoia; species Sequoia sempervirens. The sequence goes on along the minus strand of VDFB02353493.1, from coordinate 176,372,224 downwards.
CGGCAAAGAAAAATGAGGATCTGGCAATGAAATCTTTGACGGAATGGCTTGAATTTTGGTTTGGCTAGACGAAATTAAGGACGAAATCGGAAAATACACTCTCAGCCAAGAAAAACGGAAGAACAATCGAGATAGCCATGGGTCCAAGACGAACGGGTTGGAATTAATTAAAATATTTTAATATTTTAATAATTAATTCTCAACTATTTGGAATTTAAAAATACCTTGGACGGAATCAAATTTGCCAGACACGAATCAGAAGAAAATGAAGTATGCCAGGCAAAGATGAAATCCAGCGAGAAAAATTAAATTCATCACGAATTTAATTAAAAAAATTTAACGTTTATTTAAAAATTCGAAAAATCAAAGATAAGCATTAAATGAAAAATCGAATTTTTGAAGATCAAGGAGATTTGTCCGGATAAGTTCGAGACTGAGCCTTGTCGGAAAATAAAAGGAAAGTTGCCTGTTTGGAAAATGAAAACAAATCGAGGATCAAGAAGAAAGATGGCAGTTGCTAAATCGAATTCAATCCTTCAGCATTATAATGAGTTTCAGCAACTCATTTTTTCACACACAGCTGAAGAGAAATTTAATCTTTCTCGAAATCGTCAGGCAATCAATTCATCAATCGGCAAAGTCGAATTGTCCAGAAGGATAAGCAGTGTTATGCTGAAGAACTTTTCGCGGGAAAAGGAAAAGAGTTTTTCAAAGCTGAATTCTTCTTGAAGAGGGGCGCACTTTTCAAAAAAAAAATCAGATTTTTAAATCTGATTTGCATTTAACGATCCTTCTCTGAGGTTTGGTGATTGATCAATTAAATTTGCTATCTTTTTATGCCCTGTCATCTTGACGAAGTTCTGGCAAGAATTTTCAACTCCATCGAAGTCACTTTCAGCTTGCTTTTTCGCAATATTTTAATTATTTGAACAGCTGAAAGTTATTTTTTCGAATCCAAGGCACGAGGTTTAAATTATTTTAAAGGTCTTTATATTAATGTTAATTTTATGACTGCAGGTTGACGGACACGGCGGACAGATCATCAAGGAAGCTGAAAATGAAGTTCGCCAACAAGGGTGCCCAGAAGGAGACCAAGGTCATCTCAAAGTGGAAGAATGTCATGGACACTGACCTCGGACATGTGGACTTTGACGAATTCAAGCAAAGAGTATACGGTCAGAAGGGACTTCCCACGGCAATAGCCAGAAGAATGGTCAGAAACGGGATATTCCAAGCAGCTGGATTCCCTCCGGCAATGGATTGTGCAGAGTTAATGGTGGAATGTGCTCGCCATTATGATGCCCAAAAGAGACAGATATCGCCCCTGACGGACGATCTTGGCACATTTGAACGAAGTTGGAAACCTTTGGCATCCCTGAACATTCAAGAACGGTCTATAAGACCAAAGAAGAAACCAAAATGCTATATGACAGCAAGTCAGATTTGTGCGCCACCACAGTCAACAAGGTGTGGATGGACAAGCCAAAACCATCAATCAAGAAGATGCCCAAGAGACCTCGCCGCACGGATTTCAAGGAAGATTTTGGAGATATCGTGCTGATGCTGAACAGGATCGCAGGCAATCCGCAGGGCGCCTTCTTTGAGAGCTGGATGTACTACTTCATCGACGAAGTCACCTCTGGAGTCAAAATGTTCAACTGGTCACGAATGATAAGTGACAACCTCCATGAGCAACTGATCAACCTTGAAGAGACCAAGTCTTTTCACATGAGTTCATATGTGATATACCTGTTGGCCAGATCATACAAATATCCAGGATTGATCTGCAAAGGCAAAATTGGCAACGGGAGAACGAGCTCAAGCCTTACGACTGCTATCCTCAGCTCCAGTTGAAGGAGAAGACTCACTTCAGGAGGGTGCATGATGCATTCCTAATGCATATCACTAGAAAGCTTCAAGGAGGAGTGCACCAAAGGCTGAGCCATGAAGCGAAAAGCCTTATCAGCAAATACGGGTCCTGGTTCATCCAGTTCCCTAAATTCACATATATTAGGATCCAGGGATTTACTGGAAATCCCTATAAATTGCCTATCTATCCGACTAATCGGATGGTATTGCTCGAGGTTTTGAGACAATTAGAAGAGTACCAGAATATTCAGAAGCCGACCAAGAAAGCGTCCGTCACATTCCCTTTCTTCATCGGGAACATGCTAGAGTACTGCCCATCCGCCCAAGCAGCTGAAGTGCACGGTTGGAGATCCAATGGTACCCTTTCACGGCATACAAGTCCAGGGTCAATTATGACCCACATCATAACATCCGGACAGTGGAAGGAAGAAGATATAAGCACAGAACGGAACTGGAGGATTATTGGGCAAATGCTGCCGATGAATACGAGATCAGACGGAAGATGTGGTCCAGGATGTCCGTGGATTTCATGAGAACAATCGAGTTCTGTCGAGTGCCTGACCAGCTACAAGACGATGGAAACCATGTCCAGCCTCGCTTTGAGGAAAGCCGACCTCTCCCTCCAGTGAAGTGGTCAGAGCCAGAGCACGCAGACCTAGCCACCCTAATGAGGCCAGTGACGAAATATTCTCAGTGGTGGGTTGATGATCATGTTCAGGAATTGAGACAAAAAGGAATCACGCTCACATATGATCTGTTGAGCGAATCAGAGTCATATTCCTCTAATGCTGGGGCATCCCATCAAGACATGGCCGGTATCGGAGAGAAAAGAAAAGAAATAGTGCCAAGTGCAGAACCTGTTTCCAAGAAGCATAAAGGAGGACCTTCTCGGTCAGCGGCGTCCAGGAATGTTGACCATTTGGTGGCTAATATAGACGACTCCTTGGTTGAGATGCTCGAACCTCTTGCAGCTCAGGAAGTGAACAATGAACCTATCCAATTAGATGATGAAGAGCCTGCATCACCAACAGGCACAGAGATTTTAGGTTCAGACAATGACATAGAAGCCCGGGACAATGACTTAGAGGAAGGAATGATTTCTGCCCTCAGAGGGATAGTCGATGTTCCGATGAGGAGGAAGTTCAAGTAGAGGATGGCATCGAACAGTCGACCATTCCAGACTGGCTGTTGGAAAGAATGAAAATCCAGGTGCCTGCTGAGGCTCAACAGGAAGAAGAAGATGATACTGCCGATTTCTTGGCAAGATTAGAACAAGTTGCTACCAAGAAGCCCGCCAAGAAGTTTTCCACCATCCAGAGGAACGAGACAGGTAACCGTTCCGTGCACATTGCAGTACCTACAGTGGACAAGCCACAGGACGAAATCACTCCGCAGGAGTATGCTATCACCACTGTTGACCTTGGTCCGACCTCGAAAGGTCAGGAAGTAGAAGAGTTAGATAATTCCGTCTCGACCATCAAAGCGAGACTGGAAAAAGAAGTGGCCAAGAAGAAGGAGTACAAGAAGGAGGTCGAACGTCTCAAAGAATATATTCATCATTTGACCCAGCCACTTGATCAGGGCAATGCAACTGTTCCTCCTCTCCTCAATTCATCACAGGAGATGACTCAGGAAGTTGAGCATGGAATGGTGACGGCCAGGGAAGCACAAGACTGGATGGCAAGTGAAGGCACGGAAGCGGCCTTGTTCATGGAGAGGTTGGCGCTTGCTTATGGACGAACCTCTTCGTTTCTTTCTAGGTTGATGGATATGGCAGAGACATGGGATGGTATCCCGGATATGCAAGAAAGGCTTATTCCGAGCCTTAGAATTTTGAAGAGCACTCCGAGGGAGGAGTTAGTTGATAAAAGGGTGATCGCTGCAGGGGCAGCATATGATTTTCATCACTGGTTTTGGGCAGTGACAATAAGAGAAGAAGTATTGGAGAAGGCGAGAATCGATGGGCTTGGAATTGAAGAACAGGTCAGGAAAATCTAGGAGAAGATGTGCATGATAACTACAGATGTGTTCGACCGTGAAGTCATCCGGGAGAACGACATGCAGTTAGAGAGACTGAAGCAAAAAGTTCAAGAAACTTTCTTCTTGACCACTGGACCGTTTTCGAAGCAGGACTTCACGAGAGTGGCAAGACTCTCATCCATTCGAAAGGAATTTGAGAAGCGGGAGGCAGATTGGGAAAGTACCTTTGCCAGATGCGCTGAGAAGTTGGACGGACTAGAATTCCGGATCAGCATGTTACCTCCTGTCACGATGGACGAAGTCATTGCCGTAGTGTCCAGATTCGCCAAGCACAATGCCACTCAAATGGATAAGGACGCCTCTCCTTGATTATAGCTGGAACTGCCACTTTTCTGATAGTTTTCTGATGGTTAACTCTTGTTGTTTTGGGAAACCCTAATTAGGGTTTGGTTGTAACAATCTGGGCCGTTAATCTTGTTTAAATCTCGGCCGTCTATTTCATTTTTGGAGCTCTATATAAACTAGTGCTCTCTCATTTTCATTTTGTGTGGAGACTTGTTATGTATATTGTCGCATTGAGACTATTTTGAATGATAAAAGCTCTTGAGCATGATTTGCCTTGAATCACTTCTTATTGTTGAATAGTAAGCGAGGTTACATATTATCTTCCGCCATAGATTAGAATTAAAGTTAGATTAAATAGAATTTGCTTTGAAAAGTTGTTAAATTGAATGAAAGATTGATCGTATCGACTCATTGGTGAAGTGTAGCTCATACTTTCTTCGGATGAATGATTTTCATCCGATGCGTAAAGTTAGCCTGAGCTCCTAAGTGTGGAAGCCTAACTTCAACCTTATCCGAGGTTTGAATATCATTCTCACAACCCCTTTGAAGATTGCACCCATTTTTGCGTATGTTGTCCAACAGGAGGCGAAACAAAATGTGGTTTATTTCGCTTCACCAAGTCCTTACTGTCTCTTGATTTCTTAGGCTTAGATTAGACTCTCTAAACCCTATTCTTTTTGCCATTTTTTGAGATCCATTGAAAGTCCCAACTAAGAGCCCTCAATGATACATCTCCTAAGTCCTGAATTTGCAAAGATATTCTTACGTAAGTCCCCTTGTTCATTACCAGCAAATCACAACGACCATTGAACTTATCCACACGTCGAGACCCGACTAAAGAAACCTTGGAATCGCCATATGATCTTCTTTGCAATCTTAGCATACGCGGTGGTTTTTCAAGAGAGGATAAAGTGTCTTTGGACATTTTTATTCTGAATGTTTGGTGGATGATAAAACACACATCAACAGTACTGTTGAGGATGACGAGCCAATTGACCTTGATGAGATTGATCCAGAGAATAGATGGATTACTGCTGATGAATATCCTTATGTGCCTGAGTGTATCGATATACTAGAGGAGACTAAAGTGCCTGGTCACATGTTTGAACATTTGGTTAGAAGTACTGGAGTAGGAGCTTCATCATCAGGACCTGCTACCCTCTAGCGTAGTTGTCATTGGCTACATTTTATTTTTCTAACTTTGTACTTAGATTAGAGGTTAACTTTGTACAAAGTTACACACTATATTGTAATTGACATTTTGTCATATGTCAACATCTACTTTTATTTATGAAGTATATTTTGTGCAATGCATTGATGCAATGTAATCAGCGATATGAATATAAACAAAAAAGATCTATTTTCTACAATTCACAGGTTAAAATATCTATTTTATTTGCTCTCTATATATCTATGCTATGGAAATGACCTTAAGTTTTAAAAAAAAGTAGGTTTGGTCTATTTTTTTACATTTTTTAATGTTTTTTTTCAGATCCAATTTTTTCCCAATTTTTTCACAATTTTTCAAAAAATATTGATTTTTTGGTTTGCCGATTTTTTCCCCAAATGATTTATGCTGCTATGGTTTCATCAGCTTTCCCATGGCTGTTGTAGAGTGTGCAACAATCATACTCAACCCTTATTCAATATTTCTTAGATATTCTATAATAAAATTATGCTTTCAAAAAGAAATTTCTGTAACTATTCATGATTCAACTGTGACAATATTTGCTATAATGGTCACTCAGTTATCAGCAGCTTTTATAAACCTCCTCTTAGCTAGTGTTTAATACAATTTATCACCCTATTTAAACAACTTTTCACAACAGTTTTTTACTCCATTCTTGTGCAATTATGAGCTAAGTCCAATCAAAATAATGAATCTAAAATACTGAACTATATCATAAACTGGTTTGATGGGTTTATACCAATATCAATCAGCAAATAGAATCTGGTATAAAATGGAATTTGAGAGCAACAGCCTTGTAAGATTGAGTACAAAAAAATATTATTTTATCTCCAATTATAACTAATTATTTATTTCCAACAGCCAATTCTTGGCCTTATCTTTCAGAGAATATTTTACTCAAACAACTTTGAAGGTTTAAAACCAAAATCACATACTTGTGAAGATAAAGATATGTAGATAACGCAGCCCTTTCTTTTCTTTTCCTTTTTCCTGCTCTTCCCCAAAAAGAAAAATGATCTCAATGATCTTCCTCGTCCATTTTTTTATTACCTAACAGCCTTCCTCTTTTGCTAGGTGCGAATAGAGAGATCTTTTCTCAATGTGCTAGTTGTTAATTTCCTTAACTTACTTTTTCTTCTCCTACGGCTGGCTGATCCCAATTGACACATACTATCTCAACTTATTCGCTGGCCTCATTGTTTCTTTTTATTGCCTTTAGGAAACATGTGGTGCTTACGTACCTTATTAAAGGTACTTCACTAAAACAATTTTATTTTCCTTTCAGCCTTGAGTCTCACCACCACTTTCCTTTTCTTAAATAAAGGAAATACTTAAAATGTCTTTTTATAAAAAGAATATATATTGTATTATTATTTATTTTATTTTATTTTTTATATTATAAATTATTCATTATATATTAATGTAAATATAAAATTATTAATAATAATTTTAATTCTTTATTTAATTCTGGTCAATAATTAAATAATCAAGACATTTTAATTCACTCTTTTTAATGCAGTATGCAATCTAAGAATAATACTATGTGCTTGTATTTGCAATTCTCACAGAAATTGTCTTCAGATGGCTAGACTCCCCTTCTTGGTGATACCCTCTCTTTCCGGCAAGAGTGCGTAACTGTCTTGTCACACTCAAATATGAGGAATAAAATTAGTCCATTTCAAATAAAGAAATCTGAACTAAAATAGTTATCCACAATATTAACATTTCTCTATAAAATTCAATCACAAACTATATATGCAATTATAGAAACACATTCATAACTATCATAACTAACCACATTCTTTGTATCATTAAAATGGTTACTTTTAACAACTAGGTAAAGCAGTTGATTTTACATCTAGATGAAACAAACATACAAGTATATCATTGTAGAAATTTAGGACCAAAAGTTATGACAATTAAGTTTCACATTCAAATGAACAAACATATATATAAGCATGACATTACAAAATTTAGGACCGGATCACAATTAAGATTATGACACTAGAAGACTGTGTCCGTGTGAATGGCTCAATAGTAGCTTTAGCCTTTTCACCTTAGTTTCTATGTAGGCACCAAGAGACAACTTTGCTTGTTTGGCCACATTCAAAGGACATTTCTTTCAAGTTTTTACATCATGTCCTGGTATATTTGTAAGATGCCATTTGAAGTGGTTGATTCCCATAGCATTTTCATTCCTACAAAAGTTGCATTTCAGCTGGCTCTAATTGGGACCTTGTGTGCAATAATCCCTTGCAAAATCTCTCTTTTGGCATGATGAAATATGGACTGAAATTGAATGCATGTTCATCACTGTCGTCATTAGGGTTGATAAAAAAATAAAAATAATAAACACATAGTAGGCTGCAACCTTTAGGTTTAGTCAAAAGTAATATAACACCTAGCAGCCTCTAATAGACTGAAAAAATAGAAAAGAAACTATCCCTATGTATAGTAAACTATAAAAAATAATAATAATAAACACAGTTTAGGGGTAATAAAAACAAAAATAACAAACACACAGCAGGGTGCAACCTTTAGGTTTAGAAAGAAAATAATAAAATAATAAAATACCTAACCCTATCAGCCTCTAGTAGACTGAAAAAATAGAAAAAAAAAACCTTCTGTATTGTAAACTATAATTTTTGTAAAAAATAGCCTTAACCCTAACACTAAAATTAAAAAATTAATTTACGGATTAGGGCTAGGGTTTATAAAAAATGGCAACATTTTCTTTCAAAAAATAAAATATACTAACCATAAAACTGAGGGTTATGGTTAGGGTTTATGATACCATGCATCAGAGTTAGGGTTCAAGAAATTTAGAAAAAGAATTATTGAAAAAACTTACCTCTAGCATGCTGCAATTGAAAAATATGTGAAATGAGGGTTTGAAGGAGCAATGTTGAATGTGTGCCACTTTACCCTAGTTTGATGTTCACAAGTGTTTGGTTGGTCTTTACATTTGCTCAAGAAATTCTGAAAATTTGTTTAGCTACTACTTAAGGTGAAAAAATGAAATTTGAAGGATTTATAGGAATAAACCACGGCCATTTTGAAAACCTGGGAAAACCCGCGGATTTTTTAATTAACACATTTAACCCACGGGTTTTCATTGTGGGTTTTTTTTTTGTTGGTTTGACTTGGTTTTGATTAGTGTTGGCTAGTTTTTTTAACTGAATTGGGTATGCTGATCTATACTGGCAGGGGAAACTTGTCAAGCGCCAAGTAATTGTGGTTAATTACAAGTTTTTCCCAATTCTTGATTGTATATTATTTATATTTTATTTTAACAGCCATCTTCCTAGTGTCCCCAAATTTCGGGAACATTTTTGCCATTTCTACATCTGCCGATTGCTCCCAACTCCCATCTTGGAGAAATACTGGTTATAAGTTTAAAATGTCTATGTATAGCTATAGACAACCTTGACCTATACGTAATTGATGGCTGCATCTTGAATTGGCACGTTTTCTTCAAGAATCACAAGTTCCTTGATGACAAAATAAATAAAATTGTGGCATGTACAAATGGTTGTGAAACATAATCCAACCCCACACGAGAGATAATCAATCATTTTGCGTAATGATAGTATGCTGAACAAAAAAACTTTATAGTTAAAGAGTAGGTTGAACTTATTTTGGAAATATAGAATTTAAATAAATTTACATAACAATAACAGATTAAATGTGACAAAAATAGTTGTAATTTACTGATCAACAACATGCTCACTAATTTAATTGGATGGTAATATTATGATTTCCTGGTACAGCCATGGTATATGTCAGACAAAATAGTTATAATATATTTGGCATATTATTTATATTACTAATAAACTGTAGTTTTAAGCTATAGAATTAATAATTCTGTCTAACACTCGGTTGCATGGTAATATGACTTTTAAGGGTATTAAAAGAATCTTATTCCACTTTCATATAAACAAATAAAACATGGACATAATAAATCTTGCCTAAGTTTTGAATTCCATGACCTCAATAGCTATGTTATCTATGAATTTAGTAACGAAAGCAAACATAATTTAACCTGATCTTGTTTTAAGTTTTTTATTACTTTTCTGTTCCCAGCACAATCCATTGCTTCATCCTGGTCTGTTAAATACTGGAAAGCAATTTGGCACATTTACACATAACAGGTGCTAATGGCTTTTGGTACCTCAAAATTTGCCATCCAGATGCTGATAACGCTCGAAATATCTTGACAGGGAGCTGTGGCTTTGAAGATGAGTATCTTTCGCCGGACATTGTGTGTTATAAACTGCCATTTTGCAGCTCATCTGGATGCAGTTGGACGTCGCAATGCAGATTTTGAGCATGTGTATGAAAACATGACATTTGGCCGAATAGCATCTGGAGTTACCTCTGTTGCCTGTACAGTTATAACCTTCCAGTTTAGCATTTTGTTTTCTTTTCAAGGGATTTATAGCTATTAATGCTTGATCACATTTCTCTTTAAGTTATATTCTAAAACATCTCATGGCTACTGGAACAGCGGAAGTTTTGTCTACTGTTAAAAGGTGCAAGGGTAATACATGGCGAGTTCCAGACCCAGAACTTGGCCAAACTGAGACAGACTCACCATCTTTACTGGTAATTCCATATTCCATTTGAATCCAATTTGGACTATATGCAGTGAGATGCATCTTATTCTCTCATTTTTTCTGTACACTAGTGAATCAATTCCATTTAGATTAATAGTGATAGAAACAATATACTTCTGAATGATTTCCCATAAACTTTTGCCTATGCTGCTGGTAGATGATGTCCCTTGTGAATCTTATTCCATTTTTGTATGATAAGAGTGGCTCTAGGCTTCGATGTTTAAATGGTTGACTCATGCATATTAATTCAAAAAAATTATTTATAATTGAAAAGTTTCTTCTTTCATTTCTTTTTGACTATTCACAAGAGCCTATTACTTAGAAGTCCAGAAATTAGTGATGTTCATACAGGAGGTGATGCCAGAATTGGCTGAAGTAGACATGGTTATATGGTTAGGAGACTTCAATTATAGACTCGATGATATTTCATATGATGAAGCAATACATTACATAGCCAATAAGCAATTCGACGCTCTTCTAGCGAAGGATCAATTGAGACGGGAGATGAAAGCTGGGCGTGTATTTCAAGGTATGCGAGAAGGAGATATCAAGTTCCCTCCAACTTATAAATTTGATAAGGGCCACGTTGGATGGCAAGGTTTGTCATCTCATTTTCCCCCTATTTTCTCTTGAGGAATATAAAACAAGGACCTTCTTCTTCTCTTAATTGGTGCCGATCTTTGGATTTTTACTGAACCTTAACAACAGTACCATGTAGCTTATACACATTTAGAGTTTTTAATGTTGACAATATCTATTTCCTTTCAAATTTATAACATCCTTCTCTTGCTGCTTTTATCTGCATTTCACTTCCAGATGTAAAGTTGTTGAATATTGTGTCAATTATTCATTTCCATTTGTCTCTAGACTTTTTCCCTCATGCATTTGGCATTTATAACCTTCATGATATTTTAGCTTGATTACCTTTTCAAGTGGATATTTTTTGTCATTTTGAAACAAATATGCAATCTTAGACTGAGTTTAAAACATAATGTATTTCGAGCCCGCACGGGTAGCAGAGTTGGCTTGGGCCATGGGTTTGCTCCCCAGTGGTTCCGGGTTCAACTCCAAGGCCTGGGCTTACCCGATGTACTGAGTTGCGGGAACACCCCTAGATTACCAAAAATCAAAACATAATATATTTCAGTATTTATTGTCATTCTAAGTTAATGCTGTAATATAAAATGCTTTAATAAGTTTTTTGGGTCAGATAGCTGCCTTCTGTTTTGTTGTATTTTTTGGAAGCCTCTTTGAATTAGTAGCATCTATTCTTCTGCAGGGTATGACTCTAGTGATAAGAAGAGAGTTCCTGCTTGGTGTGACAGAATTTTATTCCATGACAGTTCTAATGATGTATCAGCTGAGCGCAACTTGATGTGCCCCATCGTCTCCTATGTTGCATGGTTTGTATTTTGACCAAACTAACTCATCCATATAATTCACTTCGTAGCGTAATAATGAAATCTTAATCTTCGTGGTTTTCAAGGTCATATGAAATACTAAACTTTGATATAATTTGTTGTCCATTCATATGAATCATGGTTTTCCAGTTAACACTAATAAAAATGCTTATATGTTCTATACATCAACATTTTGTGTTATAAAATTTCAAATTTAATTTCTATTGAGTCCATGCAGGGTGCATTCTATTTGTCAATGGTAGACATGGTTAAAAAATTATCTTGAAAAAGCTAAATCTGTTGATCAAGAAAATCACAATTTAGCTTTCAATCTTTAGAACCTTCAATAAGTCTTATATCTTAAATTTTAAAATGGTTACTATTTTCTAGAAATTGCATAAAACAATTTTGTCTACTAATATATATTTTATCCTGTATTATCATTGTAATAACCACTCTAATTTATATCAACAAAAAGTGAATTACAATGCAATATTTGTTCCACTTTTTGATCACCTAACTCTCAAGGTGAAAGCATACAGTGAAAGGATCTACATATCAAATTAGATTTTAGCAGCTGAAAGTAAAGCCCTAGGAAGCAAGCCAGCCAATACCACTTATTCAGTGGAGTGCATATGCAGTGCCGAAAAGAAATACACTTCATGCTTATTCAGTGGGAAGGTAATTACAATGAAACCACTTGTTCAGTGTGGTAAGTAAAACCAAGCCATCCACTTATTCAGTGTTAATCCATACAAGCCACTATTTATTCAGTTGGGTAAGTATATAATTCAAATAAGCTTTTGCTAATCACACCGGTGGTACTATCTTCCAGTGTTTACAATGTTAGCTCATAAGCAATAATATCAAATGGAGATGTATCTGTTGTAAGTAAAGTACTGATAAAGGAAAGTACTGCTGATATAAAGTGCTGATGATAAACAAATTGCTGTAACACTCCAACTAGAGTCAAGAATCATAAACAAACCCACCCAACTTTGAAGCAACAACAATATGCCTTGATGACTGATGAAGAATATGCTGGTGTATGTCTGAAAACACCTTTTTGCTGTTCTATTGATAAATCAGAACTGAAATCACCACTAGAAAGATAAAAAATCTCTGAAAGAAGCATCCATAAACACCCCCATTGCAGACTTCTTAAAGAACACTCCAAAACCTCTACAAACACACCTCAAAATTAATATGAAATAAACTGACAACTAAAATCAGTCCTAATTGAATTGTAACAGCTAACAAGGTCACTGTACATGAAGGTACAATAGATCTCAAACCCTTCACAACTCACTATGCAGTTGTTTTCCCACTCCACAATGAAATTGGAATCATCAATACCTTGCTAGGTGCCCTCAATGAGAAGGAATGAACATTAGAAAGCTAAGTGCTCCGGCCAGATATTCCCATGCCTTCCCTAGCCAGGTATGGCCAACAAGGGATGGTACGGCCCATTGGAACTTGCTAACTTTTTTCTTTATGGTACGGCCAGAAAATAGGCTTGCACAGTTGGACAAGGCACATAAAAACATTCAAATCTTCTAATATCAATAACTTCAACATGTATGGTCTGGAAATAAGAGGTACGGCTTGTATGGAAAGAGGTACAACCTACACAAATCTCCAAATTTGCTCAGCAACACTCAAACACAATAAACAGAATCAACAACCCAATATATGACTTCAAAATACATCAAAATCGGCCCTCACTGCAACCCAAAACTGAAGCTTCAATCTGTAGCACAATGGTCATCTCTGTATGAAACCACACTAGCTAGCTAAGGAGGTTTTTGTCCCCAAAACCAGCAACTCCAAGAGGGTTTTTTTGTCTTAAAGACGCTTTGGAAGAACTCAGGTGTAGCATAACAATATCATTCACAAGTCTCCTCACAAATGAGCCCACATCGTCATATAGATTTTTGGAGGGAAAAAACCAATTTGAAGATTATTATTTTTTTTTTTCCTCACAAAGACCTTTTAGGAGAATTAATATTATTTTTCATTTACAAAGGCCCCCAGCCTAAGTGTCCAACTTAAAAAATAGCTTAATACCATTTCAACAAGCTATTACACTAAGTTGTCCTTCTAATATTTCCAACATTAGACAACTTAAGTGAATTAATTAAATAATAACTCAATTGATGAGCACACAATTATATTGAGAGGGGGTTGAATCAGTATAATACAATCTTTTCGATTTAAAACTTAATCAACCACAACAATAACAACCATGCAAAATCTAACAATTATGCAACACAAGAGGAACACACAATTTATGTGGAAACCCTTACGGGAGAAAACCACGGAAAAATATTGTTTTTATAAAAATCTCTTTTACAATATTTGTAGGAATCAACCTACAAGAGATATCGATCCTCTATTATACAATTTTTAGGCACCAATCCATTGGAGACACCAATCCTCACAACTGAGCACCAACCTAGTAAGAGACCAATATCTTGTTAAGGCACCAACCTTCTATGCAACGAGATAACTATCTTCTTGTGAATGTTCTCTTCAATGGATGATGATCAATTCAATATCCTATTTGATATGACTCTTCCTTCTATTAATTTCACTTCTACTTCCTCTTCAACTCTGACTTTACTCCTTTCCGTAATTTGCATATATTCTTTTTTATAATTCTGCCATAAACTCTTCTTAAAAACCTGTCATGAATCCTTCTTACAAATCTGCCTTCAACCTTTCTTTAATGATCTTCCTTTTATCTTCTCATTTGCTGATCTGCAGGTGTTATTCTGATATAAACTCTTATTCCTCACACACCTTCCTCTTATTTATCTTCACATTTCACACTTTTCACTTCTACTTGCAATTATCTTTTATATCTTCACAGCCTAGTGAAATGATGCATCTCTTAGAATAGATATGTCTCTTCATATATATATTATTTCTTTAATGGTCATAGCTCTTCAACATGTCTCTTGACTATTCTTAACCAAATCTTGAATTAATATTCATTCACTTCATTCTTCTATATTCCTCTTATTTACTTCATGCTACATATTATAATTCCATACTCTTCTTCTTTGAATGATAAAACCTTCTCTCTTTTATTCCTCACTCACTCTTGAATGATAAAACTTTTACACACTTCACTTCATGGAATGACTTCTCTTATATATCTTGTCTCATCATGAGACACAACCCTTCATCATACCCTTGCCACTTTGGTTAAAACTAATCTTTATTTAATTAATTAATTTCTTTATCTTTACACACACTTATATTTTCTACTCGTCTTCTTATTTAATCTTCTCACATCTCACACATTTCTCACTTCCTTTTGATATCTTCATACCTCTATGAAGAGATACATCCTTTCATAATGGCCCTTCAAATAGTCATGACTCTTCCTAAAAAACATTTTCTGCCTTTTCACACATATCCACAATAATATAAATTTTTATCCTCCATACACTTCTCCTTTACTTTCCATAAACTCTATTTATATCTTTACATCTCAATGAAGAGTTTCATCTCTTTGAAAAGAGAACTCTTTAAAAGGATGTCTTTTTGTTAAGACTAATTGCTGCGTTTGAATGATCTTTTATTATTTTCTTCCTTCAAATCTGTTTGTGCTTGTATAATGTATGTTCTTGTTCTCCACACTTCTTTCTCTTTTTACATCTCTTAACAAAGAGACATAAAATTTATTAACCATTTAAAACCTTTGAAAACAAATCACACCTCTTCACTAAATGATGTATTCTTAATGAGTGTGTTCCACATCACCTTCGAGATATTTCCTATTACGCTCTTCTGATCTTATTCCTTTGACATCACCGTCAATAGTCTCGTTCATTCGCTTTGACATCAATGACAATATTCTAACAATCTCTCATACTCCTTTGACATCAATGATGATCATTTCCAACATCAATAGCTTACCCAAGTTGCAAAAAGTATCCAAATGGCATAATTATGCAATTCTAATCCTATCATAGTGATATCAGAATCATAGGACGTGATGTTCCCAATTTTAATACATTCAAGAAGAAGAATTCGATTAATTAATTAAATATTAAAATTGTCTTTCTTTACTAAGTTAAAAGACATTTTAGTATTTTAATTAATTAATTATGACTTTATAAAATCATTAATGAATAGTCTTTATAAAGTCTTTAATTAAAATAAATCAGTTTGGCCAACTGAATGATGGCGATGTTAAAAGGAATTCCAAGCAACATAATTGACATCACGAAAATTGAATATTCTAGAAGTCATGCCTGGACGAAAACCCCGGTGTGACTATTTTGTATTAAATTATGATTGCTTCATCATGGTGGATTGGTTTATCCGGTGATATTTCGATATTTTGATATTCTGATGTTCGGGGGTTTATAGTAAATCTTCAATATTGAAGGGTTTGTACAAATTGCGGTAATATTCGGGTATTTTGGATGCTGTTGAATGGATGCATATTAATATTGAATATTATTCAATGAGGTTGGGTTGATGGATGTGTTGAAATAAAGGCTTCATATTATTGACTGACACCTTTATTAAAGCTGCCACGTTTATTCGCATTGACTGTTGTGGAAGGAGTGAGGATTCATTCCATTGAATCCCCTTTAATATAAGTCTTGGAAGTAATAAGTGTGATATAAAGACCTGTCGCTTCAAAAAAGATGAAATTGGGAAAGGACAAGCAGTTCAGGTCCTGCTTGCTTGAGTAGTGCAACAAATAAAACATATTAATATCACTGCATCCAATGACAATCTCGATAGGTTGCTGGCATTAGGGATTTAAGGAAAAATATATATGCAACGTTATTGACACTAATATCTGGTGTGTATATTGGTGTATTATGTCCTACTGGTATTTGCTAACCATGGACTTTCAGTAACACCAGCCAATCTACTACATGCGATCTTGACATTCTCATCAATGTCGGGCCTTTAATACTATCCCAATATCGAGATTATCTACATTGTGCTAGACATAGTTTACATAATCGTCTGAGTAATCTCTAAGTGTCCAATTAATCGCCCTTTTTTATGAAAACCAGTATTTTCTACCTTTACTTGCCAGGTTAATTGAGCAGTGTTTTTTTTTGTATTTTCGTGTGGAAATTTTAGTGTTTTTTCGCCATTTTTTCAAAAAAAAAATTCACTTTATTGTTTTTTATTAAGGAACAAGCAGGTTTTGAAGGGATCTTGAAACCCTTAACAGTAAACAAGAGAAAGATTCAACATCAAAAGGACCATGACAAAAAGCAGACAGTTGCCATCAAAGAAGAAAACAAGGAACCATCCCAAGGCAGCACAACAAAAAGCCAACAAAAGTCCAGCCACTAGGCCAGATTCCTGAGGATATCCGCTGCCTCCTACTTGAGTTTTTTCATATTTAAAGCACCTTTCTTAATCTCCTGAATGTTAACAAGAGTGTGGTCAGCCTTTCTCTTCAAGTTCGTTTTGGTTCTTTTACTCAGCCCTGTTGATGTGTTTTTCGTGACCGCACCAACGCAGAATAAAGTCGCCAACGGCTACCCTATCCTCTCTTGATAAAAGTATCCAGCACGCTAAGATTGCGAGAGAGTTCGTGCGTTCAACTCCAAGGTTCTTTCAGTGCGAATAGGCTTAGTTGGCTCGATGTGATTTGCTGGTATTTCAAGGGGACTTACGAAATTGTTCAGCAGTGGAGAAAGGAATTCAAATGCTCGAAAGATTTGTCTATGAAGCGCAGGTTTCCTATTCTAACTAGAAAGTACTGAATTGAAATGGTGCAGGGTTTAGAAAAGCTCTAATCTAAGGCGTGGGACATGGCGATCAATTCTCACTACCCTCAACCAAGCTCTGCTTTACCTCACTTCAGACATCTTCCACAGAACCGGTGCAATCTTCAAAGGAGTAGCTCAAGGTGTTCAGATCATAATTCAACGCGAAGACACCGTCACAACGACGCATACCAACGTGTGAATCACAAACGAAGTTAAGTACACGATGTTCCAGTTGACCACGCAAGGCGAACTCACTATCAGCGAGCCCACTAGTGGTATGGATAGACGAAGTTTGCCCAAATTGAAGACCACATTCCACAGTTACTATCTACTTGCATAAAAATGAAATTACGCTACTCTACGCTACTTGAAGTAGAAGGGATGAAGAAACCTCGCTAACTATCCATAACAAAGATGAATTTCAACATCAATGAAAAGATCTTTTATTATGAAAGTTTTACACAACAATCTCTTGCAAAAGTTTTCAAAGGAAAACTTTCCTTCTTCTTCAAACTACACTATCAATCTATACTAAGCTACTTCTATGTTGTCACCTCTACTCTCTACTGTCTAACTTCTACTTCTATGTCTAATGTCTCATGAATGTACAAATGAGGGGGACTCCCCCTTTATATAGCTGGCCAAGTCCAACGGACGGCTCAGATTACAATCGGCTGGATGGCCCAGATGTGCCACCTCAGCCCTAAACAAGATTCGCCCTAAAAACCGCCACCAAGAGGAGTGGGGTAATAAATGAGCCATTAATGGCCATCATCCCTCTAGAAGATTCCAGCCTTCAAACACGTTCACACTGTTCCTAATTTTTCGCGTTCAGCCAATTCTGTTGATCGCTTGGAGGAGGGTAAAAGAGTCTCAAAGATTCCCTCCTCAGATAATAAAATTTGGTAGAATCTGGAGTTCAACTGCTCTTGATCTTCTTCTTGATGTTGTTCTTCGACCTTGCTCGAACTTCCACTCTTTTCTCCATCTTGAGTTTTGAAAACATTTCTTCTTTGTTACTAAGTCTCAACAATTAGCCATTTTCTTGCAACTTTATTCCTTCGAGATTGAGATATCGTCTTGAATCACTTGCTTCATCACTCTAAGTCATCACCGCTTGGTCTCGACGTTCCTCCTGCAAAACGAGCAAGGAGAAGAGTATTAGAACATCTCATAATATAAATCCATCCCACTCACCTGACTTTCACGCTTTAACCTCCAAGGGTTCATCGCCTTCCTTAGCCGACTTCTGCCTTCTTCATGATTCTTCATGCCTTAGCCAAATTTTCAACCCATCTTCCTCAAGGGCGTATCATCTTTGAGAAATTCATTTCACTAACTGGAGCTTTGATACTCAATTTCGTTCATCTCTGACTCTGGAAGATTAGTCCCACGAAGAATTCAATCAAATTCACCTAGGCAATCGACTTAAAATTCATTCGCCGAGGCATTTTATCTTCAAAAACATCATTTATTCCCTGCCTTAGAAATTTTTTCAAACTTTTACTTAGGAAATTCATTATTCCAGTGCCCATCAAAATTTCCATCCTGAAAGCCTTGGTGAAGTGCAGAGGACCTTGAAATCCACTCCTTGTCAAAGATCTCCAATACCCAGAAGAAAATTTTCTCCAGAACTTGTCGAATTCATGGGTATACAACGAACGGGTTCATTTAATTTTTTGAATTTTGAACCTTAGAAAAATAATTCTCTATCAAATTTATTTCCATTTTTCACTTCAGGTGCATTTCCTTGCTCAACTTTGAAAATTTTTATTGACCCTGTGCAGCTGGCATCATCCGACTTGATCTCTGGCAACTTTATCCAAATTTCCTACTTCCAAGTCCAGGCGTGATTTTCCTCTAGGGAGGTGGAAAATTTAGATTGCCTTAGAAATTTTTTTATTTGATCTTCAAATCATCTTCCTGTGTTGAGAAATTTTTTTATTGTTTTGACTCACTTCAAAAAAAAATTTCTCCTTGAATGCCTTGGGCGCACTTCAGGTGTCCAACTTCAAGCTTCGATGCCTTAGAAAAATTTCAATCACCCTCTCTTCTCCTTGGGCGCAAATGGAGGGGTGAATTTCAAATTTCACAGAGTTAGAAATTTTTTCAAGTCCTCACCTAGCTCAAGCGCAAATAAAAGGTCTTGCCTTCAATTTTGAACACTTAGAAAAAGTTTTCACTAACTCACACAAGTCAGGCGCAAATATCCCCTTTAGGTTTTAATTTAATTACTTAGGAACTTTCGATTCCACCCTCTCCAAGCCAGGTGCAATTGACACCCTGAGCTTTCAATTTATAACCACTTAACACATTTTATGCTCGTATGCTAGACAATGGCGCATTTGTAAGGGTAAGCTTTCATTTTATTTATGCCTTAGTAAAATTTCAAGTCTCTAAGCTCAGGGGCGCATATGCAAGGGGGAGCTTTCAATTTTTGCTAGCTTCAAGCTGAGGGGCACAAATAGCATGTTAAACTTTCAATTTCGACACTTAGGAAAAATTCACTTCCAACACCTTTTAAAGAGGGGTGCATTTGACCCATGAAGCTCTCAGTTTTAATGCCTTAGAAATTTTTATCAAGTCTCCCTCTTGTTGAGGCGCATTTCCCCATGCTAACTTCCAGTTTTCAAACTCTTCAAGCTCAAGCGCATTTTGGAAGGTGTGCTTCCAGTTATACCATAGGCGCATTTGAATAGGTGAACTTTCATTTTCTACGCCTAAGTCAACACCTTCAAAGAGGGGCGCATTTGGAGTAGTCTACTTTCAATTTGTGTGCCTTAGAATATTTCTCAAGTTCCTTACCTTTTAAGCTCAAGGCGCAAATCATGGGGTCTTCTTTCAATTTAAGCTTCCACACTTAAATTTTCTTCCAGCTCAACCCTCCAGTCAAAGGCGCATTTACCACCTTGTGCTTCCATTTCAAGTTCAAACACTTAGAAATTTTGCTAACCTTTTCATAGCCAGGCGCATATGGAGGGGTCCTCTCCCAATTTTGCAACACTTTAGAAAATTTTCTCATCTTTACTCCTTGCTGGACGCATTTTGATGGGGAGGAGCTTCCAGTTTTATTGTCTTAGAATATTTTCCCTCATGCTTCCAACTTTTAGGCGCTTTTACTAGGGTCACCTTCCACTTTCCAATACTTTAGGCAAATTTTGAGTCTCTTGAAGTTCAGGCGCATTTCTCATGTCCAGCTTTCAATTTATAACACTTAGAGAATTTTTAGATCCAACACCAAGGGCGCATTTGGCAGGTGGTGCTTCAAATTACGAGTGCCTTAGAAACTTTTCCATCATCCTCACAAGTCAAGGCACATTTAGCTAGGCAATTTTTACACCTTGGAAACATCTCGAAGCCTCACCTTCTCCTCAAGGCGCAAATAGAAGGGGCTACTTTTATTTTCCAACACTTAGCATTTTTCTTCAGCCTCTCCACAAGTCAAGGCGCATTCAAGGTCTTCAACTTTTAATTTAGAACACTTGGAAACTTTTACCACCACTCCTCCAGCCAAAGGCACATATGAAGGGTGTAGCTTCTATTTTAATAATTCAACACTTTCAACCATCTTCTTCTCTCCTTGGGCGCAAATGACCTCTTCTAGTTTCATTTTCACTTGCCTTAGAAAGTTTCTTGCCTCCTCAACTTGCAAGGGCGCATATGAGTGTGCTTGTTTTGAATTTCAATGCCTTGGTGAAAATTTCTAACCTCCAATATCCTCTTGGGCGCATTTTGACCCCAGAGCTTTCAATTTACAACATTTAGAACATTTTAAGCTCCTTCTCAAGTTTGGGCACATATGAAGGTCCCTTCTTCAAATTTGAAACACTTGAAGATTTTTAAGTGCCTTCTTCTCCTTAGGCGCAAATGGGGACTTGAGCTTCCAACTTTTACACCTAGAAAAATTTCTTCATGGTGTCCTCCAAGTCAAGGGCGCATTTTACCCATGGAGCCTCAAATTTTCATGACTTAGAAATTTTTAGGGTCAACTCTTCACCTAAGGCGCATTTGAGACCTTCTACTTCCAATTTAGCAGACTTAGATGTAAATTTCAAGGCACATCTCTTCAAGCTTGAGGGCGCATTCAAGATGTTTAGAAAAATTTCATCAACCTTCAGCTTTTAAAGGCGTTCTTCACTGGCTGGACTTGAAAATTTATCAATTTCAGTGAATTTTATGCTCTTTGCCTGATTTAGGGTGACTCGATCATGCTAACCCTAATTTGCTATTTTTAGAAAGTTTGTCAATTTTGCACTTCAAGCTAATTCCAAGCTCCAAAAGGCTTGATTTTAACTTTGTCCGGATCCTGGTGACATGATTGAGCTGTCGGTGCCCGGTATTCGTATGCCTCTGCTATTTTTAGCAACCTGCTAAAAATAATAAATGTTCAGAATAAGCTCAAATTTCATGTGCTGAGTGCCCGAAGTGTGGTGATCGTGGTTGGATTCTACATTTGCATGGCTGTCGTGTTCTGCCCTTGATTTTAGGAAACCCTAACTCTTCTGCATAGGCCTGCTAAAAATAGTAAGTGCTTGATTTTCGAATCTCTATAGCTCCGTTTGGTCAGAAATTCGAACCATGGGGTCCTCATCACTTATTTGACTTGTTCATACCAATGCCTTGCGCCGACCTACTATTTATAGCATGTTTCTGGAGGTTGCTTACTATTTATAGTAACTGCTTGCTTCTGAGACTTCCACAACTCCGTTTGACTTGAAATTCGAATGATGCGCTCCTCACCACGTGACCTGCCCGTTGACGTCGGTGCCTGCTGCTGACTTTCTATTTTTAGCCAATTTCCAAAATGACTTACTATAAATAGTAAGTGCTCCGTTTGCCTTCAAATTTTACCAGCAGACTCCTTGAAAGATGCTGATCGCGGTGGTTTACACCGGTTTTCGAAGATTTTGACTTTTTACCCCTTTTTTTGGGTCCCAAAGTTGGAAACCCTAATTGATCTTGCATGCATATCAAATGACCTCCGTTTGTCTTCGTTTCTGTTGTATTGCGATTAGCTCGTGATTCCAAAGTGCTGGGAGGCGACTGCGGGGACGCACCTGCTAAAAATAGCAAGTTCCTTAATAAGTGACTATCTCTGTTTGCATGTCACATCACTGCGAAGCTCTCAAAAAACCCACAAGGAATATGCAGACATGCAAGGAAAACGCTAACATGCAAACCCTAAAAATAGCCCCAGAAGATTGAATTCTGAAAGTCGTTATCTCGCTTTGCATGTCACACCATTGCGAAGGTCTTTGAAAACCCAGAAGGAATATGCAGGCATGCGTTGACAAACTCTGCATCTAGGCCCTGAAATTGGCTCCGGAAGTTGAACTGCTAAAAATAGTAAGTCCTCTATTTTAGCTCAAATTTTGCATGCGAGTAACTTGACATGTTCTTAATGCAGTTTGACGATCGAAACTTCAAAAGTGCTGACGGATTGCCCGAATTACACACTTACTAAAATTAGTAAGTTGTCAGAATCTGATGAAATTTTAGTGAAAGCCTGCTAGAAGCACACTGACAATAGTGTTAGTCTTTATTTTCAATTTATTCACCTCACTTGACCTCAAATTGGCCAGAAAGATGGAAACCCTAATTTCCAGACTTGGCCAAAAGTTCACGGTAAGGTTCAATGGCGGGCCCATCCCGAAAAGACAGACAGTAGAAAAGAGAGACAACAACATAACGACCGAAAAGCAAAGCCAAAATTAGGGGGTCCCCATTTGCAATGGGGCGATGTGTGAAAAAGGTCACAACATTAGCCCCAACCTGAATAAATGTTCCTGAACATTTCAAAGACAAAACCCATTCCATACCCAGAACCTTTGGATAATTCCTTCCAACCCAACAATTGACTAGGGGATATACTTAAAAGGGAAGAAAAATCCTAAATTGGATCAAGGCACCTCATCTTTTGATTACAAGTGTGTGCATATGCGTTTGTTCCAGCTCAAAAGACCATTGAAGTTCCCAGAATCTGTCCCAGCAAGTTAAATAAATATCTTAACTTCAAAAGCATCCGGGACATTTCCTCGCTTCCAGTCAGGCGTCCATAGCCCTGACAAGGTTGTCGCTACAATTCTCACGAATATTGCTCCACTGCCGGCCGGGCGTCCATAGCCCCGGTGGAGTTACTCGCATATTCCCAAAACCAATATTTCATAATATTTTCTTTTCTTTTCTCAGATATTTTCTTTCAGCATATTTTCTTTTTTCTTGATTCTCCGTCAATTCCTTGATTGGCTAGCAGGCAATGAAGCTTCCAATGGGTTTGAGAATTGTAGTGGCGCTGAAGCAAGACGCAAGATTTTCACTTGCCAAGACTTCTCCTAAGAAACCTCAATGACTTAGAGCAATTAATTATGTGTAAAATATAGCAATCGTGAGACTTGTTGTCAAGACACAATAGATGATTCCCTTCCGAGACAAGTACAGTTCCTAACCAAATGATGAAACTTGAAAGAACAACCTCAGATTCTAAAGCACTTCCTGAGTGATTATCTAAGAAATGGACTAACATTACATCAACATTGTATTGGAGTATGGCGAAAACAACACAACATCCCCTTCACAAATGAGATCCCTTTATTGAAAGCAACAACTAAACTATGAAAGCAAGACAACTAATCTAGACAAAAACAAAAACTTTAAGCGAACAACAATCAAAAGACCTAAGTACATACAACTCCTAGCATGATTTCTCAGGATTTTCAGCAGCGACAGAACAACGGTGATAGTGCGGAGCCTAGCAAATTTGTCCTTAAACTCAGAAAAGTGATATTTCACAATACGAATCTCAAATTCAAGCAAAACTTCAGGAAAGATTAGTAATTGGGGCAACTCATCCGGACCATGATTAATCCATAAACAAGTTGTTTTTCCTAAATCTCCATAATCAAAATGATATTCTTTGTAATCAACAGTGGGGAAAGATACAACCTGGTGGTCTTCATTTGCTGGCATGAATTCTTGCCTGTCGCCCATTGCTTCATCAGGAGGTCGAAGTTGATGGTGAACCAAACCTCTTGCATTCAAAATGTGTAGATGATCCAAACTGGGAGGAGTGGGGCGGGAAATAAATTCAAGAGGGCATTTGGAAACTTGGATCATTTCATGCGCTAGCTCCTTTTGAATACCTAACAATGGCTCAAGCCCCAACCCGAATTGCTCTTCATTTTCCATCTCTTTACCAAGCAGTACTTCATTTGTTTCAATTTCATCAAGCAACTCTTCCATGACTGTGAATAATGGATCAAGTGTTGATGCGAAGTGCCTTTCATATTCTGCCTCCATCTTGGTAGCCCATTGATCGTCAAACACATCATCTTGCCTTAAGCTGCTTACCATTTCTTCCATCTTGTCCATGCATGATTGAATTTTTTTATCGAGGACCATCCCTTCTTGAAGCGTACTAGAATCGCTTCCTTCTTCACGTTCTCCTCCTCGAGTGAATGAACATTGAAAATTTCTCACACCATCTGTACTTTGAACTAAGTCCTCCACTCCTGGCACTTGATGATCTTCAATAACTCGCAATCTTGTACATTCATTCACCTTTGTATGCTGACAACTGCCTTGGGTGGTTTCTCTTCCTTGGATGTATCCCATTGCATCCTTTGATCTTTGCTCCAATAGCCTCTTGTTCTAGCGTGATGTAGGAACAATCTTCATCTGCTTGCTCCCTAAGCTCAATCACATCATCCTGTAGTAACATATTCTCCTTGTGGTTGGATGATGTTGAGATACCCTCCTCATTCGGTGCTAAAAATGTTTGTGTAACATATTCAATCCACCCTTTGTCTTTGAAGAATCCATATGGTAGTACTGGTAATCCGAGGCGACATCTGGCGAAGTTGATGGCTTCTTCACATGTTGTGCAAGTGAACTCTGGATGAGGTGCGTTGTGAATCCGACACCAACGAGGGAGCAAAACATCTTTCAAGCAAACATTGCCAAGTTCCATCTGACTTTGGATCCTGAGTATGAATCTCGTGAAGGCTTCATCCACAACTTCTGGAATGCTATAATCATTGGGT
This sequence comes from Sequoia sempervirens, assembly GCA_007258455.2. NCBI lineage: Eukaryota > Viridiplantae > Streptophyta > Pinopsida > Cupressales > Cupressaceae > Sequoia > Sequoia sempervirens. The sequence continues at coordinate 176,347,027 of VDFB02353493.1, read as the reverse complement.
TCTACATCCAATATTCCTGGCTTGGGGATATCCCAAAAGAAAATTTTCCCTTGGAGAACAAGCTCTATCCTTGAGAGGAATGTTAGGCAACTGATTTCTTCATGTTGGGAGGTCACATGAATTCGACATCTTCCTGGCAGAGCAAACTTAGACAAATTCTTGGGCCATAGCTGTGCATTCAACCTTTCTTGGATCTGAGTAATATTTGTAAGACTGTCTTGAGAGCAAGAAATATGCCCATCCATTGAGAAATTTCTTTTTTGATTTTCCATTTTTCGATTTTTTTTGAATTTTTTAACTTTTCACCTTTTTTTGGATTTTTTGACATAAGAGAGATCTAACATATCTTTGATTTGGAACTTCAAAGCTCATACTGGTTCCTTTCAGCCTCTGGAACAATTCAAAGCCTGCCCTCCTTCTAGCGCCAATTCTGTTGATGTGTTTTTCGTGAACGCACCAACGCAGAATAAAGTCGCCAACGGCTACCCTATCCTCTCTTGATCAAAGTATCCAGCACGCTAAGATTGTGAGAGAGTTCGTACGTTCAACTTCAAGGTTCTTTCAGTGCGAATAGGCTTAGTTGGCTCGATGTGATTTGCTGGTATTTCAAGGGGACTTACGAAATTGTTCAGCAGCGGAGAAAGGAATTCAAATGCTCGAAAGATTTGTCTATGAAGCGCGGGTTTCCTATTCTAACCAGAAAGTACTGAATTGAAATGGTGCAGGGTTTAGAAAAGCTCTAATCTAAGGCGTGGGACATGGCGATCAATTCTCACTAGCTTCAACCAAGCTCTGCTTTGCCTCACTTCGGACAGCTTCCACAGAACTGGTGCAATCTTCAAAGGAGTAGCTCAAGGTGTTCAGATCATAATTCAACGCGAAGACACCATCACAACGATGCATACCAACGTGTGAATCACAAACGAAGTTAAGTACACGATGTTCCAGTTGACCACGCAAGGCGAACTCACCATCAGCGAGCCCACTAGTGGTATGGATAGACGAAGTTTGCTCAAATTGAAGAACATTCCACAGTTACTATCTACTTGCATAAAAATGAAATTACGCTACTCTACGCTACTTGAAGTAGAAGGGATGAAGAAACCTCGCTAGCTATCCATAACAAAGACAAATTTCACCATCAATGAAAAGATCTTTTATTATGAAAGTTTTACACAACAATCTCTTGCAAAAGTTTTCAAAGGAAAACTTTCCTTCTTCAAACTACACTATCAATCTATACTAAGCTACTTCTAAGTGGTCACCTCTACTCTCTACTTTCTAACTTCTACTTCTATGTCTAATGTCTCATGAATGTACAAATGAGGGGGACTCCCCCTTTATATAGCTGGCCAAGTCCAACGCACGGCTCAGATTACAATCGGCTGGATGGCCCAGATTGTGCCACCTCAGCCCTAAACAAGATTTGCCCTAAAAACCGCCACCAAGAGGAGTGGGGTAATAAATGAGCCATTAATGGCCATCATCCTTCTAGAAGATTCCAGCCTTGAAACACGTTCACACTGTTCCTGATTTTTCGTGTTCAGCCAATTCTGTTGATTGCTTGGAGGAGGGTAAAAGAGTCTCAAAGATTCCCTCCTCAGATAATAAAATTTGGTAGAATCTGGAGTTCAACTGCTCTTGATCTTCTTCCTGACGTTGTTCTTTGACCTTGCTCGAACTTCCACTCTTTTCTCCATCTTGAGTTTTGAAAACATTTCTTCTTTGTTACTAAGTCTCAACCCTTAGCCATTTTCTTGCAACTTTCTTCCTTCGAGATTGAGATGTCTTGAATCACTTGCTTCATCACTCTAAGTCATCACCGCTTGGTCTCGACGTTCCTCCTGCAAAACGAGCAAGGAGAAGAGTATTAGAACATCTCATAATATAAATCCATCCCACTCACCTAACTTTCACGCTTTAACCTCCAAGGGTTCATCGCCTTCCTTAGCCGACTTCTGCCTTCTTCATGATTCTTCATGCCTTAGCCAAATTTTCAACCCATCTTCCTCAAGGGCGTATCATCTTTGAGAAATTCATTTCACTAACTGGAGCTCTGATACTCAATTTCGTTCATCTCTGACTCTGGAAGATTAGTCCCACGAAGAATTCAATCAAATTCACCTAGGCAATCGACTTAAAATTCATTCGCCAAGGCATTTTATCTTCAAAAACATCATTTATTCCCTGCCTTAGAATTTTTTTCAAACTTTTACTTAGGAAATTCATTATTCCAGTGCCCATCAAAATTTCCATCCTGAAAGCCTTGGCGAAGTGCGGAGGACCTTGAAATCCACTCTTGTCGAAGATCTCCAATACCCAGAAGAAAATTTTCTCCAGAACTTGTCGAATTCATGGGTATACAACGGACGGGTTCATTTAATTTTTTGAATTTTGAACCTTAGAAAAATAATTCTCTATCAAATTTATTTCCATTTTTCACTTCAGGTGCATTTCCTTGCTCAACTTTGAAAATTTTTATTGACCCTGTGCAGCTGGCATCATCCGACTTGATCTCTGGCAACTTTATCCAAATTTCCTACTTCCAAGTCTAGGTGTGATTTTCCTCTAGGGAGGTGGAAATATTTAGATTGCCTTAGAAATTTTTTTATTTGATCTTCAAATCATCTTCTTGTGTTGAGAAATTTTTTTATTGTTTTGACTCACTTCAAAAAAAAATTTCTCCTTGAATGCCTTGGGCGCACTTCAGGTGTCCAACTTCAAGCTTCGATGCCTTAGAAAAATTTCAATCACCCTCTCTTCTCCTTGGGCGCAAATGGAGGGGTGAATTTCAAATTTCACAGAGTTAGAAATTTTTTCAAGTCCTCACCTAGCTCAAGCGCAAATAAAAGGTCTTGCCTTCAATTTTGAACACTTAGAAAAAGTTTTCACTAACTCACACAAGTCAGGCGCAAATATCCCCTTTAGGTTTTAATTTAATTACTTAGGAACTTTCGATTCCACCCTCTCCAAGCCAGGTGCAATTGACACCCTAAGCTTTCAATTTATAACCACTTAACACATTTTATGCTCGTATGCTAGACAATGGCGCATTTGTAAGGGTAAGCTTTCATTTTATTTATGCCTTAGTAAAATTTCAAGTCTCTAAGCTCAGGGGCGCTCCTCAACTTGCAAGGGCGCATATGAGTGTGCTTGCTTTGAATTTCAATGCCTTGGTGAAGATTTCTAACCTGCAATATCCTCGCGGGCGCATTTTGACCCCAGAGCTTTCAATTTACAACATTTAGAACATTTTAAGCTCCTTCTCAAGTTCGGGCACATATGAAGGTCCCTTCTTCAAATTTGAAACACTTGAAGATTTTTAAGTGCCTTCTTCTCCTTAGGCGCAAATTTTTTAAGTGCCTTCTTCTCCTTAGGCGCACATGGGGACTTGAGCTTCCAACTTTTACACCTAGAAAAATTTCTTCATGGCCTCCTCCAAGTCAAGGGCGCATTTTACCCATGGAGCCTCAAATTTTCATGACTTAGAAATTTTTAGGGTCAACTATTCACCTAAGGCGCATTTGAGGCCTTCTACTTCCAATTTAGCAGACTTAGATGTAAATTTCAAGGCACATCTCTTCAAGCTTGATGGCGCATTCAAGATGTTTAGAAAATTTTCATCAACCTTCAGCTTGTAAAGGCGTTCTTCACTGGCTGGACTTGAAAATTTATCAATTTCAGTGAATTTTATGCTCTTTGCCTGATTTAGGGTGACTCGATCATGCTAACCCTAATTTGCTATTTTTAGAAAGTTTGTCAATTTTGCACTTCAAGCTAATTCCAAGCTCCAAAAGGCTTGATTTTAACTTTGTCCGGATCCTGGTGACATGATTGAGCTGTCGGTGCCCGGTATTCGTATGCCTCTGCTATTTTTAGCAACCTGCTAAAAATAATAAATGTTCAAAATAAGCTCAAATTTCATGTGCTGAGTGCCCAAAGTGTGGTGATCGTGGTTGGATTCTACATTTGCATGGCTGTCGTGTTCTGCCCTTGATTTTAGGAAACCCTAACTCTTCTGCATAGGCCTGTTAAAAATAGTAAGTGCTTGATTTTCGAATCTCTATAGCTCCGTTTGGTCAGAAATTCGAACCATGGGGTCCTCATCACTTATTTGACTTGTTCATACCAATGCCTTGCGCCGACCTACTATTTATAGCATGTTTCTGGAGGTTGCTTACTATTTATAGTAACTGCTTGCTTCTGAGACTTCCACAACTCCGTTTGACTTGAAATTTGAATGATGCGCTCCTCACCACGTGACCTGCCCGTTGACGTCGGTGCCTGCTACTGACTTTCTATTTTTAGCCAATTTCCAAAATGACTTACTATAAATAGTAAGTGCTCCGTTTGCCTTCAAATTTTACCAGCAGACTCCTTGAAAGATGCTGATCGCGGTGGTTTACACCGGTTTTCGAAGATTTTGACTTTTTACCCCTTATTTTGGGTCCCAAAGTTGGAAACCCTAATTGATCTTGCATGCATATCAAATGACCTCCATTTGTCTTCGTTTCTGTTGTATTGCGATTAGCTCGTGATTCCAAAGTGCTGGGAGGCGACTGCGGGGACGCACCTGCTAAAAATAGCAAGTTCCTTAATAAGTGACTATCTCTGTTTGCATGTCACATCACTGCGAAGCTCTCAAAAAACCCACAAGGAATATGCAGACATGCAAGGAAAACGTAACATGCAAACCCTAAAAATAGCCCCAGAAGATTGAATTCTGAAAGTCGTTATCTCGCTTTGCATGTCACACCATTGCGAAGGTCTTTGAAAACCCAGAAGAAATATGCAGGCATGCGTTGACAAACTCTGCATCTAGGCCCTGAAATTGGCTTCGGAAGTTGAACTGCTAAAAATAGTAAGTCCTCTATTTTAGCTCAAATTTTGCATGCGAGTAACTTGACATGTTCTTAATGCAGTTTGACGATCGAAACTTCAAAAGTGCTGACGGATTGCCCCGAATTACACACTTACTAAAATTAGTAAGTTGTCAGAATCTGATGAAATTTTAGTGAAAGCCTGCTAGAAGCACACTGACAATAGTGTTAGTCTTTATTTTCAATTTATTCACCTCACTTGACCTCAAATTGGCCAGAAAGATGGAAACCCTAATTTTCAGACTTGGCCAAAAGTTCACGGTAAGGTTCAACGGCGGGCCCATCCCGAAAAGACAGACAGTAGAAAAGAGAGACAACAACATAACGACCGAAAAGCAAAGCCAAAATTAGGGGGTCCCCATTTGCAATGGGGCGATGTGTGAAAAAGGTCACAACATTAGCCCCAACCTGAATAAATGTTCCTGAACATTTCAAAGACAAAACCCATTCCGTACCCAGAACCTTTGGATAATTCCTTCCAACCCAACAATTGACTAGGGGATATACTTAAAAGGGAAGAAAAATCCTAAATTGGATCAAGGCACCTCATCTTTTGATTACAAGTGTGTGCATATGCGTTTGTTCCAGCTCAAAAGACCATTGAAGTTCCCAGAATCCGTCCCAGCAAGTTAAATAAATATCTTAACTTCAAAAGCATCCGGGACATTTCCTCGCTTCCAGTCAGGCGTCCATAGCCCTGACAAGGTTGTCGCTACAATTCTCACGAATATTGCTCCACTGTCGGCCGGGCGTCCATAGCCCCGGTGGAGTTACTCGCATATTCCCAAAACCAATATTTCATAATATTTTCTTTTCTTTTCTCAGATATTTTCTTTCAGCATATTTTCTTTTTTCTTGATTCTCCGTCAATTCCTTGATTGGCTAGCAGGCAATGAAGCTTCCAATGGGTTTGAGAATTGTAGTGGCGCTGAAGCAAGACGCAAGATTTTCACTTGCCAAGACTTCTCCTAAGAAACCTCAATGACTTAGAGCAATTAATTATGTGTAAAATATAGCAATCGTGAGACTTGTTGTCAAGACACAATAGATGATTCCCTTCCGAGACAAGTACAGTTCCTAACCAAATGATGAAACTTGAAAGAACAACCTCAGATTCTAAAGCACTTCCTGAGTGATTATCTAAGAAATGGACTAACATTACATCAACATTGTATTGGAGTATGGCGAAAACAACACAACATCCCCTTCACAAATGAGATCCCTTTATTGAAAGCAACAACTAAACTATGAAAGCAAGACAACTAATCTAGACAAAAACAAAAACTTTAAGCGAACAACAATCAAAAGACCTAAGTACATACAACTCCTAGCATGATTTCTTAGGATTTTTAGCAGCGACAGAACAACGGTGATAGTGCGGAGCCTAGCAAATTTGTCCTTAAACTCAGAAAAGTGATATTTCACAATACGAATCTCAAATTCAAGCAAAACTTCAGGAAAGATTAGTAATTGGGGCAACTCATCCGGACCATGATTAATCCATAAACAAGTTGTTTTTCCTAAATCTCCATAATCAAAATGATATTCTTTGTAATCAACAGTGGGGAAAGATACAACCTGGTGGTCTTCATTTGCTGGCATGAATTCTTGCCTGTCGCCCATTGCTTCATCAGGAGGTCGAAGTTGATGGTGAACCAAACCTCTTGCATTCAAAATGTGTAGATGATCCAAACTGGGAGGAGTGGGGCGGGAAATAAATTCAAGAGGGCATTTGGAAACTTGGATCATTTCATGCGCTAGCTCCTTTTGAATACCTAACAATGGCTCAAGCCCCAACCCGAATTGCTCTTCATTTTCCATCTCTTTATCAAGCAGTACTTCATTTGTTTCAATTTCATCAAGCAACTCTTCCATGACTGTGAATAATGGATCAAGCGTTGATGCGAAGTGCCTTTCATATTCTGCCTCCATCTTGGTAGCCCATTGATCGTCAAACACATCATCTTGCCTTAAGCTGCTTACCATTTCTTCCATCTTGTCCATGCATGATTGAATTTTTTTATCGAGGACCATCCCTTCTTGAAGCGTACTAGAATCGCTTCCTTCTTCACGTTCTCCTCCTCGAGTGAATGAACATTGAAAATTTCTCACACCATCTGTACTTTGAACTAAGTCCTCCACTCCTGGCACTTGATGATCTTCAATAACTCGCAATCTTGTACATTCATTCACCTTTGTATGCTGACAACTGCCTTGGGTGGTTTCTCTTCCTTGGATGTATCCCATTGCATCTTTGATCTTTGCTCCAATAGCCTCTTGTTCTAGCGTGATGTAGGAACAATCTTCATCTGCTTGCTCCCTAAGCTCAATCACATCATCCTGTAGTAACATATTCTCCTTGTGGTTGGATGATGTTGAGATACCCTCCTCATTCGGTGCTAAAAATGTTTGTGTAACATATTCAATCCACCCTTTGTCTTTGAAGAATCCATATGGTAGTACTGGTAATCCGAGGCGACATCTGGCGAAGTTGATGGCTTCTTCACATGTTGTGCAAGTGAACTCTGGATGAGGTGCGTTGTGAATCCGACACCAACGAGGGAGCAAAACATCTTTCAAGCAAACATTGCCAAGTTCCATCTGACTTTGGATCCTGAGTATGAATCTCGTGAAGGCTTCATCCACAACTTCTGGAATGCTATAATCATTGGGTTCTACATCCAATATTCCTGGCTTGGGGATATCCCAAAAGAAAATTTTCCCTTGGAGAACAAGCTCTATCCTTGAGAGGAATGTTAGGCAACTGATTTCTTCATGTTGGGAGGTCACATGAATTCGACATCTTCCTGGCAGAGCAAACTTAGACAAATTCTTGGGCCATAGCTGTGCATTCAACCTTTCTTGGATCTGAGTAATATTTGTAAGACTGTCTTGAGAGCAAGAAATATGCCCATCCATTGAGAAATTTCTTTTTTGATTTTCCATTTTTCGATTTTTTTTGAATTTTTTAACTTTTCACCTTTTTTTGGATTTTTTGACATAAGAGAGATCTAACATATCTTTGATTTGGAACTTCAAAGCTCATACTGGTTCCTTTCAGCCTCTGGAACAATTCAAAGCCTGCCCTCCTTCTAGCGCCAATTCTGTTGATGTGTTTTTCGTGAACGCACCAACGCAGAATAAAGTCGCCAACGGCTACCCTATCCTCTCTTGATCAAAGTATCCAGCACGCTAAGATTGTGAGAGAGTTCGTACGTTCAACTTCAAGGTTCTTTCAGTGCGAATAGGCTTAGTTGGCTCGATGTGATTTGCTGGTATTTCAAGGGGACTTACGAAATTGTTCAGCAGCGGAGAAAGGAATTCAAATGCTCGAAAGATTTGTCTATGAAGCGCGGGTTTCCTATTCTAACCAGAAAGTACTGAATTGAAATGGTGCAGGGTTTAGAAAAGCTCTAATCTAAGGCGTGGGACATGGCGATCAATTCTCACTAGCTTCAACCAAGCTCTGCTTTGCCTCACTTCGGACAGCTTCCACAGAACTGGTGCAATCTTCAAAGGAGTAGCTCAAGGTGTTCAGATCATAATTCAACGCGAAGACACCATCACAACGATGCATACCAACGTGTGAATCACAAACGAAGTTAAGTACACGATGTTCCAGTTGACCACGCAAGGCGAACTCACCATCATAGCCCACTAGTGGTATGGATAGACGAAGTTTGCTCAAATTGAAGACCACATTCCACAGTTACTATCTACTTGCATAAAAATGAAATTACGCTACTCACGCTACTTGAAGTAGAAGGGATGAAGAAACCTCGCTAGCTATCCATAACAAAGACGAATTTCACCATCAATGAAAAGATCTTTATTATGAAAGTTTTACACAACAATCTCTTGCAAAAGTTTTCAAAGGAAAACTTTCCTTCTTCAAACTACACTATCAATCTATACTAAGCTACTTCTAAGTTGTCACCTCTACTCTCTACTGTCTAACTTCTACTTCTATGTCTAATGTCTCATGAATGTACAAATGAGGGGGACTCCCCCTTTATATAGCTGGCCAAGTCCAACGCACGGCTCAGATTACAATCGGCTGGATGGCCCAGATTGTGCCACCTCAGCCCTAAACAAGATTTGCCCTAAAAACCGCCACCAAGAGGAGTGGGGTAATAAATGAGCCATTAATGGCCATCATCCTTCTAGAAGATTCCAGCCTTGAAACACATTCACACTGTTCCTGATTTTTCGTGTTCAGCCAATTCTGTTGATCGCTTGGAGGAGGGTAAAAGAGTCTCAAAGATTCCCTCAGATAATAAATTTTGGTAGAATCTGGAGTTCAACTGCTCTTGATCTTCTTCTTGACGTTGTTCTTTGACCTTGCTCGAACTTCCACTCTTTTCTCCATCTTGAGTTTTGAAAACATTTCTTCTTTGTTACTAAGTCTCAACCCTTAGCCATTTTCTTGCAACTTTCTTCCTTCGAGATTGAGATGTCGTCTTGAATCACTTGCTTCATCACTCTAAGTCATCACCGCTTGGTCTCGACGTTCCTCCTGCAAAACGAGCAAGGAGAAGAGTATTAGAACATCTCATAATATAAATCCATCCCACTCACCTGACTTTCACGCTTTAACCTCCAAGGGTTCATCGCCTTCCTTAGCCGACTTCTGCCTTCTTCATGATTCTTCATGCCTTAGCCAAATTTTCAACCCATCTTCCTCAAGGGCGTATCATCTTTGAGAAATTCATTTCACTAACTGGAGCTCTGATACTCAATTTCGTTCATCTCTGACTCTGGAAGATTAGTCCCACGAAGAATTCAATCAAATTCACCTAGGCAATTGACTTAAAATTCATTCGCCAAGGCATTTTATCTTCAAAAACATCATTTATTCCCTGCCTTAGAAATTTTTTTGAACTTTTACTTAGGAAATTCATTATTCCAGTGCCCATCAAAATTTCCATCCTGAAAGCCTTGGCGAAGTGCAGAGGACCTTGAAATCCACTCCTTGTCGAAGATCTCCAATACCCAGAAGAAAATTTTCTCCAAAACTTGTCGAATTCATGGGTATACAACGAACGGGTTCATTTAATTTTTTGAATTTTGAACCTTAGAAAAATAATTCTCTATCAAATTTATTTCCATTTTTCACTTCAGGTGCATTTCCTTGCTCAACTTTGAAAATTTTTATTGACCCTGTGCAACTGGCATCATCCGACTTGATCTCTGGCAACTTTATCCAAATTTCCTACTTCCAAGTCCAGGCGTGATTTTCCTCTAGGGAGGTGGAAATATTTAGATTGCCTTAGAAATTTTTTTATTTGATCTTCAAATCATCTTCCTGTGTTGAGAATTTTTTTTATTGTTTTGACTCACTTAAAAAAAAAAATTCTCCTTGAATGCCTTGGGCGCACTTCAGGTGTCCAACTTCAAGCTTAGATGCCTTAGAAAAATTTCAATCACCCTCTCTTCTCCTTGGGCGCAAATGGAGGGGTGAACTTCAAATTTCACAGAGTTAGAAAATTTTCAAGTCCTCACCTAGCTCAAGCGCAAATAAAAGGTCTTGCCTTCAATTTTGAACACTTAGAAAAAGTTTTCACTAACTCACACAAGTCAGGCGCAAATATCCCCTTTAGGTTTTAATTTAATTACTTAGGAACTTTCGATTCCACCCTCTCCAAGCCAGGCGCAATTGACACCCTGAGCTTTCAATTTATAACCACTTAACACATTTTATGCTCGCATGCCAGACAAGGGCGCATTTGTAAGGGTAAGCTTTCATTTTTTTTATGCCTTAGTAAAACTTCAAGTCTCTAAGCTCAGGGGTGCATATGCAAGGGGGGGCTTTCAATTTTTGCCAGCTTCAAGCTGAGGGGCGCAAATAGGATGTTAAACTTTCAATTTCGACACTTAGGAAAAATTCACTTCCAACACCTTGTAAAGAGGGGCGCATTTGACCCATGAAGCTCTCAGTTTTAATGCCTTAGAAATTTTTATCAAGTCTCCCTCTTGCTGAGGCGCATTTCCCCATGCTAACTTCCAGTTTTCAAACTCTTCAAGCTCAAGCGCATTTTGGAAGGTGTGCTTCCAGTTATACCATAGGCGCATTTGAATGGGTGAACTTTCATTTTCTACACCTAAGTCAACACCTTCAAAGAGGGGCGCATTTGGAGTAGTCTACTTTCAATTTGTGTGCCTTAGAATATTTCTCAAGTTCCTTCCCTTTTAAGCTCAAGGCGCAAATCATGGGGTCTTCTTTCAATTTAAGCTTCCACACTTAAATTTTCTTCCAGCTCAACCCTCCAGTCAAAGGCGCATTTACCACCTTGTGCTTCCATTTCAAGTTCAAACACTTAGAAATTTTGCTAACCTTTTCATAGCCAGGCGCATATGGAGGGGTCCTCTCCCAATTTTGCAACACTTTAGAAAATTTTCTCATCTTTACTCCTTGCTGGACGCATTTTGATGGGGAGGAGCTTCCAGTTTTATTGTCTTAGAATATTTTCCCTCATGCTTCCAACTTTTAGGCGCTTTTACTAGGGTCACCTTCCACTTTCCAATACTTTAGGCAAATTTTGAGTCTCTTCAAGTTCAGGCGCATTTCTCATGTCCAGCTTTCAATTTATAACACTTAGAGAATTTTTAGATCCAACACCAAGGGCGCATTTGGCAGGTGGTGCTTCAAATTACGAGTGCCTTAGAAACTTTTCCATCATCCTCACAAGTCAAGGCGCATTTAGCTAGGCAATTTTTACACCTTGGAAACATCTCAAAGCCTCACCTTCTCCTCAAGGCGTAAATAGAAGGGGCTACTTTTATTTTCCAACACTTAGCATTTTTCTTCAGCCTCTCCACAAGTCAAGGCGGATTCAAGGTCTTCAACTTTGAATTTAGAACACTTGGAAACTTTTACCACCACTCCTCCAGCCAAAGGCGCATATGAAGGGTATAGCTTCCATTTTAATACTTCAGCACTTTCAACCATCTTCTTCTCTCCTTGGGCGCAAATGACCTCTTCTAGTTTCATTTTCACTTGCCTTAGAAAGTTTCTTTCCTCCTCAACTTGCAAGGGTGCATATGAGTGTGCTTGCTTTGAATTTCAATGCCTTAGTGAAAATTTCTAACCTCCAATATCCTCTTGGGCGCATTTTGACCCCAGAGCTTTCAATTTACAACATTTAGAACATTTTAAGCTCCTTCTCAAGTTTGGGCACATATGAAGGTCCCTTCTTCAAATTTGAAACACTTGAAGATTTTTAAGTGCCTTCTTCTCCTTAGGCGCAAATGGGGACTTGAGCTTCCAACTTTTACACCTAGAAAAATTTCTTCATGGCCTCCTCCAAGTCAAGGGCGCATTTTACCCATGGAGCCTCAAATTTTCATGACTTAGAAATTTTTAGGGTCAACTATTCACCTAAGGCGCATTTGAGGCCTTCTACTTCCAATTTAGCAGACTTAGATGTAAATTTCAAGGCACATCTCTTCAAGCTTGAGGGCGCATTCAAGATGTTTAGAAAATTTTCATCAACGTTCAGCTTTTAAAGGCGTTCTTCACTGGCTGGGCTTGAAAATTTATCAATTTCAGTGAATTTTATGCTCTTTGCCTGATTTAGGGTGACTCGATCATGCTAACCCTAATTTGCTATTTTTAGAAAGTTTGTCAATTTTGCACTTCAAGCTAATTCCAAGCTCCAAAAGGCTTGATTTTAACTTTGTCCGAATCCTGGTGACATGATTGAGCTGTCGGTGCCCGGTATCCGTATGCCTCTACTATTTTTAGCAACCTGCTAAAAATAATAAATGTTCAGAATAAGCTCAAATTTCATGTGTTGAGTGCCCGAAGTGTGGTGATCGTGGTTGGATTCTACATTTGCATGGCTGTCGTGTTCTGCCCTTGATTTTAGGAAACCCTAACTCTTCTGCATAGGCCTGTTAAAAATAGTAAGTGCTTGATTTTCGAATCTCTGTAGCTCCGTTTGGTCAGAAATTCGAACCATGGGGTCCTCATCACTTATTTGACTTGTTCATACCAATGCCTTGCGCCGACCTACTATTTATAGCATGTTTCTGGAGGTTGCTTACTATTTATAGTAACTGCTTGCTTCTGAGACTTCCACAACTCCGTTTGACTTGAAATTCGAATGATGCGCTCCTCACCACGTGACCTGCCCGTTGACGTCGGTGCCTGCTGCTGACTTTCTATTTTTAGCCAGTTTCCAAAATGACTTACTAAAAATAGTAAGTGCTCCGTTTGCCTTCAAATTTTACCAGCAGACTCCTTGAAAGATGTTGATCGCGGTGGTTTACACCGATTTTCGAAGATTTTGACTTTTTACCCCCTTTTTGGGTCCCAAAGTTGGAAACCCTAATTGATCTTGCATGCATATCAAATGACCTCCGTTTGTCTTCGTTTCTGTTGTATTGCGATCAGCTCGTGATTCCAAAGTGCTGGGAGGCGACTGCGGGGACGCACCTGCTCAAAATAGCAAGTTCCTTAATAAGTGACTATCTCTGTTTGCATGTCACATCACTACGAAGCTCTCAAAAAACCCACAAGGAATATGCAGACATGCAAACCCTAAAAATAGCCCCGGAAGATTGAATTCTAAAAGTCGTTATCTCGCTTTGCATGTCACACCATTGCGAAGGTCTCTGAAAACCCATAAGGAATATGCAGACATGCATTGACAAACTCTGCATCTAGGCCTTGAAATTGGCTCCGGAAGCTGAACTGCTAAAAATAGTAAGTCCTCTGTTTTAGCTCAAATTTTGCATGCAAGTAACTTGACATGTTCTGAATGCAGTGTGATGATCGAAACTTCAAAAGTGCTGACGGATTGCCCGGAATTACACACTTACTAAAAATAGTAAGTTGTCAGAATCTGATGAAATTTTAGTGAAAGCCTGCTAGAAGCACACTGACAATAGTGTTAGTCTTTATTTTCAATTTATTCACCTCACTTGACCTCAAATTGGCCGGAAAGATGGAAACCCTAATTTTCAAACTTGGCCAAAAGTTCACGGTAAGGTTCAACGGCGAGCCCATCCCGAAAAGATAGACAGTAGAAAAGAGAGACAACAACAAAACGATCGAAAAGCAAAGCCAAAATTAGGGGGTCCCCATTTGCAATGGGGCGATGTGTGAAAAAGGTCACAACAGGCCCCACTCCTTCCACTTGGTTTTCCTCTTTCTCAACATCCACATACACAACAATCCTTACCTGATAGGCATTTTGCAGATTATCGACCATCGTATTCATGGTATTCACGGTAGATTTTAAAATTTTGTGGCTCATTTCCAAAACCTTGTGGATAGAATCTTTTATGTTCTTCATCTTTTCCTCCATACTAGAAAGCTTGCCATCATGGTTACTCTTAAATTGCTGCAAATCCTCAACTGTTTTCTTGAGGCTATCCACCATATATTTCTTTTCTTCCTCAGTCGATAAGTTAGTGGCCTTATCTCTGTCTTTGTTATTATTGTCATTCTTTTTAGCCTTTTCTAGTTTACTTTTTCATAGCCCTTTGATTCAATTTAAGTTCCTTAATCTCAAAAAACACCCATCTGATTAATCAGAAGAAATCCACAGACCCATTACGAGCAATAGCGAGAATGTCATCAAGAAATTCACGTTCAACTTTAAAGTAATGGTCATCCACCTTGAGTTCACTGGGATAACGGGGCCTATCCTCTCTATCAGTGGCAGGGTAGTTGGAGTATTTCGACGAGCGGGTCAACTGTGAATCATCCTGATTAGTATTATAAGAGGGATCCTCCGAGACCTTTCTCTTACCCTTCTCCTAGGGAGAGACACTAGAATTACCTTTCCCCTTAATTGTAACCCTTCCCCTGGAAGGGGCCTGGTGGGACAGAGCTGACATAGCTTTGATGTTCATAGATTAAAACAAGCAAACCCTCATGGAGAATAGAATGCCTAATCGGATTCTGACTATAGTTCTAATGACTAGCATTCAGAGAGGTAGCAAGATAGAAATGGAAATAAACCCTAACCTAATGTCGGAAATGGTTGAGGAGCACAAAATGGTACCCAAAAACCCTATTGTAACGACCATCTAGGGTAATGTACTCCATAAGCACTTTCAGCACCTTCCTCCAATGCGAGACGATCTTCATTGAATCGTAACTACTTTTGGTAGTCCTTTGTAGATCCTCCTTTTCCTTCTCTGTCTTCGAAAATTTTTGCACAGCCTGGTCGGAGAGTTTCCTGTCCTTGTAAAACTTGATGCCCTCAATGGAAAGCCTCATAACCTCAGCAATTAATTGCTCATCAATAGCAACCTTTCTCCCAGACAAATTAATCTTGCCATCCTTCCATTCCTTGGAAAAAACCCTAGTGACGTTCGGGTCCTAGCCATGGAGTTTTTCGATATAATTGGTTATCCCGCCCCTCTCCAGCAGCTCCCAAACCTTAGTGTTACTTCTTAGCTCCTCACAATCCATCGGTTCCACCCTGCGACACTCACCACCGATGTTGGTAGAATTGCAGGCCTATTCAAAAGACTCCAGAAAATCAATTAAGCTGGTAATCAGAATACCCATAAAGCATGCAAAGCATAAATATCAAAATAGTAATTAATATTGTTGTGCTTCAGCCAACGATGAAGAATTATTGAACATCAGTCCCGAGATTGCATGACAAGACACTCAACACCCATAATCATATGTTGGTAGGGGAATTTGAACCTTCCTGTGAATTCGATCATACATTAATAAGGCAGTGACATCAGCCTCCAACTCATCAAGCTCCTTTGCCACATCACCTTGTCCTTTGGCTAAACTCCCTTATTGGCAAAAAGGTTTGCCATCGTGTTAATTTCCCTATATGCATGGGAAATAAAGCATTTATCAAAGTTACTAATAATCCCCTTGGATAGATTAATCCAATTCTCTATAGTCCATGAGGGTTTTTGAAGGCCCTTAATACATTGTATGATATTGTTTGAGTCCCCTTCAAGCCACACATTTTTAAATTTCAACTGACGAGCAAGATTAAAGACTTGAAACACCCCTATGGCTTCAGCAATGTGGTTGGTCTGAGTACCCAAGGGGAGAGCCACCGCTGCAATAAAAAGGCCATTCTCATCCCTTATCACTCCCCCACACCTAGCTGGCCCAAGATTACCCTTGGCCACCCCATCAAAGTTGATTTTTACCCAACCAGGAGGAGGGAGGTTTCAATAGATTCCATCTCTAGGCCTCTTAGTCAGTTTAAGAGGAGAAGAAATATCAACATTAATCTTCCGAGCATCAACAACTCTGAGCTCATAATCTTGGTATCTGACCTTTCCATTAGCCTTGATTTTGCTATTGAGCAAATTGAAATTCTCTCTCACAGCTTTGATAATTTTACCAAAAACAATTTCCTCCGACAGAATCAAATCCGGGAAGATTCAATTGTTACGCTCTTTCCAAATTCCCCATGCGAGGTGAGGAAAAATGTATCTCCAAAGCATATTCAGCATTTGATTGCTAGAAGGAGCCTTCCACTAGCTATAAAAGTCCAAGATAGACCCAAGAAAAACCCAGTTGAGATCCCACAATTGCAAAATCCTACACTAGATGTCATAGGCAAAAGGATAGAGGAGAAAGAGATGTGAAGCTGTCTCAACCTCCGCACAACAAAGATAACATCAGTTAGGAAAAGAGAAGCCACACTTATAGAGATTGTCATTAGTTAACAATTTATTCTGAAGAAGGATCCACACAAAGATGTTGACTTTAGGTATAAGGTTGTGCACCCATGCCTTCACCCACACAGGAGAAGGGGAGGAATGATAACATGAGGCCACCGTTGAAGAAATAGAATAGATCCTTGAGGAGGACAACTTCCAGACCAAAGAATCCTCCTGGCCCCATGAACTAAGCACAACAAAGTTAAGGAGAGACTACAGGGGGAGAAGGTCCAGACTAATAGTAGAGATACCAACCCACTGATCATTCCTCCAATAGTCTCCAACAAAGGTACCAAATCTGGCTTTGCACTCCTCCATATGATTCCTAAAAATAGGGATACTACAAAGAGGTTCATTCCCGATCCACTGGTCTTCCCAAAACAAGATTTTTTAACCATCTCCAAGTTTTCAAATTGCACCTTTACCAGCAAGATCCCTAGCCTTAATGACATTATTCCAAAGGGTTGAACCAAGAGGGAGATTCTGAGAACTAAGAAAATCTCTAATGGAGTCAACTCCCCGTAAATATTTACTGTGCCAGATAGCAAAGCCAGATTTATTGTTGCTTTCCACTTTGCTATTGGTTTCCATTCCTCCAAATTCTTCCTCACTGGTATTGACCTTTCACTTCTCCAATTTGGCAAGCTATAGCCTGAAAGTAAGGTTTTGATGACGGTTTAAGAGTATGTTTATTAAAATGAAAATTAAGGTTTCAATGATGGTTTTAGAGTATGTAAAATGAAAATTAAGGTTTCAATGACAGTT
This sequence comes from Sequoia sempervirens, assembly GCA_007258455.2. NCBI lineage: Eukaryota > Viridiplantae > Streptophyta > Pinopsida > Cupressales > Cupressaceae > Sequoia > Sequoia sempervirens. The sequence continues at coordinate 176,329,724 of VDFB02353493.1, read as the reverse complement.
TTAGAGTATGTTTATTAAAATGAAAATTAAGGTTTCGACGATGGTTTAGAGTATGTTTACTAAAATGAAAATTATGGCCAAGATCCTAATAATGAGCACATTGAGGTTTTAACATTAGTTAAGTATAGATTAGCATAATTAATATATAATGTATATTTTATATAATAAAAAAAAATTATAAATAATATAATTATATTACTTATTATTATTATTATATATTATATTCTTTAACAAAACTATATATATATATTATAATTAATAGTTAATAATTATGATATTTTTTTTATATAATACAAATGAACACATTTAGATTTTAACATTACGGCGTCACTAGTTAAGTATATATTAACATAATTAATATATAATATATATTTTAAATTTTTATATAATAAAAAAATAATTATAAATAAAATAATTATACTACTTATTATTATATATTATATTCTTTAACAAAACTATATATATATATATATATATATATATAATATAATACAAAAAATTAATACAGAAATATAATACAACATATAATTAATGTATTTATATAATTAATTGTAATTGTCTAGATATGAAATTTATGATGGATTTCAAATACAATCATCATAAATTCATTATAGTTATTAACAATTTCATTATGATGCCATTTTGTAATTCATATGTATTGAACAATGAAATTTAATATAAAACTCTTTCATGATTTTTAAACTCATTTGATGCATTTTGTAATTGAATTTTGCAACAAAAAAAAACAGAAAAAGTGTCTTTATAAGAAATTTGTCTACTTTTAAGTTACCAAATATTTGTAAAATAAAATTTTTTGAACTTGCCTAGTACTCTCCAATTCCCAATATGTAAGTAAACTATGGTGCCGGACTCTTGCTATTAATTCATTTACCTTGGCGTCAGTTTGAGCCTCAAGCACATGGCAATCGCATTCATTTATGCTAAGGTCATATCCATTGTTGCTGGCATCATATTTCACAATAGACGTATTACTCTTGTATGTCGAACGGGGTTATTATTGGCATTGGGCTTGTATTATCTTGGCATCGTATTTCTCAAAACACGTATTACTCATTACTAGCTTATATTACCCGCGAACAATGTTAAGAATATTACAGTGGCGCCAAACTCAGTGTAGAGCGCTCAGGAAATATCACGGGAAAGGATTGCAATTCCATTACTGGTGGTTATTGTATCTTCCCAAGTCAAGAGTCTTAAAAAGTATAAGTTTTAGATTGTTATTGAGGAAGTACTCTGTAGATTCGAATTCCCGTTTATCTGCAAGTTCCGAGTATGTGAATTTGGTCAGCATAATTCTGAAATAATGTATCATTCTACATAAGTTATATCGTTCCAGATTTCTGTTATAGGATGTTTTGGCTTCATAAATTATCTGCATGGTACATATAATGTGTTTGTAATAATGGGAGTTATATGGAACCAAATTACTCTATAGAAATTTGAGAATGTTAAATTATGCATGGCCAGGGAAAGAGAAGCTACTTCAGATAAGATCAACAGACAGTGCAAAGAACATTGTCAAACTTGGGTAAACGACAGTAATCTTGGTCTGGGGGCTAGGGTTATTACATAGGACGATGAACGGAAGCAACTGGGTGACTTACTGAAAATAGCCTGCTCCTCCAAGGAGTTTGGAGAGGTCCCAAAATGTCGAAAATCAATTTTGAAAGCATCACAAGGCTCACTAAGGCAACTGAGCTCACTACCAAGAACCAAAGTCACTGTTTAACCAACCTTGAACACTCCAAGAGTTTGGGGTTCTCCCTAGCACACCAATAAGCCTTCAGCAAAACTTGGAATTGGCTAATTGTTCACAAATCAATATAGCTTAAAAATGGGGACATTACAATCACGTATTTATACAATTTAAGTCAAGAATGTAGAATTCTACTCCAAAAACATATTAACATGTGAATCAATATGCGAGATATGTTTTTATCAGGGATACATGGGGATGTGTCCTTAGGGGTTTTCTGGTTGTCCATTTTGTGGCCACAGGTGTAATGTCCCCAATTTTTTAAGGTCAACATTGTAATTAAATAATTAATTTGAAGTTGTGGAAAAAGGTTAAATTAAAAAGACAACTCAGATTAATTATTTTAATTAATTAAGTTAACTTTTTGGTTGGATTCTCAAAAGAATTAAATTAAAAGTGAAGGAAAAAGGGAGGATTCAAGAAGGCAAAGGAGTTACGAAGAGGATTCAATAAAAGATTCTAGAGGTTTATTGCAGGCATGATGGCTTTGGACTTTAGAGAAAAGGTATTTGCTGTTTGAACGGAGTTCACCAGTCTTTTGGAGGACGCAATCCCTCTGAAAGAAGATCAGCTCCAGTGGTGAGATTATCCGCCCTGGCTGGTAATTGGCAAAATCATTCAGATTTCGCATTTGGAATTAATAGTTGAAGTTTTTCGAAATTAGGGAAATCTTTTCTCAAGCCGAATTTTCAATTTTGTGAGAGGTGAATTGCACATTGGATAATTCAATATTATATCTACAGCCAGACAGACGGTGATATTTTCATATTGGTGAATGCTGATATACACTTAATGTGATTGATTTTGGGAATTGGTATTTATTATACTAGTGCCTTGAATCTGAGTCATCTGCTTGTGTAGAGCTGCATCTTTCCAGATTTACAATTTTGGTGGTGAGGAAAATTTATTATACAGATTTTAGTTTCTAGATTATGTAGCGGTGCCATCTATTGCCGTGCACAGGAGTTATTTAGAAGTGTCTTTAGGCAACGGTTTGGGTTGAGCCATCATTAGTTTTGTGGATAATATACATCATATAATATTTCTTGTGAATTGCTATCGTATTCTCCTAGTGCACAGTCCGAGTATAGTCTCGAGAAGATTTGGTAATTAATATCCTTAATAATAAAGCATCTCTGGTGAAGAATTATCATATGCTGCAGTAATTATATTCATTATGGAGGACTCATGATTTCAGAATTCTATTGCATCCTCTGTTAGAGCCAACATAGCATAGAGATTTGCACTTTCTGCATTCACGACTTGATTTCTATCGCAGCTATTACTGATAAAGGGACCGATTTTGGAAGCTTGCGGTGAAATAGAATATTGAGAGTCTTATTTGGAAGTTGAACCGATGCAAGAAGTCGTGGAAATTAAAATAGGGACCAGTTGCTATTAAAATTAAATAAACATCATATTCTTGAACCGCCAATATTTATGTCCAAGAAATCGATGATTGAATTATGTGAATACTTAATACACCGCCACCCATTTAGTAAGCCATTACAGTAATCGAAATATTATTTACAGCCAGTAAATAAAACTCACGTGCTAATTCAAAGGCGGGTTCGTGGAATTTTATTAGAGTCGGCCGATTCAATTTTATGTTGAGTTTGGTTTGGTTCCCCACGGGTGACATGGAGAAGTCACAGACAGTCGAATTAATTCTGAAGAAATTAAGGAGGTCGAATTAATTCCGAGGCTCGAATAGTTTTGTTGGCATAACAACAAATTGAAGAAGTCGCCCAAATTGTAAGTGCCATATTAATGTAATAGTCGTTGCATGTTTATTGCAAGGTCTACCGAGACTTATTTGAGGAATTCGAATCCTCTATGAAGTAACTGGGTGACGTGGACTGAGTCAAAAGGAGCGTTGAAGTCTACATTCTCTTTCCTTTCATCGCCACTACTTTCGTACAAGAAATACTATATCATCCGATGTGGAACTTCGACTGGCCCAAGGGTTGTCTTCGTGAATTAAGTGTGCAATAATTCCAGCCGCTTCATATGTTGTGGGCTAACTAGCTACGGGAAACAATCAGAAGGCCTGTACAAGAATTAAAGGAAATATAAATATATTGAAGGTTGATACCCCATTCCTAGAATCACTCTAATGTTCCGCTACCATTCTTTGTGATCTCACGCCGGTGTAAATTCATGACATATAATTGTTCAGCTATTGACTATGTGCTTGAAGTATGTCATATTCAGTTTGGGCGCAATTTTTTATAAATTAAAAGTGGATTTTTGTAGAGGTTCAGCATTGGCAAGGGTACGATCTGGTCTCTCGTAAGGTCAGGTTTTGGACTGTTAGTTTATTATGAATTGAATAGGAATTATTAAATGAATGTTTATTGAGTTATGTAGAATGAGTTGGTACTATGTTATATGAAAATGTATTGATGTAGTGAAGCTTTAATTATATGTTGCTATGCATGTGACATGGAGAGAAACCTCTATTGTGTAAATTGTACACAAATTAACTTTTGAGACAATGAAATCATATTGTAAACAAGCTCAGTTCAACAGCTTTGCAAACTGTTTGACGAAATGTTGGAGCAATCCAATTGGAAAAAATCGAAAAATATTGTATGCAATTTAGGGTGGGTCATTATAACAAGGACGTGTTAGAAACATACTTGGGCTTTCCTTGAAACTCCATTAATGTCAGGAAACATCCTAGAAATGGCACTCAGTCATCTGGGGACATCCAGGGATGACTGGGATGTCCATTGACATCTCCAACATGTCCCAATAATGTCACAGTTTAAAAAAAACTCAATCAAATGTCCTCAAATGGATTTTTGACCAATTTGGGTATTACTATATAGTATATAGTGTACCATAGTTCAACCTTTTTATTAAAGAATGGAACAATGAAATGTTCACTACCTTTGTTAAAGCTATGTCCCTTTTCATCATTTTTATTTGAGTGTGGTTTAGCTCTTGCTTTTTCTTCCTCCTCATCAAAAACTACCTCAATATAATGATTTTTTCCCTTGCCCATACACTGATGACTAGGTTCCCAAGGTTCGCTACTGTTAAAAGACAAACTGTCCCTCAATTCATTCTTGATCTCATCTACTGTCATTGTCTTTGGTGGTATGTTATTTTACAGCTGGGTATAAGACTTCCTTTTTTGTAACTTCATTTGATCGGTTCAAAGATGGAATCTTTTAGTGAAATTTATGCTTGGGAATTGTAGTCTCCAAATCTAGTGCTCTTATATAGCTTCTCGTAGAGACAATGAATCAAGCGCCTTAAAATTTTAAACAAACCCTTGAGAGGTTTGCGTAATCCTTCTATGAAAAGGACAAATAATCTTCTTTCTGTTACATTATGGATAATGTTTGGAACATAGTTTGCAAACTCGGATTCGGCAGCCCAAAAATATGACTCGGACTCGGGACTCGGCACGGATTCAGGAAAAGACTCGGCTAGGACTTGGCAAAAACAAAAACCGTAGTTTTACAAAAAAACAAGAATAAATTAATGCATCTAGAGAACATAAGAACCTAATTTGATTATCAAACACTCATAATTCAAAGATTACACGTCATATAATCATCAAACACTCAATAATTGAAATTTAATCATTCATACTCATAGTCATCAAATACTCATAGTTTCAATGTATAACAGCATCATAAGATTATAAATGTTTACATATAATCCTGATTTCTTTCAATCCCAATTCAATTTGCAGACCTGCATTTCACAAACTTGAGTGTTAAAATGAAAAAAAAAGTTAAAAAAACATGGGTTTTTAACCCCTTTTGACTCCCAGCCACACAAGAGAGTCCTGGGTTGGGACTCCCGAGTCCAACCTCAGGACTCTTTTTAACCCCTTTTGACTCCTAACCACACAGGAGAGTCTTGGGTTGGGACTCCCGAGTCTTACCCCGAGTCCTGAGGTTGGACTCTCGAGTCCCGACCTAGGACTCTCCTGGACTCGACTCCCAAGTCCGTGGCGAGTCGACTCGGCTGGCCAGTGGACTCCCAAATCCGCAGCGAGTCCACCGAGTCCAGCCGAATCTACAAACTATGCTTTGGAATTCCTCCACATATTTCTCTATTGTTCTCTCTTGCTTCAATTGGGGCAACTCTCTAAAATGAGCTTTAGGACCTTTTTATCAAACTTTTCAATCAACCATTCGCAAAATTCATCATATGTGTCAATTAGACTATGAATTTGGGTAACCAACCCATGGTACGACCATTCGTGTGCTGTGTCTTCCAAATGCAAGGTGGCGAATTTGATGGCATCATCCTCGATCATAGATTTCAGAGATATATATGTGTCCAACTTCTAGACCCACACACGAGCAATACACTTATTAGAATCATCAAAGCTTATTGTAAGGTAAATAGTATTGATTTGAAATTTGGTTGTCTTCTAGTCAATTTATGCGGAAGGCATCCAATCCTGCAGCCAACATCTGCTATTTGATCTGCTGATGTTTTAGAATTGAAAGAACAAAAATATCCAGTTCAAATTTTAGGGACATTATTTTAAACGTGTTTGAGCATGTTTTGTATCATTTTATCAATTTCAAGATTGATTTCTTATCTTATAATCCTAACAGCTCTGACACCTAATGAAGTTATTGTTAAAGTTGAAGAAAAATTTCTTCACTCTGGTGTTGATAAGTTTTAGTGATGTTTTTTTACGGAGGTGTACACTGCAATAACTGATATTGAATAACTGTTTATGGAACTTGTTTTCCTCCAGGTACGACACATGCATGGATGTCACCAGTAGTGATCATAAGCCTGTAAGATGCTTGTTCAATGTTAATGTTGCATGCATAGATGAAAAAATCCGCAGAAGAGAATATGGGGATCTAATTCAACTAAATAAGCGAATTAAAGGTCTTATTGAACATTCAGATGACATCCCAGATGTTGTTGTCAGCACAAACAATATAGTTTTGCAAGATTGTGATTCATCTGTCCTGAGGTTAACAAACACATCCAGGTTGAATACAGCAGTATTTGAGATTATCTGTGAAGGCGAGGAAACTGTCAGCAGTGGCCAGACGTATGGTATTCCTCTGAGAAATGCTTCTGTGAGAGGTTGCTTTGGATTTTCACGTTGACTGCAGGTAAGGTCTGGTCACTTATATTCAATTAAAACTAACATCGATAATTTGTCTCATCAACATTATTGCGATGCAAAATGAACACCTGAGATTCGACATGCCTATGACATTCGTATGAATCCCAAGTCGCATCATATACAAATGTTGAAATATGTGGCATGAACTTTAGTGTATCATTCAGAATAAGTAGCATATATAATATTCATATGAAGCCTAAGGCACTTTATATACAAATACTGATACATAGGGCATGAACTTTAGTTTATCATGCAGAATAAGGAGCATATATTTTTTCATGCCACAGATATCAGCATTTGTATATAAAGTGTCTTAAGATTCTTATGAATGCATATGAATGTTTAGGCATGCCAAATCTCAAGTGTTTGTTTTACATGACAATAGCGTTGATGAGACAAATTGTTGATGTTAGTTATAATTAAATTTATCTTACATAAATCAGGACTTGTATATTATGCTGATGCTAGAACAGTAGTATATGCTTGTAAATATTTCCTTACTTAGAAGTTAGCGTGCCTTAGAAGTTAACATGTTTTATAAAATGAGAATATTCAGCTACACGTTGATCTATCTACTGGCATATTTTTCCATTTCTTACAGATCGTAATGATATACAGGTTTTTCCAGCTTCTGGAATCATCTGCCCCGGTGAGACCATTGAAGTTTGCGTAGACCATGAGGACTTTCTTATAGAGAAGGAATATGTGGATGGTATTCCCCGGAACTCATGGTGTGAAGATGAAAGAGACAAGGTAGTGGTGCTCCTCGTTAATGTTAGAGGAAATGTTTCATCCAAAACTAAACAACATCGAATTTGCATTTGCCACTGTGTGCCATCCAGAGATCAGTCTCTATCTATAGACAAGGATGAGAAAATTCAAACAAATGTATTACAAAGATCAAATTTTCATCCATCCGAATTAAGCACAAGTTTAGTTCCAGATGATTTCATTGGTTGAAAATGTAGTTATAATATTTAGCATCCGCTTTTATCGACACCATGTGCATACCATTCAGGAAGCTTTTCAGTGTATCCTATTAATGTAACTACAGAAAGCCTTCACCCCTTAGTGTGCAGAATGAATCTAATTATTTTTACCAATCCCATCCTACCAATTTGCAGTAGAGTTCGGTACTGATCGTCATCCTAAGAATTTTCAACAGGTTTGATGTATTGATAGCAATCATTAGAGTGTGCATTGGTCATCTGTATGTTAATTGTGTACTCTGATATTCCATTATGGATGATAAAAGTCCATGCAAATGTACATGAAACTGCAGTGTATGGTTGGAGTAATTCTCTTCATGGGTAAAGGTGGGTTTTTGAAAGGGCCCAAACCCTTTTACACAGAGAAAGAGTTTCCAAACAGCACAGCTAAAACGGCAAAACAACAACAAGAGATAAACAATAATAAAGAAGAACTCCAAAAGCAATTGGAGAATAGTGCGTAACTTTTTCTCTAAATGGAAATAAATATGAAATTAATGTTTGGCAGTTTGGGGTTTCCCACAGTAAAGCTCAAAACACATTGGATATTAGTTTATGAGAAAGCATATGCCGTTGTTAAATGGCCGGGCAGATTGAATCAGTCAGGACAAGTGATCAACTTCTAATTTATAATAAGCATTGTGCAATGTTATATTTACTGCAATGAACAAGTTACAGTGGGCTTTTGGTGACTCATTATTGATTTTGAAGCTTGATACCATTTAATTTCTCTTAGTAATGCCTATTAAATTCTTTATCTTCCTCTCTTGGTCATACTTTATTATTTCTTTTCTACAATCATAGAAGATATTTTATGTAATTATTTTTAATCAATTCAAACCTGTTTCTAGTTTTAAAATTTCTGACGCATTTGTTGTCAATTTTGTTTCATACCCTGGATTACATGCATCAACAGAACTCCTATTAACTAACTAGTGTGTACATGTCAAAAGAAAATATTAGGACAAGTAAATTATTTGTATTCCTTGTAATCTGTTTGTTGGAGTTTTCTATAATATCCATCCCAAATTTTTTATTTTTGCAATGGTTAGCGTTAGCAAAATAATAATGATAAGCAACTAAAATAAGCTACCTTCCACTTTCTGATCACCTAGATCCTGATGTGGCAAGGTGAGAGTATATAGTGGCAAGGTGTACATTGCAACAAATGAAAGCAACCACTTGTCCAGTGGGGTGAGTGATAAGTTGTAATCAATTGAAATCTATTACCCTCCACTTTTTGATCACCCAAATCCCGATGTTAGCAAGGTGAAAGATACAAAGGCAAGGCTTACAATGCAACACTATTGAAGTAAACCACTTGTTCAGTGGGGTAAGTATTAATCTCCAAAACACGAAAAGAAACATCCACTTATTAAGTGTGAAAGCAAGAAAGAGCTTATTCGCTTATTTAGCAAGAATTACATGAAATAGAAAGAGATCATTTGCTTGTTCAACGGACATAACATGAAATATAAATAGTTCATCCACTTAATCAACGGGAATGCCACTTATTTTTGTGGAGTTAGCAAAGAACCACTTATTCAATGCAGTAAGTAGCCAAAACAAAGAGGAGCAAATCACTAAATCGTACTACCAAATCAATGCTACAATAAGTTGCTCAATACAATGATATCAACAGTTACAATCTAGCTTCTTAAGAGTTAGAAATATGATAACAACTCCCCGAATATAATCAGCCCAATGAAAATGAGATACCAATCGAAACAATTGAGTACCTAAAATATAGAAGCAAGTAGATGTCTAGCTAACTCAAAAAATGAGTTGCAACAGGTCTGCATCACTTAGAATTTATTGCACACAAGTCTGAAACTCTCCAATCAGCAAGCTACAAGTTGGCACGGCTCCCAAGAATACCCCCCAAACATCAAAGAACATTTCCAGGCTAATTGCAAGGTGATAAGTTGATCAAGGTGCCACCAAATCAGATTGAACAAGGAAAGAAGGAAAATTTCATCACAACTCCCAATGCACAAGAACCCCCAAATGGTACGACCAACAAGGAGGGGCACCAGCCCTAAAAAATCCATCTATCCTTCAAAAATTCTAGAACTTGGTGAATTAGGTTGCCTTAGGAAGAAGAATGATATAAGCCAACACCCACATAAAGTTAAGCACTCATCCAATCATCTTAAGCAACTTGTTGCTATAGCCTAAACATGGAAAATCGTATGACCGACAACTGGTAACTCAAAAAACCACTCCAAACGGCACTCCCAAGTTCTACAAAATCAAATATCACACCAAAACATAGCTAGAAAACATCAAAGGAAGCCATAACTAAAAGCAAACTGAAAACCATCGCCAATAGCTCCAATGGTGACTCCTACAATGAAGCCACACCCACATCCAACTAAGGAGTATCTCTTAACTCCAAAATTAGCACAACTTTGAAGGTTGACTTCTCCAAAGCCCTTGAAGGATTCAATCCTCACTTTGACAATGTTTTGTTATCATCAAATAGCATGAATATAATGAGAGCCCAAGGTGAGCTTAAATAGAGATTAGGGCTCACAATTTGAAATCCCTTTTCCCTCCAAATGGGATGCCCAACTCAAAAAAATATTAATTTATTTTGTTTTTCACTTATCTCTCCATTTTGGTGTTCACTTTAGGAAATACAAGTCCACCTTTTGAAAACAACTTAAGTCATCAAACCTAGGCATGGAGGTACAAGGGGGGGTCATGTATGAACTTAATAACTTAAGTCATTAACATCACCTTTCGAAGACTTAAGTGATGGTGGAAGAATAATATGCCAAAAATATCATAACTCACCCAAACTGAAATTGTGAACCACTGCCAAAACTAGAAGCCCAACACTGCACTACTACCAAGATCAAGTACCCAAAATATCACTTACTAAAAATAGAAAATTGTTAAAAATAGTGTGTCCAAACTCTAAACTTGCCCAAATTGAGATGTAGTGAAACTTACTAAACATAGTAAGTGCTAAAATATACATTGCTAAAAATAGCAATACCATCCACCAAGACCCATAAAAAACCACCAAAGCTTTCTGGAAACATCAGGATACTCTTCTAGAAATGTTGACTTGAATCCTCAAAGGAAATTAGAATCCCCTAAACTCCTTTGTTTACCCTACGGGACTTTGGAAATAGGCTAACGATCACTAATAAACTTAGGACTAAGAAGGGAACATTACCGTTCTCCCTCCCCAAGATTGCTTGTCCCCAAGTAATCACAAGTCTGGATACTACAAAATCTGCTCATCCTCCCAAGTTGCATCCTCAAATGGTAGATTTTTCCACTTCCCCAGATACTCTTTGATGGTTCTCCTCCTCAATGAACTCTCTAAAATCAATTGTTGCTTTTGGAACCAAAACAAGTTGTCCTTCCTCATCCAATGGAGGTAACTCTGTAGAAGCAACAACGTTGTGTCCAAGTGCCTTTTTGAGGTGTGAGACATGGAAGACATTGTGTACTTTGCTACTCTTTGGTGGCTCTAGCTCATGAGCCACTTCCCCAACTCTCTTGGAGATCCTAAATGGACAATAGAAATGTGGCTTAACCTTCTCCACTCCACTCTTCTTGAGAGTAGACTATCAATATGGCTGAAGTCTCAAATAGACCATGTCTCCAACTTCGAACACAGATTCAATATGATGCTAATCAACAGACAACTATTGATTTTGGGCATGTTGGAGATTGTCCTTCAAGGATTTAGAAATGTTTTGGCTTTATTGCAACAAATCCTTCACTTAATGAGCTCTACTATCACCAAAAAGCAAATCAATGAAGCTAGGAGCTTCATATCCATGCAAAGCTAGGAATGGAGACATTTTGATGGACATGTGGTATGAAGAATTATAGCAGTATTCTCCCAAATGGAGTCATCTCACCCAAGCCTTTTGCTATCCAAAAACATAATTTCCAAGATACCCTTCAAGCCATTTGTTCACAATTTCAGTTTTCCCATCTGTTTGTGGGTGATAACTGGTGCTTGGAGTAAGCATTGTACCACTCAATCTGAAAATCTCATGCCAAAACGTGCTTAGGAACTTGGTGTCCCTATCACTCACAATATTATTGGGTAACCTTGGCAACCTAAACACCTCTCTGAAGAACAAATCAGTAACCTAAGCTACTACAAATGTTGTAGTGATGGCAAAGAAGTGTGCAAACTTTGTCAATATATCAACAATCACCAAATTGCAATCCCTTCCTTGCACCTTTGGCAAGCCCGTAATGAAGTCCATATAAATACTTTCCCATTTTTTATTGGGAATGGGCAAGGGTTGCAAAAATGCTACAAGAAAAGTGTGCAAAACTCTCTTGAATCTACCTATAAGTTTTGAAGTAACCTTAGTGACCAGCCAAGGGAATGTCATGAAATATTTGAAGCACCTTCATTTTGAGCTTCTATTCAAGCGCCAAAAAGATTATTTACTTGTACAAGATTAAATCATTCACCAACTTCTACCTTTCATCAAACAAGGTACCATCAACTATGTTGGTGGCAAAGGAGTTCTTGGCATACTCCTCAAAGATCTACTCTTTCCAATCAGCTATAATCTCCATCAATGAGCTCAAATGTGGCCTCCTTGGCAAGGCATCGACCACTATGTTGTTCTTCCCTTTGACATACTCTATGTCAAAGTCATAAGCTTGAAGCTTACTAGCCCACTTATGTTGTCTATCATTGAGATCTTTTTGATGCAAGAAGTGCGGTCCAGGGGCACCTACAACCATGTTCCACAATTTGCTTTGGTGACATTTTATCATAAGGAGCTTTGGATGAATTTAGGGGTCTTAGGTGTTCTAACATAGCAGTTATCCTAAATAAGGTCTATAAAGACCATATGTAATGTAATTAGGGAGTTTCGTGTGGTTATTTGTCTATTGGGAAAAATTGCAAATAATATCAAGTGCAAAGCATAAGTTGTTAAGACACTGTTTTAGGGGGATATGAAGAGTGTAGCCATTTAAAAGATAGTTGAGGAAGTTGGCCTTTGGGTTTTGGATTTAAAATGTATTTAAAGGCTTTTCAAAGGCACAAGCAATGGTTGAAAAACTGTTGTATCAAATTCTTCTTAAGAAATACAACATTCATTCTGCAAATTACTGTGTTTACCCTATTTCCTGAACTTTATACATTTTGTATGAACCTGTATAGGGTTGCAATCACTTGAATCTATTGGAATTTGGTAGGCACATCTTCTAAGATTCTTTTGAACCCATTTAGAGAGATTTCCATCAATTTTAGAGGAAGATATCATTGATTTTCTGAAGTTGACTGGTAAAAACCAATGAAACATTGTTTTGTGATTTAAATTTGCAAATGGCCATTCCTCTTACTATTTGACCCTGTTTCTTAGAGGAATGACTTGACAAAGGGTAGGCTAGGGGTTTTTAATCTTTTGGGAAGCAAGAGAAAGTGTTTAATGTGGTTGGAATCAAGCCCTAGGACTGGTGGTGAATTTTCTTGTGAAAATGTTGGTTTCAAGATGGGATTTTGTGAATTATTGATGGATTTGATTTTGTGATGGTGTAGAATGCATGCACAAACCCTAATGAATTTTTTTGATGCATTGGTTATGTTTGGGACGCCTTGGTATTATGAAACATAGAAAACCCTAGGGTTTTTGTGTGTAATTGGAGGGTTTACTGGAGCAGCACCCTGAAGGCCTTGTATTGGTGAAATGTTTAGAAAATATGAAGTTATGTGTCTCAATTTAAGACTATTTGTAGATTTTTTATGATTATAAAGTATTTCAAGGGTACTTTGTAAAAATTGGCTAATTTAGTAGCCTTCTCTAAGGGTAAGGGTCAGTTTACTGTTTCTACATGTTGTTGCAAAGAAACTTTGTGATATATTTTAGGATACTATTTGGGGATATGTGTTAAAGATTTGATGATTATTTTTTGGCCTTTGCATGGCCTTTGCAAAAGGGAGTCTCTATTTTGAATAACTTGAGGGCTAGAAGCCTTTAATGGTGTTTTAGTGAAGTTGGGTGTCTTTGTGATTAGAGTTGGATTTCATTGATTGAGTCAAGTTAATTTGAGTTGAAAAGTGAATTCCTCCACCTTTTCTGCATCAAAGTGCTTGAGACTATTATAATCAATCTTCATGATGAACTTGCCACCAACCAAATACTACCAAAATTTGGCCAAGTTCTACATGATTGCAAGCATCTCTTTGTCGTATATGGCGTATGTCCCCTCCACACCCCTCAACTTTCAGCTCTCAAAGACAATTGGGTGCTTGTCCTGCATTAGACCAACACCAATCCCTTCTCTTGAAGCATCACATTGTAGCTTGAATGGCTTGAAGAAGTTTGTTATGGCCAAAACGGGACATGAACTCATGACGTGATTGAACTTATCAAAATCTTTATGTGTTATATCTGGCCATGTGAGTGCTCCCTTTTTGGTAAGATTCGTGAGAGGAGCAACCAAATAAGAATAACCCTTCATGAACCTTTTGTAAAACCCATAAAGACCCAAAAACCCCTTAAGCTAAGTGAGGTTTTCTGGTGGTGGCCAATCCAAGATGGTCTTGATTTTCTCCTGGTCTACACTAACTCCCTTCGAATTGATAACATGGCCAAGATAAAGGAGTTTGGTCATACCGAACTCACATTTGGATTTTTGGCAAATAAAAATTCAACCTCCAAAATACTTAGAACCTAAATGCTTGAGATGATCTTCCCACGACCTACTATAAATCAAGATGTCATCAAAGAAGATTAGAACAAACTTCTTTAGCTACTTGTTGAACACCCAATTCATCCAAGATTGAAAGGTTGTAGACAGATTAGTTAAGCCAAATATATTCTCTGTAATGTTGATTTGAGTTGGTGCCTAGTGACTATGTTATAGGGGATTGGTATCTAATGCGGGTTGGTTCCTACATATCAAAATTTGAAGAGATTGGTGTCTCTCATTTTGTGACTCCTGTGGATTGGTGCCTACAAAATAACTATGTTCTATATTATTTTTTTAAGGTTGTATTTGGATAGTAACTCTAAGAAGCTCTTCTCACCATGGCTTTTCCACTTTAGGTTTTCACGTAAATCTAGTGTTCTTTGTGTGAATATGTGCATATGTGTTGCTTAATTATTAAGGAAATCAATACTTGTTTCTTTGATGTTTTTGGGTTCATGTTTAGAGAAGTTGCTAATGATAATTAGTGTTTGATCCAGGTGGATCTTCAAAAACCCTAAAAATTTAACTTTTTCAAACTCAAGAAATCAACATCATTGTGTAGAGCTCACTGAGAGCTTTCCAACGCAACTTAAATGGGCTCAAATAAAGATAGTATGCCAAAGTTATGGATGGTCAAAGTTTGGTCAACATGAGGTCAAAGCTGGTCAACCAAAAAAATTAATGGTCATGGAACATTTCTCTACTAGTTCCATCACATAGAACTCAATGATAGCTTTCTGACGCATTTTGAATGGACCAAATCTGATTCCGTATGTGGAAGTTATGACTTGTCAAACTTGGTCAAAGTGATGATGTGGCATCACCAAAGCTTGACACTTGGTAGGACATGTGGTGGATGACGTGGCAAGAGCAATGAGTTGGCACTGACATGGACCAACTAAGTGATAAAATAAGGATTAAATCATATTTATTAAAGAAAAAGCGTTTGATCTAATATTTAAACAAAGAGGATTTGGTGGGATTTGATCCCTTGACCTATGCCTTAAAATCTTCTTGCACCACATGCCTTGTCCAAGATATAAGGGGAGCTCCTCCCTATATATAATCCTTAAATAAACATAAGAATTGTTTTATTTTATGTAAACCTTAAAATAAGGAGAAAATTAAGGGGGGCCTTAGGACAAATATAAAGCTCGATCCTTTTCAAAAGGATTTTCATTGGTTTTTAAAATTAAAGGGGCCTAATATAGGAAAATATTAAAAAAAATTATTCCTAAGCCCGAATTATGATTTTTATGAGATTTGTAAAAAACAAATAAGGGGTTCTCATAAAAATAAGGGGTAAATAAGCTATATTTTCAAAATTTGTAATCTTGAAAAGGAGATATAATAAATATTATTGTTGCAACCCTGTATAAGCATATGAGCATGTATATAAGGGGGTATTATTTCTTTGTAAAAAAAATGCTTAGAAGAAGGCTTAGAGTCAATTCTTTTGGAAGAATTCTCTTGGAAGGAGATTTCAAAAAATTTCTCATTGGCTTTGTAATAGAGGCTTGATGCCTTAGGCTTTTGTTCTCATGTTTTGAGAGAGGGAGTTGCATTATTATTGCTTTGGAAGCATTGTAAAAGTGATGGAGAAGCTAGGAACAAACATGTTGCTAGGAAGTTTATGTTAGTGCGATGCAGAAGTAAGAAGAGATTGAAGAGTAATAATCTTCCTTGAAAGAAAAATAATTTGTAATGCAACTTGAAGACCATAGTGATGTAAGTAGGGAATTTGCATCATAATAATGACAAACGACATCACATTTGAGCGAGCTCGGAGATGTAGCTCAAACATTGGGTGAACTTCGTTATCAAATATTGTTTCTTTCATTCTTTTCTCTATGTTTTGAATGCTCGTTGCTATGCTCCTTACATGCAATTTTTCAACAATCGATAATAATAAAATCTATGATCCTAGGTGAATCTAACAAATTGTTTAACTAATTCATAAGTAGGATCGTTTTACAGATCAATGTTGAATTAAAGTGAATTTGGCATATATTGATTCATGCCCCCCCTTCAATATATTGTGTGCCCTTCATGCACATCTATAGGTGGACTTCCAAACATTACAAATAGATGCTCATTTACTTTTATAACACCTATGATAGTCCTAAGAGACTTATTATTGAAAATGGACAAACAAAAGAGCACAAAGCTCTAACTCCACAAATTAAGTCATTCATCTTCAACATGTAATTATCGCATTCAATAGCTTTGTATAGCCATACAACCTACAAATAACTAACAAATAACTAATATATTTTCTCAACTAAAGTGATGATTATATAATTAATTACATTATTAATTATTATTCAATAATCTATTATATAATCACTTATATTATTAATTATTATTATAAAAAATTGGCATGCCCTAAATTTTCCTCCCTTCAATGAAAAAAAATGTTTGGATATCAATTTCCACCAATAGTGCATATAAAATTACAATGTGCAAATATAAAATATATTACACCCTTATGGATCAATTAAAAAAAAATGAAAATTCAAATACCTCTTTCTTCAGCATCACACTGCAAATTAAAATTAAATAAGAGTTGTATTCTCAAATGGTTTTTTTGGGTTTTGTGCTCCTAAATGACATCTTTTCATAACATTTTTAATTTTTGAATTTGGGTAATAAATGATAAAGATATCATATTTTTAGTGATACTATGATAAACTACCATTTTCAAATTAGAATAATATACAAACAATGAAATAATGTCTAATGAGAACATGATTCCTCCTTTGCATAGACTATATATTCATAAAAGAGTAGCATAATAGATCTATACAAATTTTAAAATAAACAAACCTTCATAACCAAAAGATAAAGAAACTTCTTCTCAACCACCTAAACCTCTTGTACCTTTCTACAACACCTCTGATTTTTTCAATTTTTTAATTTTTCAAATGAAAATGAAGAAAGTGTAATAAAAAAAAAATGGAAAGAATGAACAAGATGGAGATATGAGAGAAATTAAATTCACATGGATGATGAATTCCAACATATTTGCAAGTGGATTTCACTATGCCTCTAATGACAAAATGCAAGAATGGTGGACAAACATTAATGGCTATTGCATGTGGTTTGCACTGCTTGAACCTTGCATGCACCACTTTGGAGAAGAAAAACAAGTGAATTGAAGGAATCCAAAGATGTCCATAAAACCTACTTCGATACCATATTGAAAATGAAAAAATAAATAAAGAGAACAAGGCTCCAATACACAAATTTATTCATTCATCTTCAACTCATCATTATTTCATTCAATGTACTTATACAACCATACAACCTACAACTATCCAACAACTAAATAAAAATTAACTAATAAATAATCTTAACTAACTAAAGTGATTATTATATAATCACTTACATTATTAATTATTATTTAATAATCTATGTTAAGTGCTAATTGAACTAACACTTATGATAGTCCTAAGACTTATGATAGTCCTAAGAGACTTATGATAGTCCTAAGAGACCTATGATAGTCCTAAGAGACTTATGACAATTCTAAGAGACATATGATAGTCCTAAGAGACTTATGACAATTCTAAGAGACATATGACAGTCCTAAGAGACTGATAGCCTCGCATCTCTACATGGCCTACTATAGTTTAATAATTCATTTCAGATAAGTGATGGATAAGTTCAATAATGATAAATGTACAATATTTAAGTCTTGACCTAGTAATAACCCATTACTAGTTTACAATTTTTTGTTGATATTCTAATTCTCAAGAAAGCTTTAATACATATAGGTAACTAGGCCATCACAATAATCAACTTTAAATTCAACATGAAAATTAGATTTTCTAAGTGTACTCAAAAAAATCAATCAACCCTAAATCATTGATAAATAGCCATAAACAAGCATTAATATTGAGAAGAGAATCATAACCATGCCTTGAGCTTGAATCATGAGTACATTTTGTGTAGACAACATAGATAGAGAGCATAGACCTTATCATTCTCAATAAATTCCTAGATACCACCTAAATTCCAAAAAAATGGTATTCAATAGATTGAACTAACCATTTGTAGGTCTAGATTAGCCACCATAAGCCTCCTTAAGCTTAGCCACCATCAATGTATTAAATTCATAGAAACCTACATGCAATATGCTTACCAAACATGTTGATAATGGTGATAAAACTTAAAACTACTATGAAAACCATGAAATAATATCACTACATATACTCATATCTTGCTTAAGTGGGTTCACATATCCACTTGACACTAAATTATTAGTTTACCTAGTTTTATGTTGATATTGTAATTGCCAAGCTCCCAATAGTCTAACCATATTGTACAATTCAATGTATAACCTATGGCCAATTGGTCTAAATAGAGTGATAATATTTATATAATTTCATTGCATGACAAATATTGATGATGGTCCACATGTCAACAATCAAATGGTATACAATTTCATGATAAAATCAATCCTATTTGATTCATTTCTCTCATTTTGTGTACCTGATGACACCACCTAGCTATGTTTTAGGTTGGACTACTTATCAGAAACTAAAAATATTCAATTTTATAATCATTTATTCACTTTAATCATGAGATATTATGACTATCCCATGGCTATTATAATTGCTTTATCATTTTATAGTTTGAGGAAAACACTTTGGGATCATTTAAGATTATTTTGAGATTTGTGTATGAGATTCCTTTTCTCTATTGTACCATGATAGAACTAATATATATCTCTTATTAATGATGCATATAAAATCAATCATCATGTCAATGAAATGGCCAAAGACTCTAACATTGCACTAGTGTGAAGCTAAGAATGTGAAGAAAAGAGAAGGAAAGAGGCTATTTCATGAAAGTAGGAAATTGAATACCATAGAATCTAAGACATATCATCATCTCTAATTGAATATGATAGAGAAGACTTTGGAGAAAAAAATGCAACAAATAAAAAACCTTCATGCAATGATAAAATCAAATCTAAAAGTTGAAGGTATGTCATCTTTCTCATCTCAAGTTGAAAGCAGGGCATATTTCACATCTCAAATTGGAGGCATGTCATATTTCAAATCTCAAGTTGGAGGCATGCCATCTTTCCCATATCAAGTTGAAGTTACACCATATTTTCCATCTCAAGTTGAAAGTATTCCATATTTCACGCCTCAAGTTGAAGGTATGCCATATTTCCCATGCCGAGTTGAAATTATGAATATTGAGGCAAGTTTACCATTGAGAACACCTCCTATAATTTTTTATAGAAAGCCTAAGTTTATAATTGATATTTATATGAATTTTTTTAAACTAATGGTTGATAAGATTCCCAAAAACACTTGTCAGAGATAGGTCAATAAGATATGGATATTAATTTTTAAGAAGTTAAACGAAACAAAAAATTGTCAATTATTTATTGAAATGATGAGAAATCTAAAATTTAGGCCCATAATGAAGATTCATGGCCTCAAAACATTGGATGCTTCAAGTGAAAAATCTATTATAAAGAATGTAATGAGTGCATATGAGAGCTTTGGTTCCACCTCACACACCAAAGATAGTAATGTCACATGACGTGTCATTACATTAACTATAGTAAGAAATCAAATAAAGAAACATCACCTCATTAGAAAGACTAGTCAAGCATTGAAAATAAGTAGAAAAACCCTAATGATATCCATTAGAAAGTATCAAATAGTTGAAAACCCCAAATATAAATGAATTAGGAAAATTCTCTAGTAGAATCCCATAGAATGATAAAACTATAGGCGAAGCCTTGAGATCCATAATTGAAGAATTTTTGAAAAAATAACACAAGGTATCTCTTAATCAAAGAGGTGTAAAAAAGAGAATTAGTTGTCAAAACTGTGAGATGCCTCCAAATAATCTTTTGGATATGATTCAAACACATTTTTTCTCCAAATTCTTAGAGATGTATCCTCAAATAAAAAATAGTCAAAGCTATTTTGAAATAGAAAATCCTTTTATGTCAAAATAAATCACACATGCACAACTAGTTGTTGTAGAGTACATATTGAGTTTTCTAATCATTATGATGTTTATTGGCATATATGTGTAGGTTTGTATACTAATAATCTTTTGTAGGAGTACGATAAAGGCTCCACATAGGTCTTCAAGAGATTTCATTATGATCATTTTATATGAAAAATTGGATGGTCAATTATTTTACAAGAAATCATTATTGGATGGCATATGCAATCATTGTGGTGGTTTGAAATATTTTCCAATTTGTATACATATGTCTAGAATAAACATGCAATTTGAAATGAACAAGTAAGTTTTGGCAAACAAAATTTAATGGAATGCAGTCTTTAAGATGGTAAAGAAGAAAAAATGTGTGAATTGGTCGATAAAAATATAACACTATACCATTTTATGTCTATGTTTTGAGAGAATATACTCTATGAGTTTGTAAGACATACCCATAGATCTTGATCATTGGACTTGCAATTCAAGTTATGCAAGGATATGTTTTCACTTGGCACTATTATTTCAGTTATAGACTTTACAAAGACCTGTAAATTGTTGGTTTTTTTTGTTTTGTAAAGCTCCAACTGAATCCTAGAAATGACCTCAATGAATAGCCAATTCTTATGCTCAATAATTCTAGGGGTTGGCCAATGAACAGGAGAAGGATTTGGACAATTTTCTCCTTTGTAATTCAGGCTCTACAGAACATAGGAGGGTGATCCTATGCAATACCACTTCTGAATTAAATAGATATACTCTCTTCTTATTGTGGTGTATACAATTTTCACCCTTAACAATTTCACATCACGTTTTCCCCCCCTAATTTATTAGACTTAATTAAGCTCCTAATTTTCCAAATTATTCATTGCAAGGTCTATTTTTACCATTTTTGAAGGACTACAAGCATTGAACAAATGCATTCATCTAATAGTTTTCCCTTGACACCTTAAATCCATAAAATAGGGTTATGACTCATTCACCAAAATGGGACATTTTTCATAATGGGACTTATACACCCCATGGGGGCACCATCCCACTACTCTATTTCCCACTAAATTTGGACATGTCGGTGGTGGAATTGTAACATTTTAATTTCCACTTGTAAAGGTTGGCTTGGGATCTATTTTTTAGGAAATTAAACAAATGCCTATAAATACCTAATATTTTCACCATTTTATTTTAGAAGACAACTATAAGGAGAATTTATGAGCAATCATTATTGTTGAGAGTAGCATTTTTAGAGCTTTATTGCAGCAATTCAAGATCCAATCATTATGTCAAAGTGTGTGTGAGTTCATGTGTTTATGTTATAATGGGTTTGTGAAGGATAACCCTTGAATTAGGTCTCCAAAGCATTCAAGCAAGAAAGATCCAAATCCCTGAGGTGATGTGTATGACTTTAGTCCTTCAAGGAAGCCATTGAAGGGTGGTGAGTTTCAACACTTTGTGATTTCATCATTCCTTCCTTTCAATTAATATTTTTATCATTGACATTTCCATTGTGGAAGTGGAAACACTTACATGGGGTTTGACTTAGGCAAGCCCCTAAAATGGCCCAACATTTCCTCTTTTTGTGAATGTGCAGATCTCAAGTTGAAGAGGATTGAAGGAATCTTGAAGACAATTTGTCCATTATTGCATTTGAAACCCTATATCTTGTCAACCCATGGAAATGCACTTATAGAATTTACTGATGACTTTTTGACAACTTTGCAAGTGGAAACAAATATATTAGATCTACCATCAAAGGACCCCAAAATTTGAGCAAGACACCCTATCAAAGACTTATTCACCATTGGTTAAATGTCCTTCTAGGCACATCAAGGCTAGTTTTTTATGAGTAGGTTTATTATCCTCGACACTTTCCAGATCTATCAGAAGTTGACTGTTTTTTTTTATCAATTGTCAAGATCTTGCATTTTCATATTAAGGCATATAGGATCATTAGGTTAATCATTCCAAATGATTTCTAATCCATTCCCATCCTCAATTAGATGCAGATCTAGGTCTAATTAGCTCACCTTCATGGTTGAGAGTCAATCTTTTCACCTTGTTGATATACATCTTAATGTAACTTGGAAAAAGGCCCCCTTGCATCCTAGGTTCTTTGGATTTAGAACCTAGGATCCCTTTTTCTATATTACATTTTGGAAAACCTGTCCTATTAACATTATATACCTTCTGAAAATTCATCCTACATCTAAGTTTTGTATTGCATTGTTTTGCATCTTTCATTTAGGGTTCCATCTTTGCATCATAAAAAAAGTCATAAAAAATTCAAAAAATCGCATTCCATATTATATAATAGGCTGCAATAAGGTTAGTTTCAGTTATTTAGATCTGATCTACATTCAAATTGCATTCATTAGCTCATTAAAGTTTGAAATTTTTCATTGCATTGCATCTTTCATTTAGGCTAAAAAGTGAAAAAAAAGTATATTGTTTTGTTTAAAATCATCATTTTGCATCTTCAAATCAGTCAATAATTGCATCTAAGACCTAAAGCTTGCATTCAAAATTGTCATTTATTGTTCAATGATTTTCAACATTATTGCATCACTTGCATTTTCAATTTCACAATCATAAATATACCAAAATCTAGAAAAAAGTTCATTGTCAAACTTGTTTGCAACTAGAAACAAAACCTATACGAAATCTAATCAACTTTCAATTTTTTCAGCTTTTTGAACCCTTGTCTAGGACTCAAATGCCCCTGGGCATCCCTGTTCTACTACAGGTACCTTGTAGAAACTTTGAAAATAGTGTTTTGTCTCTGTATTTTCATTTTGTTTCTACTTGTAGATGTTTGCTCTGAAATTCTTAAACAATGTTATTGCATTTGCAAGAAAGGTGTCATTTGCTTGATTTGTTGTAAATTTATGAAAACTAGTTGCATTTCAATATTGAAGATTATCAAATTTGTAGGTGCATTAAATGTATTTTCTAAAACATTGCATAATTTGGATAGACTGATTTTATTTTTTGTAAAAATTCAAAACCCTAGTTTGTTACAACACATTTCACAATCTAGAAGCTTACAAAACAACAACAAAATTAATTCTAAATTTGAGTTTACAATCCATCACACAATTAATTCCTATTAAATTTTCCTTTGAAACTGAAATGTCATAAAATATGTGATAGGAATCGGATGCCTTAGGGCATCTTTTTCCTCCATAAACTTGTTTGAGATCTCTAGAACAGATTTATACATGTTTTTAGTTGGCATGTTTGGAACTTGGTTTCCAAATTTAGCTTGCATTCGGTCTATTAGTTTGTTTTTAGTTTTAATTTTTCTTAGCACGTGTAAACCTAGATTACAATTGAAATTTAATGATTAAACTTGGGGAAAGCATAGAAATATAATCATGTTAGATCTCTTTCCACAAGCGCATAGTATATTTACCAAGCCCTTTAGTTTTGATGACTTTGATATGTTAGATGAAGCCCTTGAGGAATTCATCTCACCTAGATCATCCACTAAGGCTTCTAACATTCCAACAAATGCAATCATTGATATTCATGATAGCTATTCCCATAATATCCCTCCTAATTTTGAGAGTATCTTAACATAAGAAAATAAAATCATTAATACATTTCTTTCAACAAATAGTAAGATGGATGGTGTAGATGAAGATGCTAGGTTGACGTTAGATCCCCCATCAATAGAAGGTCATCAACAAGTAGAAAACTCAGTTGAGATTATGAATGCACAAGTAACAATTGGATCTCATTTAGTTAGTGAACCTCTTGAACCTCAGGGTGTTATCTTAAACTTTGCAAGGCAACCCACTAGTAGGCATGTGTCGTAGAAACCAAGTTATCAAACAATTTCTCACACATATAATATTCCCTAGTGTAGTGGTAAAGAATATGATCTTGTTGATAAAATTTGACATACTCCAGAAAAATTCTCCCTTTTGGATTTGATTTAAACACCATCTACATACAATAGGATGCTCCAAGAGATTTATAAAAGACTGACATGTCCAATCTTCTATTAAATCGAATGAGGTAAGGCCCTCATTTGATTGTATATGCAAGTGAAAAAGTCAAATATTGCATTCCATCAATAGGAATTACCCTCACTTGAGATCCAAAATAAATATGAGGCTTTAATGATAAAAGTAATCATTAATGAAACTACAGTTAAGCATACTATCATAGACAATGGAGTGGGTTTTAATTTTTTTGGCATTGACCTCCTAGATAAAATTGGTTTGGACAAGAATCTTATAGAACCCAATGATGTTAATATCTATGGCTTTGACAATGTTAATAAGAAACCATTAGGAGTGATCACATTATCCATTGAGGTTGGAACCTTGGATTTTCTTACTCTTGTCCATGTCATGTCAGGACCTCTTTCGTAAAACCTTCTCCTAGGTAGATCATGGATTCATACCATGAAGGGAGTCATATCTACTCTTCACCATGAGATGAAGTATGAATATAACAAGATATGCATGGCTAAAGTAGATGAAGAGAGTTATAAGTTACAAGCCAAATTCAAACATAATATTTTCAACTCTCTTAATACATTGATTCCATTTTCAAAGGTAGAACCTATACAAGTTGATGGTAATCCTAATTGTCTTTCACCTAAAATAAAATTTGTTATATGATGATTAAGGTTCATTAGAATTTACACCCTCCTTTATGGGAAAGTAACAAGTCTCACAATCTAAACCAAAAAGAATCTTGTGTTTCATTTGATCAACTTGGTTCTACATCAACAAAATCACCCCATGGTGGTGATGGTGGCTCTTCAACTCCCATCCCTCATGAGAGGAAGATGTATAAATTTAAAAAATTAAAAAGGATTTGCATGCTCATGAAGAATCCAATCTTTCTTAGAAGCATGTAGATAAAATCTCTTCATTTGAGTTGGTAGTATGTTATATTCTTGGATAAAAATTTCTTTTTAAACATGGAGGTAATGAAAACATGAAACAAAATGATAGGAGTCAAGTGAATTCTATATTGTACTTTTCCAAGCAAGGTCTAGGTTTCCAACATTCATCTTCATCTTCATCTAATGATCTATCATCTACTATATGTATGACATCTTGTGATAAGAAAGGAGTATTTTCTTCACAAAAGAAAGAAATGTCCCCTACTATTATCAAGATAATATATTTTCAAGGCTTCTAAAAGCTCACCTAATTACTCTTCCTGCAAGAACATGAAATAAATTCTACAACAAAAATTCATTTTGTGCATATCATCGAGTGCATGGTCATTCTATCAATGAATGTAAGGCCTTGAGTAATAAAATATAATATATTAAGGATTCTGGTTCTCTTCCTTGTGTTGATGCACTTAATTCCTTTAATCAATAATGATCTTCATCCTATCATGTTGCTCATCACTATGTGGCATTTGTAGCTTTATGTGTCTTGATCATTTCCATTCACGGTGGTACAATCTTAGGTGCAACCATACTTTTCACAGACAGTAACATGATGTTCATTAGTGTGGTTGTCCTTGTCTCTACACTTGGGGGGAAAGGATAACTTATTTCGGGGAGGCATGCATTCTTTTCAAGGATCCCATCTTCCCTTCTTTTCTCTTTAAAATACCAACATAGCAAGTATGTTAGCATTTTAAGGGAGGGGAAATGGTCCCTTCTTAGTGATGATAGCATAAATCGCCTAGGAAGTGTGAACTTATCAACCAAAGTGTGGCTTTCTTAATCCATATAAGTGTCTCCTTTGTGGTAATATTGGGCTCAATGTCCTCCAAGAGTGTGACCTTTCTCAGCATATGACATTCTCCTTGGTGGTAACACTATGGCTAGTGTTCCCTACGGTGTGATTTCATGTTCCTCGACTATTCCTATCTTGGTGGTGATGCCATCTGGATGACATGGGCCACATGGGCCAAGAGGGCCAAAATACTCTTGGGCTTAGAGGAAATGACTATCCAAGACACCCTATTGTAGCTGCACCCTCAACCTCTCAATATGATTGAGCAACGATGGTTCTAGTACAGGGGAACCATTGGGAGATATTAAAAAGAAAATGTGGAATAAAATGAAAAGAGATATGAGCAGATTTATTAAAGAACAACTGATATACACTGTGACCAAGTGGAAAGAATATATTGGAAAAGGATTGGTCAGAAACGAAGGATATATTCTGCACACAACTATGGAATTATAAGGAATTACTCAACAGCATCGAAGGAGATAGGGAAAGGCTCCAGTAGCAGCAGCAGGTCAGACGTAAGTTGAATATTATGTTTGGTAAATGACTTGAAGTTTGTGATGGACAATTCATATATTTAATAATTATGTGCATAGAAATGAATCCAATATCTATTACAAATAATAAGCTGTGTATATATATATGTATAATTATGAGTATTATTTACTGCTGATATATGTATAATTCTGAGTACTATTTACTGCTGATATATATATAATTCTAAGTACTATTTACTACTGAACATAAACAATAGATCTAGGTTATGGATGCAATATGCAAGAGCAAACTATGGATCAAATACATATCATTGATTTAAAAATCAAGATCATAATCTACGCATTATATTATAGAACAATATGTAATGGATCTGTTCATCTATTTAATATGTAATTCTGTGTGTCTACACTATGGATAATGCTCATATGATCTGATTGTGAATAACTAGTCAAAAATAGAGGAGTTGAGGGCCTATTGAAAGGAATAATCAGGCTTTCCCTTTTAAAGAATGTTTATGCATATTCTTTAATCTCCCTTTTTACCAAAGGATTATAATATCCTTTATTTTTCTCCCCCTTTTTAATTCTAAAGGGTTATTTAATAAATTTATTTTCTCTTGGAGAAAAAGTCACATAACATGTCATGTTACATAAGGTGTGACCTGTTGGCAAGAGACACTACACATGTTTTCTGGTGTTTTCATTGATGGCAACCCTTGTCAGTAAGTCGATCTGCACATTATCATTTGATCATATGAGAAGACAGATTGAAGAACAATAATTATCTGTTAAGCTAGAACAAAGCATCCATCAAATTTGTGTTCTTTGATTCATATGAAGTTTTTTTGTTATTATTTTGTGTTGTGGATCTCAAGGAGGATTGTTTGATGCATGATCTATTTTATCTATAAATCTTGGTGCCTCGTATCGATTTGAGTGTAAGTTACAAGATCCGATTGACTAATTTTTTGTTCATCATTAGTGTATGAAGGCCAACTTGGTGAATGTAGCATGTCACAGATATTTGAGGACTTATTTTTTAAGTATTTTTTGTGTTCGAGCATTTTTATTTGGGTCCTCACTATGTTGTGGCCAACTTTTGGGGATGTGCATTGAATATTATGCATGATTTGAGTCGACAGTTTGCAAATATTTCTTATTTTGTTAAAGTTGACATGAAGCAATTAAATCCTTAGTAGAAGATATATATATATATAAGTGATCAATTATATCATTTTGGTATGTGTTCAAAGTGATTTGATGTATGTTGTGAATGTCAGAAGGTCAGTAGAGTGATTATGCACAGTTTCACTTGTGCATTAAGGATTTTTTATGCGAGTTGAAGTAGAATAGTGCAGAAGAGTAGAATCAGTCAAAAGGTCTAGAATTTGATTGATGAGCCTAACCGGAACTATAATTAAGCATTTGTAGATGCTACTTTCTCAGTTCAAATCCATGGAAGTAATCCAAAATTTTGTAAGGTAGTGAGCCTTTTAGTTTTTGAGCAATGAGCTATAGGTAGTGTGCCTGAGTGCAAGTGCATTCCCATTTTGTAAACTTTCCTTTTGAGTATACTCATAACATATTTTGGATTGACCTCCACCATGGTTTTTCCCCTAACATGGTTTCCACGTAAAAATCCTTGTGTTATGGTGTTGTGGTTATTTGTCTTATGTTCATGCATCTTTATTTTGCTTGAATGTTATCAGTACTTTAAGGATCAAATTAATAAAGTTAAAAATTATAGAACATTGATTCACCCCCCCTCTCAGTGTTCCTTGATTCCAACAATTGGTATAAAAGCCCGGTTCCTTGGAAGAAGTTTAAAAGCTTGGGGAAGATCTTGGAAAGTGTTTCAATGGATTCAAGCAGTCTTCAAAAACTTATGGTGGCCCTAGATGATCTTGATCAGTCAAAATATGAAGTTCACGAATTACAAGAAAATATCATGAATGTTGACAGATTCATTGAGTCATTGAAAGAAAAAATCAATAAGTCTAGGGAGAAGAGAAGGGAACTCTATGATCAGATCAAGCAAGAAGACAATAAACACATTGTAGATGAACAACTAAGTCAAGCCTTGAAGGAAAAGATAGAAGAATGTGAAATTTTTTCTAGGGATAATGCAATTATGAAGCATGAGATGGAATCTATTATGATGAGGATGACCAAGGAGATTGAAGACAAGAAGAAGAATGAATAAAATCTTGTTCAATCCTTGAAAGAGAAATATGAAGAATGTAGTTGAATTATTGATGGATTCATTCAATTGGAACTTGACTTAGAACAATCCAGACACAATGAAGAAGAGCTTGAAAAGCAAATTGATGATCTTAGAGATGAACTTGACACAACAAATGAATTCAAGGAGAAGTTCAAGATTAGCTTAGCCAAGCTTGATGAATTGATTAAAAGTTAGAGGACTGATGGTGACAAGTGAGGTCTTGGATATGAGAAAGGAGAAAGTTCTGGATATGGACAAAGGGGATTTAGACAAGGAAATCAGTTGAATCAACCCAAAAGGTATTCGATAAGACAACCTAATGCTCAAAGGTTTAATGGTAACTATTATGTTTGCAATAAATTTGGTCATATGGCAACTCAATGTAGAAGTAGAATGAATTCAAGTGGTCCATCATTCTATGTTCAGTGCTTTAATTGTAACGCGTATGGTCATAAGTCAAATGAATGCAGAAACATGATGAACAAATTTTATAGAGATGTTAGATGTTATACATGAAATAGATTTGGCCATATTGCTAACCAGTGCAAATCAAGAGAAAATCAGTGGAACAATTGGTCTAGACAAAGAAATGCGATGTGCTACAATTGTGACAAAACCGATCATTTTGCTAGATTTTGCATAATAGGTCAGGTAAATCAGAGAAGAAACATGCAGAAGAATGAAAAAGGAAAAGTCACTACAGATCATATCAAGAAGCAGATGAAGAAGACATGGGTGAAGAAGAGTCCCTCTATTGTAGGAAATGAGCCAGCACCAAAATTAGCTTCTAGTAATTCCTCTGGGAATTAGATTAAGGCCTCTAGCCTAGGGGGAGTTCTCAAGAAAATCCTTCAACCCCCTGCCGGTAATTGACACCAAGATGTGGATGAGTGCAGTGATTGCATTGATGATGTACATATGTTGTTGAATAGTTGGAGAGAGTATTTATGTAGAATTGAAGGTCTACATAAGAGTTATCTCTCACAGTGTATGGAAACATGGTATCTAGATGAGTTAGGGAAAAAACATTTATTGTGACAAAAAGGTTAGGTGTACGAATGATAAAAGGTAATTTCTATCCTTCATTTGTCACTTTGCATTTTGAGAAGAAGTTTGGAGAGCTCTAAAGCGAACTTTGGAAAAATTTGGGAGGATTCAAGTGTGAAGGCGATTCAAAGATCAAACCCTAATATGGAAAAAAGGTATTTATCAGGAAAACTTGTAAACTTGTGAATTTTTGACAATGGCTACTCCATTGGTAGTTGAAGGCAAGGATAGACCCCATCCAAAATTCAAGTGGCATCCTTTCAAATCTATTGAGACTAAGCCCTTAGGTGCATTTTCATTTGTTTCATACAACATCTTGCATATTGAAGAAATTAGGGCATACATTCATGCTAATATTGAGGAATTAGGGAGCTCACAGTTGTTGAATTTGTATTCCAATCACATTGTTGGAGAGGATTTTTGTATTAAGCCCGAATTTAAAACCCTAGAGGAGAAGAAATTCATGCAGATTATGAAATTCCCTATGTTTGATGAAAGCGAATGGGTCTGGTATATCTTGAATCAAGTTCATGCTGAATTTATGTGGTTGATTCGACCTTTCAAGATTACAAAAGAATCCATAAGAAATGTTACATGTTTAAATTCCTTAGGTGAATTGCCAATCTTGAAGTCCGTGAAGAATCAGACAGTCACTGATGCAACTAGTTTAGTATTTGATAGAAGAGCGATGACAATTGATAACATCATCGATGTGGATGTGAAATTTTCCTCAATGGTCATTGGTTACAAGATATATCATTCCAAATGAGAAAAAATTGTATCTGGTACAACCATATATGCAGCATATTAGATGGTGAAGGAGAATGCAGAGTATGATTTATGTGAGTTGCTTCAAAGTCAACTTATGGAGAATCTTGGTAAGATCAAGAAAGACAAGAAGAATTCCTTTAAATATGGTAATTTGTTGTTGTGTTTGTTCTTTTCTTTTATGAATGAATTTTCGGGAGTTGGGAAAGTGCATTGGCAAAGCGATAATCCTGTAGTTGTTCAGATTAGAGATATCTTGTATGGAATTAGCGATAGTAAGACAATGAAAACTATTAGCTGGTGATATTTCAAGAATTTTTAGAATAAGATGCAAGCAAGAGAAAGAATTACTACTTCTTTTATGGAGAAGTACAAGGACACAATCTATTTTATGGTTGACATTGATCATTGCTTGATGGAAGTTGTAGATCCTAGAACGGTTTGGATTGTGCCAATGGGTTTTGGAGTTGAGGAGAACATCTTGGAACTATATACACAAAAATTTTCAAGTAAACCTTTGGATCCATCTGAAGAGAGGTTTGGAACATATGCAGAGAAGAATATGCAAGTCCATGAGTAGTTGAAGAAACCAATGATAGTCTAGAGAGTAAGGAAAGAAGTGGAAGTCTTTGCAGAGAGCATGGGTATATTTGCAGAAGCAGTGAGAGAAGCCAGAAGGAATAGAGAATAATTTGAAGCTAAAAAATATCCTACTAGAACTAAATCTACTAGTCTGGCAACATCCTTTGGCTGAACTAGA
Source organism: Sequoia sempervirens (assembly GCA_007258455.2). Taxonomy (NCBI): domain Eukaryota; kingdom Viridiplantae; phylum Streptophyta; class Pinopsida; order Cupressales; family Cupressaceae; genus Sequoia; species Sequoia sempervirens. The sequence continues at coordinate 176,298,163 of VDFB02353493.1, read as the reverse complement.
TCAACAAGGAGCTTTGCACCCCTATCTGGTCATACAAAGAAGTCAACCCCTATAAAAGCTCAAGTTAAGGCATCCAGTAAGAGGAATAAGGATAAGAGCACAAGAGTGTATGCAGATATTTCAAAAGATGAAGAGACACAGTTTGATGAAGAAGTTAAAGAAATAAAGCATATGGGCACCCAAGCAACAACAGTCACTAAGGACAAGCTCTTTGATGAAAAAGAGAAAGAAAATAAGAAAGTGAAAACTGAAAAACGAGGTATGTCTGTAGAGGAAGTTGAGAGAGGCATAATCAAGAATGGTAATCTTAAGCCCCTATGCGAAGTGTATGGTACCTTTGATAGTGTTGGCCAAAGAGTTCTTGAGGAGGCTACAATAAAGTATTTGAACAATTTCAATATGGCTCTTGTTGAGATAATGGCACAGTTGCCTAAGGAACTGTATGAAATTTTGGAGACAAGGAGAGTTAGTGCCAGAACTAAAGAAGAGTAGCTAAGAGAATGTATTCTTCCATATCTATGTCCAATAATGTCTATTGAGGAAATGAAGACAATCCTAAATGAAGCAAAAAGAGATTTCAAGAGCAAAACAAGAGTAAACAAGCTTATGATTGGTAAGACTGAAGAGGTAGCAAAAGAAACTAAAAGAATTCTGAAGGAAGTTTTACTAAAGAATAGAATTAATGTTGTCTCTGAAGAAGTGCATGTTGAAGATACTTCATCTGGTCTAGTAAATGAATAGGTTATAGTTGAGGAAACTCAGATTCCTCCTAATGTGCATGATACAAAAGTACCTATAGAGACTGAAGCTCCTAAAGTTGTGTCGATTGAAGAAAAGGAGATATCAACTGAAGAAGTTGAAATTCCAAAAGACAAGCAAAAATTTGTGACTGAGGAAATAGTGGTTGAGGAAAAGAAGGTTTAACTTAAGGAAGTTCCTATAGAAGCAAGAGACACTATAGAGGAAGTGAAGAAATTTTTGAAAGAGCAACAAGAATAATTTGACCTTGAATTGGGAGAAGGTCCTATTCATTTTTGTACTTTGTCCCCAATTCAGAAAATGAAAGTTGCATCATTTGCATAGGCTAAGGCTAGGGAAGAGATTCTGAAGTCTCATATTGAGGACAGTGATTTATTGAGTCTTGCATCTAGTATTCTGGAGAAGATCATGTCTACTCATGCTAAGGATCCATCTGGTTCTTCCTCCAGTGAGCTGAAGAAGCTTATTAATTTTTTAATTAAGTACTCATTTTGAGTCACTTGAGAAGTTAGCTTTGGTCAAGGTACAGAAGGAATTTGATGACAAAAGGTTCAGTAGGTTGAAAGGAATGATAGATAATGATAATTCTTTATTAGCTACCTATGTGAAGAATGTTCAAATTGCACTATCTAAAGGTGGAAAGATCTATAAGTAGTGTTTGTATTTGTCTAATCTTACTGAGGACAATGAGGAGAAGATTAAGAATCATGAGAAATAGTTAGTTGTTATTTCTAATGCCTTTGATCATTTAACTATTTATGTTGGAAAGAAAGAAGGTCAAGTTAAATCCCTACTTGACAAGATAAAGATTTTGAAGCATGATAATGACATAATTGTGGAAAGAGCTTGTGAACTTAGAGGCCTACTTGGTCTGAAGATGGAAACTATGTTGAATACATTGAAGGAAGCAAAAGTTGTTATGGTTGTCAATGATCTAGTGAACCTTGAATCTGTAGAGATGCAATCTTATTTATTCTATGGTCACATGACTATTCTTGAGAGTCTCAAGAAGGGTTGGGACACAAGCTTGAACCTGTTAAAGACCAATTTTATGGATATCTTCAAGTTTGTGTAAGTTGTTGAAACAAGTTTGTACATATGCAGTTTGAAGCTTTTGTTTATTTATAGAAGTTTTGTATGTGGATTCCCCATATTTTCCATTGATGTCAAAGGGGGAGAATAGAAAAATGAAAAATGTATATTCATCTAAGGAGGAGTTGTAGTTTTGAGCTATGGATGAAGATATTTTTGGAGTTTTGGTTGGCAGTGTATTTATGTTGGTACTGATCCGACACTTAGTCATTTTTCACTAAGTGTTTCCATCAATGAAAAAGGGGGAGATTGTTGGCAAGAGACATTGCACATGTTTTTTGGTGTTTTCATTGATGACAACCCTTGTTAGTAAGTTGATCTACACATCATCATTTGATCATACTAGCAGATAGATTGAAGAACGGTAATTATCTATTAAGCTAGAACAAAGCATCTGAATTTTTTTTTCTTTGATTCATATGCAATTTTTTTAAATTATTTTGTGTTTTGAATCTCAGGGAGGATTGTTCAATGCATGATCTTTGTTATCCATAAATTTTGGTGCCTCATATCAATTTGAGTGTAATTTAGAAGATTCGGTTGACTAATTTCATGTTCATCAATGTATGAAGGCCGACTTGGTGAATGTAGCGTGTTGTAGATATTTGAGGAGTTATTTTTTAAGTATTTTTGGTGTTTGAAAATTTTTAGTTGGGTCCTCACTATGTTGTGGCCAAATTTTGTGGATGTGTATTGAATATTATGCATGATTTGAGCTGACAGTTTGTAAATATTTCTTATTTTGTTAAAGCTGACATGAAGCAATTAAATCCTTAGTAGCAGATATATATAAGTGATTGATTATATCATTTTGGTATGTGTTCAAAGTGATTTTATGTATGTTGCAAATTTCAGAAGGTCAGTAGAGAAATTCTACACAATTTCACTTGTGCATTAAGGATTTTTTATGCAAGTTGAAGTAGAAGAGCAAAATCAGTCAAAAGGTCGAGAATTTGAGAGCCTAATCAGAACTGTAATCAAGCATTTGTACATGCTACTTTCTCAGTTCAAATCCTTGGAAGTAATCCAAACTTTTGTAAGGTAGTGAGCCTTTCAGTTTTTGAGCAATGAGCTCTAGGCAGTGTGCCTAAATGCAAGTGCATTCCCATTTTGTAAAATTTCCTTTTGAGTATACTCAGAACATATTGTGGATTGACCTCCACCGTGGTTTTTCCCTTAATAGGGTTTCCACGTAAAAATTCTTGTGTTATGGTGTTGTGGTTATTTGTCTTATGTTCATGCATCTTTATTTTGGTTGAATGTTATCAATACTTTAAGGATCAGATTAATAAAGTTAAAAAATTACAGAACACTAATTCACCCCCCCTCTCAGTATTCCTTGATTCCAACATGACGTTCATGTATTGAGAAATATCCCTTTGTTAAACCTTTTCATATATGTCTGTCATGATGTTAAAACTTGGTTTTTTGTTTCACTTTGTTCACATGAGTTGAACTTAATTTATTATTGGCATAGCACATTGATCATATGTGGCATCATATCAAGGTTATCAAGGAGTATAAATCTTGGTATGGTTGTTATGGGAACACCTTGTATACCTAGTGTGTATTTCTCATTTTACCACCTTGTTATGGGTACACCTAGTAGACCTAGTGTGTTTCTCATCCTTATCTTGGGGGCTTGCCTAGTGAATATTGGACTTTGTTATTGTGTGAGTCATGAATGCCTTTTAACATGGCCACCTAGCATAATACAACTTGTTTTCTAGTGGAGCCATATGTTCCATGAGTGATGTCTATGACTTCAATGCTCATGGAGCATTTTCTTTATTTGATGGATGGCATTTGGTATTTGAGACAATTTAAGACCAAGGTCTCTTTTCCTTACCAACTCGAATCTTTTAGTACTAATCTTGTGTTTTTTATGTCTCTTTTGTGTGTCTTCTTCATGTTTGTTTTGTGTTTACATTGTTTCTATTTTTTATTTTTTCATCTTTGTGTTTCATCATTCCATGTGTTTTCATCATGTATGCTTCATGTTTTTTGACATGTATGTTGTCTTCTAGCATATCATACATTTGTGTGTATTCCTTCATGAGCTCATGTTTCCTTGCCATGGGATATTAGATCTTGGGGGATTGCATAACCCCCTTGATCCTTAGTCATCTTGTCTCTTCAACATTTGTACAAGTGGACCCCTCTTGACATACGTTTCTACTTTAGTGAGTCTGAGAATAAGTCCATACTGCCACTAAAGTGGGGGCTAAATATAGTGTAGAATATTTTCACCCTTAACAATTTCACATCATGTTTTATCCCCTAATTTATTGGACTTAATTAAGCTCCTAATTTTCCAAATTATGCATTCTAAGGCCTATTTTTACCATTTTTGAAGGATTGCAAGCATTGAACGAACGTTTTCATCTAATACTTTGCTCCTGATACCTTAAATTCAAGAAATAGGGTTGTGACTCATTTACTAGAATGGGACTCATTTGTCATAATGGGACTTATACTCCAAAAGGGGGACTATCTCGCTACTCTGTTTCCCTCCAAAATTGGACATGTAGGTGTGTTAGGACTAAAAAAATCCACCTAAATTTACCACAAAAATCCATCATTTTTGCCAAAATCTTATCTTCTAGCATGTCATTTTAAACCTTTAATATTCAAAATATTGTATTTACCCTCCTTCTAAGTCATTACCTTGAGCAAATCAACATTCATCACCCTACCCAAAATTAACAAAATTCGGGTCAAAGAGACTATACCATATCGAAAAGAGCCACTTTAAGGTCCCTTCAAAGAAGTGACAGAGCGAGATAGCATAAACACTATTGAAGAAAGAATATCTCATCAAGGGAAGTCATGTTAATTTTTCTCCAATGATGTGACTGAAGGCATGTCGAAGACACTTGGGCATATCGGTTGAAATTATTTTGGGTCTCTTCAATAAAAAAGACAAACATCAAGAGAAAAAAAAAAACCTTTGGGACTACTTTCAAAAAACACACATAAATATTTAGGAAACAAAAAAACATCTCTCAGACATTATTCATCAATATATCAAAATGACAATAAAAGATCAAAGGGACAAAAACCTAATCTACTCACTTGATGAATTAGAGAGGTCATGAAATATCAAGATGAGAGATTCACAAGTCTCTTCGATATTGTGAAAGTGGTAGAGTTCATCAAAAGAAAAGATATGCATCAGAGGGACAAAGAAACCTGTCTCTTCCATGAAGTGATGGTAGTTATCATGAAGGGTGATAAAGGATGACAAGAAAACTATCAAAAGGACTCTAGAGTATTAGAATGACGTGATCTACATGTTGCAAGAATGGAAAGATTGAAGGTGTTGTCATTGATGTCAACCGGTCAACTGGTTATTGACTAGTTGTTGTTGGTTGTATATGTCGAGAATATTAAGAAAATTATAATAAAGGTATGTTGCAGGTGTTTAGTGGTTGCTTCGGGTTTTGGTCCAAATTTACTCCTATGTTTGTACAGTTTAGATATGTTGTTTATGGGTATTAGAATATGTTATATCTAGATTTTTGGTTGTTGATTTATTGTACAATGCAAGTTGTGTTCACCAGTTGTGAACTATGGTTTTTTTTGTTTCTGGTTGAGGCCTGGGAGAAATGTTGTTGATCCATATTTCTCTTTGATGAATTCTTATGACATGCAGTTCTAAATTTAAGTTTCCTTGGTTGTATTGAAGTTAATTTTGAGATTTGGAAATTTTGTGCTTAATGGTTCTATGTGTTTTACACTGGTTTGGCTGACCTTGTGTGAAATACTACTTTCGAGGATGATGAACATGTTGGATCTATTTGGGTCCCTATGAAGCATGTGTTTGGGTCACCCTCATTCTAATTCCACCCTCAAATTTTTTGACACTGACCTAATTTGAATTTCAATTTAGATGGACGACTTTGGATATGTTTCAAAGTTGAAGATGGTATAAATGCAAGATAAGTTAAGTGATAGAAAATATACAAGAGCAAAGAAGAAGAGAAATAAGAGAAAAAAGAAAGTATTGTTTGGTGTGACATTGATTCTATTCAGTAAGTGTGTGTGTTGCGAGTGTGGAAGATCAGTGCAAAGCTTAATGTGGAGTTTCTAGATGTAATGGGAAAAAGGTGAACTCTATCATTCATGCAAGTTGATAGAGTGATTTTGGCAGAATCCTTTGTTGCATTAGGATTGTATTCTCTCTATAACGAGTCTTATTTTACTTCTTTTTATCTTTGTGGCAGTGAGCCCTTCAGGTTGTTAGCCCTGTTGGACAATGAGTCCTTGTTCTAGATAGTGAGTCCTTATTTCAAGTAGTGAGCCTCTTCTAATCAATTTTGATATTCTATATAGTGTGAGTTAATCCTCATTGTGGTCTTTCCCTCAATGGTTTTTTGACATAAATCTATTGTTAATATTGTGTTTAAGTGTTGGATTTGAGTTTCTGCATTAGCATTTGATGATTAATAATTTAAGCAGTATTAAGTATTAGTTTTGGTGATTGAATTAAAGGTTTAATTTTGTGACAACTGATTCATCCCCCTCTTAGTTGTCCTATTCAACACTACAGTCCTCCTGAAAAAGGTCAAAGAAGTGTCAATTGAAGGAATATCGGGTAGAAGAGGCTATATCGATAAGAACTTGATATTGGTCCCCTCGATAGCTCCAAACAAGCAAATGAACAATTAAGGATGTCATCAAAAAGAAGAATGTGTATCGGGTAGACAAGATTAGTAGTCTCTCCGATAAAACAATGTTGTTTGCTGCCTCAGGTCTCATAATAAAATAAATTAAAGTAAATTTTTGAAGTGAAAATAAAAGTTTGAGAGGATAACTATTGACCTACATAAAGGATTGAAAGGATCAGAGAGTATTACAGAGTATCAAAATAAGTAAAATGTGAGTCCCTTTGACACAAAGGATGAGGTTCATCAAAGGAAATAGTTTGCATCGACAAGACAAAAGGACTTGTCTCCTCAATAAAGCAATAGTTGTTACAAAAGGGAATAAAGGAGAAATAAAAGGAGTTCAAAATGACTCTGGGATATCAGAGAGATGATTCTCAGTTCCTTCGACAACTAGAAAAAGGAACAAATGCATAGGGGAGAAAATCTTATATTGGTAAGAGCCAAACATTGGTCCCTCTGATAACCATAAAAGAGAAAAGTAAGTAGCCAAGATTAGGAACTTCGTTGAAGAGATGAATATGCATCGAAAGAACAAGAATATTGGTCCCTTCAATAAAGTGATAAATTTGTGAGCATATTGGAGCAATAAGGAAGCATCAAAGAAACTACTTACAACTAAGGTCTCGACAGGACATGATGACATCAGTATGAAGCCATATAATGTCTCTTCAAAATTTCAAATGATATGCTACTAAAGGGGATATCAAGGAAATGGGGAGATATCAAAAAGACCAAAAATTTGTCATCCTGATAAAGCATAATAGTGGCAATAAAATAGCATGATGAAGAGACAATTTGGCAATGATCATGATGAAAATAAATGGGTGATATTCAAATTAATTAACTACTTGCTCAAGTGACATGAAGTTTCCATTAATGAACCAGAGTCAAGAACATTGAAAACCAAGTTTTGAACACATTTAGAAATCATTGGCAACCAAAAAGTGAAGGAGTGGAATATAGTACAGGATAACGACACTAGAACTAAGAAAAGAATTCTCCAAGTACCCAGAAGCCTAAGCCAAAAGTGTTAAGTACCTATAAATTGGTTCACTTTCTTAAAGCTTTCAAGTAGAGTTTTTTGTTGTAAATTTGTGTAATAGCGTCCATCTCTGAAAACCTGAAGAATAAAAGACAAAAGTTAGATGAGAGGTATTTGAACCAAGACCTGATTGATCAGTTCCCTAGCTCCAGCCAAAGATCTTGAAGACAATGCTCAATTGAACCCTCAAGCCAAAAATTTAGAAGTTAAGAAAAATTTGTGGGAGATACTTGGACCTCAACTAGGGGATATGACCTATTTATATACCACTTCAGGAAAATGCATAGGCACAAACTAGTGTCTAACCTAAGGAGGTTTAATTTAGGGAAACTAATAGTACCTAATGTGTTTTTTAATATCGAACTGGTCAAAGTTCTTACTAATAGATACAACCCTTGAACTTGCATGATCGAGCTACAAGATGGAACCCAATTCCTCCCTGTTACAACGAATTGCATTTCCACATTGTTTCAGTTTGATACCACCCTTGATATGAAGTTCAGAATTAGAGACCTTCTAAATGAGTATCACAACTTGAGCACTAGTTATAAGAGGTGGAGGATACCATTGCATAGGCCCTGGGATGAGGGAAATAGGCTCAAAGTATTTTCAAGAGAGGAAAACCCCCCATATTCAGTGAATCTATTTGAAGAATATTACTAATACACCTACTTTTTTTTTCCAATTACTTGGCATGGATGCCATGATGTTCATGGACATTGCACTGATAGTTTTAACAACTAATAGAAAGATCCAGGATGCCTGACCTCTATACTACATTGAGTACCTAGCCGATGAAATTCACAATGAACTTGTTGCCATAAAAAATAAGAATGAAGGTTTTTGGTTTAGACATTACTCATTGTTCATGCATCTTCTTTTGTATGAGGGTCAAGGCATGGGAATGTGGGATGAGTGCTTAAGAATACAGGACTTGTATGATGATGATAATATTAGACCAACACAAATGTGGACTGCCATCTAGGATAGCCAATGTGTGAGGTCACATTATTTGTATTTTGAAGAATACTTTGTCAAGTCGTATAAACTATTGGGTCACCCATGTGATTACATTTGATCACCTGAAATACAAATATTTTTGAGACCTAAGGAAAATGATACAAGAGCTAAGGTCAATCACAACTAGGGTGATTGGTATGCTTACATTGATTGTACAAAAATAAGAGTTTATGGATTTGAAGGAGCACCATTTTTGTTACCAAAGACATGTCCAAACGAAATTGCATATTTGGAGATTGTAAGGAAATTAGCCTATTTAGATTTTTGTACCTCAAAAGTCATAATAAACAATCGTTGATGCCTAGAACACTATGTTTTGGAGACTTTACTATAGTTTCTGAGAAGGGATATGAATTGATTGACAAGAAGCTAGAGCACTACAACTTGCCCAGAGGGAACACAAGAGAAAAGTTTGATCCTAAAAATTTATTAATAATGTTAAAAAAAGTAACTAGGAGGATATTCACACATACTTTTTGAAGGAGATGATCTAGAGAGGAATATTGATGAACACCATGCTGCTAGAAGAAGAAGCTTATATAATAGAGTGATGACAACTAAAGCCTAGAAAGCAAACAACAATCCTTCATATAGAAGTTCATTTCTAGACATTAAAGACCCAATGGAAAGATTAGATACCCTCATTGCACATGAGCCAGAATTGACCAGGGATGTTCCCCCTTGGATATTTACACAGATGGAAAATGAAGGAATTGGAGGAATCTAGGCTAAAATGAAGCTCCACTATGTTAGCTCTCCCCTTAGCCTACACCACGTATCATTTTTTCTGTCGATACATTTGTTGAAGAACAAGAAGAAGTCAAGAGTAAAGAGGAGGAGGTGAAAATAATTGAACCTATGATTGGGAGTTATGATCCTCTAGAAGATAGAAATGTGATTGTAATGGAATCTCCAGATGATCTTTCAACTAATGTGAGACATAGTGCCGATAAGAAGTTTATCTCTGATGATGAATTCATCAAAAAATTTGAATTCAAAACATTTATCTACAAATATAAAGGAAAAACATTCAGAGAAGAAATCAAAGATGTTACACCTGAGAAAGAGGCAGAGGCCTTGAAAAGGCTTCATGAAGAAGTAGATAAAGAAATGGAGAATATCACCCTAGAGACAGGAAGAGCACTACTAGAGGAAGCAGGGATCATGCTACTCCTTAGTTTGGATATGATCTTAGCCATTGTGTTTGATAGCTTCAGAATGATCTAGGATAAAAATGTACAGTTGAGCATAGGAGTGGACAAAGTGTACACTAGGTTAGGATATGACCCAGATAATGCAACTCTGTTGATGTGGGACTTGTACCCACCTAACAAGAAACCTTTAGTTATTAATGATCCTAACAAGGAATTTGGTCACCTCCTTGTGTAAAGGGTTGAATATACTAACCCCTTGATGACTACATATTTGAACATTAGTGTTGCTTAATTTACCAAGGCTCAAATTGAAAGGTTGGTAAAGAACAATAGAATATACATGGCCAAGAATGAGAGATTGAGGCAAGAAATTTCTAGTTACAAGGAAAAGCTCTCATCTTTGTTAGACACATACTCTCCATGGTTGGAAGGTGATAACAGGATATTGTAAGCTATGGTTGAAGTTACCTATTGGAAAAAGAAGACCAATATCGCTCAAAAGAAAAGTGACAAGTTGGAAAAAGAGATAAAATCTACTAAGTTCAAGATAGCTTCAGAATTCCAACACCATTGCTTCATCATTTATTTTTTCAAGAGCTATTGGAATTAATTGAACTAGTTCATCCTTCCATATATCTTGCTCTTTCAATTCTCCTCCATCTTTGAAAAAGCTAAATCACGCCATATCCAAAGGTTGATCAAAGTCGCTAAGTTCTTGTGTCAATATATCATAAAAATTCTCATGTTTATCAATCAAATCATCATATACTTTGAATAATTGGTCATTAGTATCTTCCTTAGCAACTAATTCTTCTTTCATTTCAATCATCCTAAAATGTCGCCTCATGTGGTTTTGATTATGTTCATCAAAATATAAACAAAATGTCACCACCTTACATGCAAATGGCTTGAAGCTTTTTGCTTATCATATATAAGGGAAACCAAGGTCGAGTCTTAGACATAGAAAGTAAAATTAATTCATAGATATTTTCACACAACACATAAATACTTTTGATATGTACCACACTATGTTTTTGAAGTAATACAATGGAGGAGAAATTTTAAAGTTAGTGGCTATATTCTTGGTGTTCAATTGTTTTGTTGATTTAAATTCTTATATGTTATCCTAATGTCTCCATAGTGGTTATTTCCTTTTATTTAAATTAATATATCAAGGATATACTTAATTTATCAAGGCACATTTTTCGTTCTTGTGTGATTAATTTTATTGGCTCCTTCAAGGAAAGATTAAAAACCCTTTTAATTAATCATACTAACTTGGACAAATAAAATTGGGATCTATAAAAAGAGCTTGATAACTGACAAATTTACACATTTATACAAAGTATAAATCCTTAAAGTGTCAAAAAAATTAGAGTTAAGCCTAGGAGAAGGAACCACACATCATATAAATCTCAACTTCATTTGCCCAATTAGGAATAGGCACTAGTCACACTCAATTCAAATCATAACTCACATAAACTTTATTCTAATATTCAAATTTCAACATTATGAGTAGGAGTAGTAGTTTGTTTCGTATCTATTTCACATTTGCATGCCATTGTGGATAGATTCCTATAGTTGAAGAAATCACATAATCTTTAAATTTGCATTAATTATTCAGGTACACCCACTAGGTCTAGCAAAGCCTGAAGTGCAAGGAACCCTAATCATATAGGTTATTTTTGTTGGTTAGCCAAAAAAAAATTGCGAACCTTATCATAGATCTTGGCATCCTTTTAGGGATTATAACCTATGTTTTTGGTAACTAACATAGTGGTGGCATTGTAACATTTGAATTTCCACTTGCAAAGATCGTCTATTGAAATCTAATTTTCAATAAATTAAACAAATTCCTATAATACCTAGTCTTTTCACCATTTGAAACTAGAAGATAACTACAAGGAGAATTTATGATAAAAGCATTATTTTCAAGAGAAACATTTCTAGATCATTAATGCAACAATTCAAGATCCAAGCATTATGTCAAAGTGTATATGCGTTCATGAGTTCATGAGTTCATGTTATCATGGTTTTGTGAAAGCTAACCCTTGTTGTAGGTCTCTGAATCATTCAAGCAAGAAAGATCTAAATCCTTGAGGTGATGTGTATGAATTTAGTCCTTCAAGGAAGACATTAAAGGCTGGTAAGTTGTAGCACTTTGTGATTTCATCATTCCTTCCTTTTAATTATCGTTTCTATCATTGGCATTGCCATTGCGGAAGTGAAAACACTTACATGGGGTTTGAATGAGGTAAACCCCTAAAATGGCCCAAAATTTCCTCTCTTTGTGAATGTGCAAATCTTAGGTTAAAGTGGATTGAAGGAACCTTGAAGATAATTTTTCCATTATTTCATTTTAAACCCTACATCTTGCCAACCCATGGAAACACACATAATTTACTTACAACATTTTAAACCCTACATCTTGCATTCATGGTCGTGGATTCATGCCATGAAGGGAGTTTGGTCTACTCTTCACCATGAGATGAAGTATGAATATAAAAACAAGATATACATGGTTAAAGCAAGTGAAGAGAGTTATAAGATACAATTCAAATCCAAACATAATATTTCCAACTCTCTTAATACATTGATTTAAGCTTTGAAGGTATAACCTATACAAGTTGATGGAAATACTAATTTTATTTTAACTATAAAAAACTCTTAGAAAATGATTGGAGTTCATTGGATTTTACATCCTCCTTTATGGGAGAGTACAAATTCTCACAATATAAACCAAAAAAGTCTTGTGTTTCATTTGATCAACTTGGTTCTACATCAACAACATCACCCCATAGTGATGATGGGGGCTCTTCAAATCTCATCCCTCATGAGAGAAAGATGTGTAACTATAAAAAACTTAAAAAGGATTTGCATGCTAGTGAGGAAGACAATATTTCTCAGAAGCGTGTAGATAAAATCTCTTCATCTAAGTTGGAAGTATGTTATGGTCTTGGATACAATTTTTTTTCTAAACATGGAGGTAATGAAAAAATGCAATAAAATGATAGGAGTCAAGTGAAGTCTATACCATAATTTTCCAAGAAGGATCTAGGCTTCCAACATTCATCTTCATCTTCATCTAATGTATGTATGACATCCTGTGATAAGAAAGCAAGATTTTCTTCATAAAAGAAAGAAATTTCCCCTACTATTGATCAAGAGAATATCTTGTCGAGGCTTCTTAAAGCTCACCTGATTACTCTTCCTCCAAGATTATGAAAGAAATTCTATAACAAAAATTTTGTGCATATCATCAAGTGCATTTTCATTCTACCAATGAATGTAAGGCATTAAGTAATAAATTACATCTTAAGGATTGTGGTGCTCTTCCTTGCATTGATGCACCTAATTCCTTTAATCAATAATGATATTCATCCTATCATGTTTCTCATCACTATGTGGCATTTGTATCTTTATGTGTCTCCCTCATTTCCATTCATGGTGGAAAATATTAGGTGCAACCATACTTTTCATGATAGCAACATGATGGTCATTGGTGTGGTTGTCCTTGTCTCTACACTTGGGGGCAAGGATAACTTGTTTTGGGGAGGCGTGAATTATTTTCAAGGATCCTATCTTCCCTTCTTCACTCCTTAAAATAACAACATAGAAATTATGTTGATATTTTAAGGGGAGGCATATAGTCCCCCACATACCGTTCGCATAGGAAATGGTCCCTTCTTAGTGATGATAGCTTATGTATCTCCTAGGAAATGTGACCTTTTGAACCAAAGTGTTTCTTTCTTAATCCATGTAAGTGTATCATTTATGGTAATATTGGACTTGATTTTATCCAAGAGTGTGAGCTTTCTTTGCATATGGCATTCTCCTTGGTGTTAACACTATAGCTAGTGTTCCCTAAGGCGTGATTTATCATTCCTTGACTAGTCCTCTATTAATGTTGATTCCATGCGTGATGTTCCCTAAGGTGTGACCTTCATGTATTGATTAATAAACCTTTGTTGAAACTCATCATATCCATCTCCCATGACATTAAACCTTGGCATTTTTGCTTCACTTTGTTCACAAGAGTTGGACTTAGTGTAGCATTGGTATAGCACATTGATCATTTGTGGCACCTTATCAAGGTTATTATGGAGTATAACTCTTGGTATGGTTGTTATGGGCACACCTTGTAGACCTAGTGTGTGTTTCTCATTTTTCCACCTTGTTATGTGTACACCTAGTAGACCTAGTGTGTGTCCAATCCTTTTCTTGGGGGCTCACCTAGTGAACATCAGACTTTGCTATTGTGTGAGCCATGAATTCCTTTTAACATGGCCACCTAGCATAATACAACTTTCTTGCTAGTGGAGTCATGTGTTCCATGAGTGATGTGTATGACTTCAATCCTCATGGAGCATTTTCTTTATTCGATGGATGATTGGTATTTTGAGAAAATTTAAGACTAAGGTCTCTTTGCCTTACCGACTTGAATTTTTTAGTACTAATCTTGTGTTTTTTGTATTTCTCTTTTGTGTGTCTTCTTCATGTTTGAATCATGTTTATTTCATCCTCATGTTTGTGTTCCATCATTCCATGTGTTTTCATTGCGTATGATTCATGTTTTCTAACATGTATGTTGTTGGCATATGGCTTGGGAGATTGTTTTTGGCTACTAGTGTTGTCATTGATGGCAACTGGAGTCATTATTGTGGTCCACAGTTCAGAAGTAGCCTATACCAACAGAAAAAGTAGAAAACAAAGTATTACCAACAAAAATCATGGAGAACAAGTCATCTGGCCAGTTAGTCAATTTGTATGCTTCACTGTATCATTATTTTGTGTTGCGGATCCCCAAGAAAGCTTGTTAAGCATGTATGATTACCTCATTGGTAAGATCTATAGTGTTTCCTTAATCGGTGTACGAGCTTGGAAATTTGGTAGAATGATTTTCTATTTATTTCCTTATTATGACCAACTTGGTGTAAATAGTGTGCCACAGATGTATAAGGAGTATTTGTTTAAACATTTCTTTTTTTGGGAATTTTATTTTGGGTCTTAACTATATTCTAGCTGACTTGTGTCAATTTGCATTAATTTTAATTAGTGATTTGAGCTGACATGTGGACGAACATTAAATCTTATGTGAAGTTGACATATAGTAATGAAATCCTTGTTAGTGGATATATAAATGAGATTAGTAATTCATTTTTGAAGTGTGGAGTGGAGAAGTGAGAATATGTGCAAATATATGAAAAGCAGAGTAGATATGTGTGTGTGAATTAGAAGGGTGATTGAAGCACAACTTCAAAAGGGTAGAAAATAGAGAAGAGAAGAGAAAAGAAGAAATAAAGAGTCAATCAGAAGGGCTAAAGAATGAGCTTCACCAGAAACGAATCCAGGTATTTGTAGACGTTATTTCTTAGTTCAACCTTTTGTTGTAATCTAAATATTTTGTAAGGCAGTGAACCTTCCTTTTGAGCAGTGAGCTCTAGGCAGTGTGTCTGAATGCATGTGCATTCCCTTTTGTTCATACTTTTAATAGAGTATAAATTGTGGATTAATCTCCACCATGGTTTTTTCCCTAACAGGGTTTCCATGTAAAAATCTTGGTGTTATGGTTTTCACATTATGCTTGCATGTTTGTTTCAGTTTATATGCAATGAGTAATATTAAAGTTCAAATATTGTTGTTGATAAGTTTGGATCTAAATTTAAATATTGTGGAACATTGATTCAACCCCCCCTCTCAGTGTTCCTAGAGTCCAACATATGTTTGTGTGTGTTGTATTGCTACATATCATACATGTGTGTGTGTTCCTTTGTACTCATGTTGGTTTTTCATGGGATCTTGGATCTTGGGGGCTTGTGCATCCTTACTCATCCTATCTCTTCAACATTTGTATAATTAAGCCATTATTAACATACTTTTCTACTATAGTGTGAGTCTAAGCATAAGTTCACATTCTCACTAAAGTGGGGGCTAAATGCAGTGTAGAAAATTGTCACCCTTAACAAGTTCACATCATATTTTGTCCCCCTAATTTATTAGACTTAATTAAGCTCCTAATTTTCACACTTATGCATTCCAAGACCTAATTTTACCATTTTTGAAGGATTGCAAGTATTGAACAAATACATTCATCTAATACTTTTCCTCCAAAACCTTAAATTCTAGAAAATAGGGTTGGGACTCATTTTCCAAAATAGGACTCATTTGCAATAATGGGAATTATACACCCAATGGGGGCACTATCTCGCTACTCCATTTCCCTCCAAATTTTGACATTTCAGTGGTTGAATTGTAATATTTGAATTCCACTTGCAAATTTCAGCTATTGGGATCTATTTTTTAAGAAATTAAATAAATATCTATAAATACCTAGTCTTTTCAATATTTGAAACTAGAAGAAAACTACAAGGAGACTTTATGAGCAAGCATTATTTTCAAGAGCAACATTTTCAAAGCTTTATTTTAGAAATTAAGATCCAAGAATAATGTCAAAGTGTATGTGAGTTCATGTGTTCATGTTATCATGGTTTTGTGAAGGCTAACCGTTATTGTAGGTCTCCAAAGAATTCAAGAATTCAAGCAAGAAAGATCCAAATCCTTGAAGTGATGTTTATGATTTCAATCCTTCAATGGCTTCATTGAAGGGTGGTGAGTTGCACCGGCACTTTATGATTTCATAATTCCTTCCTTTCACTTATCATTTCTATCATTGACATTACCATTGTGGAAGTGGAAACACTTACAAGGGGTTTGACTGAGGAAAGCCCGTAAAATGGCCCAACATTTCCTCGCTTTATGAATGTGTAGATCTCATGTCGAAGAGGATTCAAGGAATATTGAATACTTTTTTTCCACTATTGCATTTGAAGTCATACATCTTGTCAACCCATAGAACTAACTTACCAAATTTACTGATGATATTTTGAAAACTCTACAAGTGGAAACAAAGATCTCAAATCTACCATCAAAGGACCCAAAATTTTAAGTAGGACACCCTATTAAATACTCATTTTCAATTGGGGGAATAAGTCCTTGTTGGAACATCAAGACCAGTTTTTCTGAGCAGGTTTACCATCCTCAACACTTTCCAGATCTATCAAAAGTTGACTGTTTCTTTTTATAATTTGTCATAATCTTACATTTTTCATATTAGGGCATATAGGATAATTAGGTTAATCATTCCAAACTATTTCTAATCTATTCCCATATTTTATTATAGGTAGCTTTAGGTCTTATCGGCTCACCTTCATGGTTGACAATAAATATTTTCACAATGTTGATGTACATCTTAATGTAACTTGGAAAAGACCCCCCTTGCATCCTATGTTCTTTGCATTTAGGACATAGGATCACTTTTTCTATATTACAATTATGACCAATATTTGTAAGATAAACAATAGAAAGGGCTAGGATCTTGGAGTTCAATTTAACTATGAGTTTGAGAGTATGTAAATAAAAATAGATAATAAATATTTCTTGAATGTAAACATGTTCTTTAAAGTTTGTTGATCATGAATATTATAACCAAATACTTTGCACAAATTGGTGCCTTAGACCTAGGCCATGGAGTCAAGGGAAACAAAATTGAAAACTCATATAATAGTATTGACTCTAATACCAAAGCTTAATGAAAATGCATTGATGGGTCTAGTTATTAGTGTCTTTTTGTTGTTTTTCATATACTTTTAAGACACTTTACATATGTTTCTAAAGTACCTTTTAGACAATACTTCCATAATATGTTATCCTTTCATGCATACCTTGCAACCTTTAACCCATTTTGTGGAAATGAAATATGGTGGAAATATTTGTAGCATTGCATGGTTTAAATATGAATATGTATGTATATGAATGAATGATGTGATTTAATTATGGTGGTTAGTTTCCTATCCATGTTATATAGATTAATATTTGTAGCTTAGCATGTGGTGATAAGAAAGGAGTATTTATAACAAGCATCAAAGTAGCAAAACAGGGAATTAATGAAGTTCAATCCATTCAAAGTGCGGGAAGTTGTGGAGATGAGTGTGGTCATTATGGAAGGAATAAATGTTGGAAAGATACTTGTTCTAGAATATTAGATATTTTCCTATGTGTTTCACATGGAATCTGTTCTTATTTGAATAGGTCTCTTTTTCCTTTTCAGATAGATGAATAAATCAGTGTTAAATTCACATCCTCGTATCTAGGAACTGTGAGATTTATGATTGTAGTTAGTTAGTTAGTTAGTGGTTTGAATACGACTCTCCCCATTTTGTATAAAGTCAGGGGATGTGTTCATAGTTTAGTTAGTTGACTGTTACCAATTATTGTCAGTTAGTAGTTTTTCTAGTTTTCCAGTTATCCAAAAACATGTTAAAATGATATTATGAAATAAAATATGGAAGAAGGATTTTTTTTGAATATTTGGTGTTAAGAAATTAATAGAGTTGTATGATGCATGGATGCATACGAATCTAAGTTAGATTTGGCTTTAAGTTAAGTGATACAGTCTTCTGAGCTAGCCACTCAGGTATTGTTCTTCACTTCATCCATATATTTGATTATTTATGCATTTCCATTAATTATGTTTTCTTTATTTTACACATGCATTGCAAAGTATAATAGTTTATGCTTAGTTAAAATAGTTGTTGTTCATGAAAAAAGGTGTAACTAATAGAATATAGTACTCTAATTGGTTATTTTGTTGTTTTTAACAGTTTTAGATTAATTTTCCACTCATACATCTTTAGCAATCACCTATAGCTTATGTTGTAGGTACCCATAGCTATTAGGATTTGTAACTACTTTCATTGTTTTTACAATTACATAAGTTTTCAATAAAGAAGAAGTGCCTGAATAGGTTTGCATGGAATAGTTTAGATGAACACAAGTCTATGAGGGCACAAATAGTGTAGTACCATCATAATTTTATGCACCTTGGTTGATGATTTAATGTAGGCTTGCAATGTCAAGTGGATTGTTCAACTTGGAACACCATTGAATTGTGTAGAATCTACCAAGTCCATAACACATTAGTTTTCCTCTACATTTTTGGTGTCGTTGTCGAGGATGGTGCTATCTTCATAAGCCTATTTTTACAAGTTTTTCATAGTTAATTTTTCCTTTCTGCATTAGGACTGATAAATTTCATCTTCAAAAACACTTGGAGTTATACTAACATTGTGTAGGGTCGTTGCTATGCAAAGTCAAATATACTATATGCAAAGCCAGAGAGATAACCAAGGAAGATTCCTCCCTTCAGACACTCAAGACAAAGAAGATACTAGTGATTTTGTTCAATATACTATATAGATTGTTGAAAGAATAAACACTGCCTTTCCATCTTCATCATCATCTTCCACAACTACTGAAGGGACCTTACAAACAATGGTAGATCTTGACCCCCTAGAGTAGGGTACCTTTGAGTTCCCCATTACTGACCAAGCTAGAGCTATTGTGCTAAAAAATATTCCACCATCATCATTACCGGTATTTTATGGTTTGGTAGTTGAGGACCTAGATACCTTCCTCTTTGAGTTTGATGTTTTGTGCAGAAGTTAGATTATACTTTTGATGCCCACCGGCTCAAGCTCTTTCTAGCTACGCTTAAGAATGCCTCCCTTAGATAGTTTATGGGGCTTGGTAGGGATGTTTTTCTAGATTGGGACACCATGAAGACAAAGTTCTTGGAAAAATACAAGGACTATTGTAGAGGATTAGACCAGAAAAGACATGACATTTTCTCAATGTCTCAAAAAGAGGATGAGCCTTTAGAAGATTATATTGAAAGATTTCAATTTTCTTTGAAGAAAAACCCATAGCATAATCTATTAAAGGAATCCCTTAAATTGGTATTTTTAAGTGGGATTAATGAGGAATGAATGGATTATCTCAACCTTAGACATTTCTACAGGTCCATTTGAAGACATTTGTAAAGTATGTAAGAATTATTCCAAGACCCTTTCCAAAAATCCAAGAGGGGAAAGGTCATCCATCACAAGTAAATCATCTAATGGGGTTTCCAAAGTTGAAATCAATAATTTATTGTCCAACATGAAGGAGGATATAATCAGTCATCTAGCAACATAGTCGAACACCCTCCACATCAAGAGGAAGCAAGAGGAAGCAAAATTCATGCTCACTAAGTATTGTCCTAACTATAGGCAGAGGAAAGCCAATTGTAAGTGCAAATGAGTGGCCAATATCTAGCAAGAAAATATTGATAAATCAGATTTCCAAACAATTGAAGGAGATGATGGAAAAATATTCTACATAGCACAAAGGAGGCCATGGAAGAAAAGATAAGGTATGTAACCAAACCCCCTTAGCTTTAATCCATCTTTCCTTTAAGCAATAAAAAAATTTCTACTTGGAACACTCAGCCCTGGCAAAAAAATAAAAACTAGTGGAAAAATCCTCAACAATGGCCACAAGCCCAACCAAATTGGAACCAACAGTAGAACTCATGTCCATAGAAAAACTTATAGGGTTCCAACTACAATCCACAATGGCCAACCTAGCAGAATCAATGGCATCCTTAGTGGAAAAAATGCCAACAATAGCAGCAATAAAGTATGAATTACCAACAGCCTATGCCACCTCCTCCTCTACCTTAGTAGCAAGCTCTAATTCCTCCATCAAATCCTCAGTATCAACCACCTAGAACATCACAAATACCTACCCAACCTACACCTAACCCTAACACTAAGCCTATTCAACAAGCTTATACTAATGAAGTTGTCCAATACCCCACTTATGGGGTAGAGGTGAGTGACCATCTCAGATCAGGGAAGCAACTTGTAGGGCCTTCACCTCCCAAAATTAAATAATTAGATGATACAAAACCTACAAATTAAGCCTTTGATAATCTACCTCTGGAATCTGAGTTTAATCAAGGGCTCTAGACTGCATCACAAATAAAAGCCTCTATTCCCTGAACATTTGACCATCTAGCAGTAACAAACATCGACTGAAACTAACATTCTCAACTAGTTATAAGATGTCATCATTAAAATCCCCTTAATCTAAGCTATCAAATATATTCCCATCTATACTAAGATTGTTAGGGATATTTTCCTTAAAAATACAAGAAGGAAAAGAAAGGACCCACAAACAGTCCATGTTTTGGGTAACCTTCTTGATATAATTTTGGGAAATATAACGATTCCCAAATATATAGATACTAGTAGTCTAGTAGTGGATGTTAAAATCAATGGGACTCTTATTAAGAATACTTTGATAGACTTGGGTGTTGCAATTAATGTAATGACCAAGGAGACCATGTAGCTACTATAGTTAGCCAATCTTAGGCCTACTCAAATAGTTTTACAATTAGCTAATAGGTATACAGTTAAGCCTGAAGGAATTATTAAGGACCTGGTCATTGCATTAGATTCTTGGGATTACCCTACTGATTTCATAGTACCCCATCCCAAGTTAATCTTGTTGGTTATCCACTAATCCTAGGTCGAACTTGATTAGCCACAACTGATGCATTCATAGGCTATTGGTTAGGAAATATGATCAGATTCAATGAAACTATAACCAAGAACCTAGTACTTCATCGACCAACTCAGCCACATCAAGACCTTGAGTAGACCATTTGGCCACACCTGTATCATGAGGAAAGATATTCATTGTAGACCTTAATGGCCATTGAACATAAACCCTACTAGATATTCAAGATGAGGATAAGCTAATAGCTCATATCATACAAAATGATTATGGAAGACACCCACAACAACAAGGTTGTCTATTCTGTTTGCAAGATTCCTTGGAAAGCATAATACCTACCAGTTCCTCACAAGTTATATTCTAGATAATCCATAATTTGTTACCCCAACAATAATTTCCAATAATACCTATCCATGATTTTTCCTCTATACAAGCAATGTCTATGAAATTTGAGATCAAGCCTGGAAAGATGTTGAATGATAATAATGCATTGACTGATGAACAATAGACATCCCTACATGTTGTGCTACAGGCACATGCAGTAGAATTTGCATGGGATTATAGCAACATGAAAGGAATTGATCCTACCTTATGCATGCACAAATTTTACATCAATGATGGCTACAGACCTATACGAAATCCATAGAGATGCATGAATCCATCTCTTGGAGAGATTGTGAAAGCCGAATTGCAAAATATTCTGAAAGAAGGATTCATCTACCCCATATCAGACATTGAATGGGTTTCACTATTGGCCATAGTTCCCAAGAAGGGTGATAAATGGAGAGTCTATGTGTACTACAGGGAACTAAATATTTCCACAAGGAAGGATCACTTCCCATTGCCATTTATTGACCAATTTCTTGATTCTTTGGTGGGGAAAAACTATTTCTCATTTCTTGATGGTTTCAGTGGTTATATCCAATTTAAGGTTGCACCTGAAGATCAAGATAAAACCAAATTTACCTATTCCTGGGGTACCTATACATATTATGTTTTACCTTTTGGTTTGTGCAATGCTCAAGCCACATTTCAAAGAGGAATGCTTAGTATATTTTTTGATTTTTCACATGATAAGATGGAGATTTATATGGATAATTTCACCACATATGGTGAAACATTTGATGAGGCTTTGAAAATTTTAGAAACAATCTTGAAAAGATGTAGTGAACAAAATTTATCAGTAAGCAGTGATAAATGTTTTATGATAATGACAAAAGGCATTGTCTTGGGGCATTTTATTTCTAGCACACAAGGATACAAGTTGACCCCAAGAAGATTGAGATTATATCTACACTATCTGTTCCCCAGAAACAAAAGGATGTGAGAAGATTTCTTGGACATACAAGCTATTACAAAAGATTCATTCAAGAATACAACAAAATAGTTGCCCCTTTGTTTACTTTATTGACAAAGGACATTGAGTTTGAGTGGACTCCAAAATTTCAACATTCCTTTGAGAAGTTAAAAGAAGCTTTGATTAATGCACCAGTTTTAAGAGGTCTGCATTGGACATAACCATTTCACATTCACACTGATGCATCAAACTTTTCTATTAGAGCAGTCCTAGGACAAAAATATGGGAATGAGGAGTATGCTATATATTATATCAAAAAAACCTACAAGGAGCAGAATTAAACTACACTATGATTGAGAAAGAAATGCTTGTGGTTGTCTATTCCATTAACAAGTTTAGACACTACATTACTAGCTATGAAGTATTCATACACACAAACCATACAATAATTAGATGCTTGATGAATAAGCTAGTAGTAGGTGGAAGACTTGTGAGATGGATGCTATTACTACAAGAATTTGACATAACCATAGTTGTTAAACCAAGAAAGGCTAATGTAGTTGTTGAATTTCTATTTAGATTTCCCATAACATCTAAAGAAGAAGTGGTTGATGATTCTTTCCCTAATGAGAATTTATTTGGTCTAAGTATACATAATCCATCTAGTATACTTATATATCTAACTACTTGGTAACAGGGCTGATTCCAACTTACTTCTCTCCTAAGGAGAAAAGAAAGTTAGCTCACAAATGCTTCCCTTATTCTTGGATTTTTGGATTTTTATTCTACACTAGTCTAGAAAACTTTATGAGAAGATGTATTAGGGAGGTTGAAGTGTTTGATATATTGAAGGCCTTCCATGATGAACCTTTTGGTGGATATTTTGCAGCCAAGAGGAAAGCTTTTAAATTCCTAACAATGGGATATTATTGGCTTACACTTCATAAATATTTTGTTAAGTATACTAAAAGTTGTGATAGATGTCAAAGAATGGGGAGACCTACAAGAAGTGATAAAATTCCTTTGCAACCCCAACTAGCACTAGTTCCTTTTGACAAATGGGGGCTAGATTTTATTGGCTCTATATCTCCCACTTCAAATAAAAAAGAATATATATTGGTATGTACTAAGTACTTAACCAAATGGGTAGAAGTCAAAGCATTGCAGTCTTCCAAAGATGGCAATGTTACAAAAATTTATATGAGGAAATCTTCACTAGGTATAGTGTTCCTAAGGAGATATTGATTGATCAAGGATGAAAATTTGCATCATGCCTCATAGCCCAGCTGGTGAAGCAGTATCAGATCAAGCACAAGAAATCTACCCCATATCATCCTTAGGAAAATGGTAAAGTAGAGGTTACCAATAGGGAGATTGAGAACATATTAAAAATAATAATGAAACTTCATAGAAGATATTGGGTATCTAGACTACCAGAAGTTATTTGGGCATACAAAACTATATGGAAGAAAACTATAGGGTTTACCCCTTATGAGTTTGTTTATGAAAAAATAGTAGTGTTTCCTATAGATTTTGAATACAAAACCCTACCACAATAGTTGATTTAGGGATGGACTTAACATAATCTCGAAAGAAAGGTTGTAGCATTTGAATTCCCTTGATGAAATCAGATTGTAGGAATTGTACCACATAGAGGTTTTTCAAAAGCAAAGGATTAAATGGAATGATTAGTATATTAAGACTAAATAATTTACTATAGGAGACTGGGCACTTTTGTATGATTCCAAATACAAAGATTTTCTAGGGAAATTATAGTCACATTGGTAGCTAGGACCCTATGAGATACAAAAATTATTTCCTAATGGTGCAGTACAAATATAAACTATTGATGAGGTAAAATTTTCACTCTTGGTTAGTGGCCATAGACTCAAGTTGTACAAGAAACCACTTGAACGCGATGATTTCATCATATCTCTAATGGATGAGTATGGTGCACATAGTTCTGCTAATTCAAGATCTGTAACACAAGATGTTTCCACAGGAAGTGACTTACCTAGCACGTCTAGTAATACAGAGGTTGAGTTACACAACTCCACCTCTGAGATTACCTAGGCCTAATTTCTGATGTTTTAGATCACATGCACACACTGCACAATATCCATAATGAAAATGTTCTTACTTTAGAGGGACCTATTATTTGATTTTATCAAGACTTGTTTCAAATGGGACCTGACAAGCACATTTTGGTTAGATCATGTGCTTGGAGTACTTGTAGCAACACCTATTGAATGCATGATACAATCACTTGGTAGATTTAAATTTCTTTTCCCACAAAATCTCTTAGATCACACATGTGTCATTTACTTCCCAGTAAAGTGCATGTCGCTAGTACAACCACCACTTTTCATCAAATCCTATGCAATCAATGCACATCACATCACTTGTACACTATGATATGTGCCCTTTTCATTCATAACTACGTAAAGCACTACTTTCCATTACACATGTATGAAAGGTAACTTCGCCTAATTAAATCTTGCTTTCTTTTTGTATTCATTATTATTCATTGTTTAGCTTATGCATGCAAAATATATCATAATTAATTTCCATCATTATCTTAACTCCCAAAACCTAGTTATGCATGAAGTGCAGTTACTTCAATTAAATTTGGGGGGATGGGTATCATTGTCATCAAAAAAAATTATTTTCACCACCCAAGTTTGTAAGACTGCATTGTATGCTATACTTTTTAAAACTAGAAAAACTTCTCTTTGTTTCTGATAAATGTCATTTCTACCCTAATATAAGCTAAGGCAAGGAATTTGGATACTTGATTGAACTAGAAGAAAAGGGATTGTGAGTATTGGGTATAGAGAATGCATCCAAAGAAGCAGCTGAATTTGAGGGTTTTTAGGTGGTGAAGTTGAATTTGCAGGATTTAAATGTTTAGAGGTTACTGAAGCAACATGATAATGGGAGGTGTTGTAATTTGAAGGGAATAGTCTACTCACAAAGAGATATTAGAGGATACGATGGTTTACCTATATTCACCAGAGTAGGCTGGCTAGACTATTTGTTGAAGCTGACAAAGTACAATAATGAGATAGCAAGAGATTTTACAACCACATTGAAGTATGATGAAGTAATAGTAAAGGGATTGGTGGTGGATGGCTCAGAAATTGCAATTGCTCAAGTAATAGGATTACCTCATATCAGCTCTAAATACCTAGCTTGTGCAAATGTGGTAGCAATGAGGGAAGAATTCTCTGAACGAGGTGAAAATATGGATTTTTTGTCACAAGGTACTAAGAGGCTTTCCCTTCCATTATTTTGGGGAAAATGTGCTACTTATATTATTAAATACCTTACTTGTGATGGATTCCAAAATCTTATATAGTACGACATGACAAACTAGTCAATGTACCCAATTTTTTGTATAACATGTTGAAAAGAATGGCCTCTGAATATCAGAGGAAACAAACAGACACTACATTGTCTCATCGTTGCTTGATAACCCTACTAGTTAAGAGAAGTTTAAGAATTCAACATCTCTGGGTTAATTGGGATGATTTTAAAAATTTCAAAGAAATCACTGAGTTACTTGAGGCACCTAAAGTTGAAGATGAACCTCTACCAGAGCCTGAACCCAGATTTGACCTTGAGAAAGATGAACTTGAGAGGGAATATTCCCCTATTACACCATCTACTTCACCTACCTGCAACCAAAGTGGTACTGGGAAACATGACATGTCAGTTGTAGTAATAGAGGAACCCTCATCCTCTAAAAACCCTAGAGCTAGGAGAAGTATTGTGTCAACATCCTCAAAAAGGAAAAGAAAGAGAAAATTAAGGAGTTGACAAGAAGGAGAATGTTGTAAAAGAAGAGGATGCAGGAGGGGAAAGGGGGAGTAAAAGAGAAAAGGAGATTAAAGTTACAAAGGAAACCATAACTCCCCAATGCTCAGGAAGACTGGAAGGATAGAGAATTAAAAAGAGAGGCATGGAGGAACAATTATAGGAAGAAAAGGTTGAGGATTGGAAACATCATGATCTGTTGATGATAGACACAGACACAGATAGGGAAAGAGCTGACCCTGAAAATGTTGATGTGCCTACTAGAAAAAGAAGTTGTGTCTTCTTCCTTTGATTCTGACTCGAAGGATGTTTTTATTGCCAAGAAGACCAAGAAGGTAGTTCCTAGTGGCTCTCTTAGGGAATTTTTTGATATCATAGGAGATGATAGTGATGGTTTGAATTTTGAAGAAGAAAAGGATTTGCTAGAGGATAGAAACATAAGGAAGGAGCTTCAAGAATCCCTTGATAGGATAAAGCAATCGGAAGAACAAGTGAAAGGGTATGAATAAAAAGATAAAGAAAAGGAAATGAGAATCAAGGAATTGGAAGAGAGAATACAGACCTACGGCCAGGGAAATAAATTGAATCTATTGACATAGATGGTCGAAGGTAAAATAGGAACTGATTTGAGTGTAGCATTAGATCAAAAAACCCCTACCATGAAAACACTATCCTACCATACTACTTTGTCCATCAACTTTGAATTGATGAAAATTACTACCCAATTTAGGTAGGAGAAAGATAATTGGGGAAAAGAAAAACAAGTTTTGAATGCATCATTAGAAACCAAGAATTTGGAATTGAAAAGACTGGAGGATAAATTGACAAAAGCAATTGATAGAGCTATTCAAATAGTTGAATGTATACCTCTGCCTAGAGTATATGCATTTTCTTAAAGGAAAAATTTCTCAATTTTTAATTAAATAAGTTTATTAATGACCAAACCTTTGCTTTGAATAAGAGACACAACTTTCTCAGCTTCTTTAGCAAAGTTAGTTTAGAGGAGCAAGACCAGCTATGTGAATATTATTTACATAATTATGTCATGGTAGAAGATACTGAATGGAATACCTTGATTTATGTTGGGGATTTGTAAGTAAGAACCCTTGCATCTTATTTTAGAAATGAACAACTTTATGGAGAATTAATGGAGAAATATGAAGAACGAGAGAAAACACTCAAGGATTATAGAAGGATTCAGTAATTGGCAGTGACCACTCTTCAAAACTTCCCAATAAATGTGGAAAATAGATGGAACAGTCTAACTATAGAATTAAAGAGGAAGGAGCCTCACTCCCTTCACAAATTTATGAACATGTTTGAGAGGTTATGAAAGTATATTGAGATCTCAGGAATAAGGGGAGTGGAGTGGCTTCCACTAACTTACCACCCTCCTATCCTACTTCATCCAATTCCACATTGGATTGGAGAAAGTATTGATTAGGACAAGAATGCAGAATTAAACAAGATGAAAAGGCTTGCATGCTATAGTGGTTTCTACCTCAAATAGGGATAGGGAGTCAGCACAGTCATGTATCTTAGGAAAATCACTTTGTTTTACAATCTTCTTCTCTAGGTGATTTAGTTTGGTATTTTTGCTTAAGGACAAGCAAAATGACAAGTTGGGGGGATGATGGGTTTGGTTATTAGTATTTTTTTGTTGCTTTTCATATAATTTTAAGACACTTTACATATGTTTCTAAAGTAACTTTTAGACAATACTTCCATAATATTTAATCCTTTCATGCATACCTTGCAACCTTTAACCCATTTTGTGGAAATGAAATATGGTGAAAATATTTGTAGCATTACATGGTTTAAATATGAATATGTATGTATGTATATGAATGAATGTTGTGATTTAATTATGGTGGTTAGTTTCCTATGTATGTTGTATGAATTAATCTCTCTACATCTCAACATGTGGTAATAAGAAAGGATTATTTGTAGCAAACATCAAAGTAGCAGAACAGGGAATTAATGAAGTTCAAATCGTTCAAAGTGTAGGAAGCTGTAAAGTTGAGTGTGTTCATTATGGAAGGAATAAATATTGGAAAGATACTTGTTCTAGAATGTTGGATGTTTTCCTATATGTTTCACATGCAAGCTATTCTAATTTGAATAGGTCTCTTTTTCCTTTTTAGTTAGATGAATAAGTTAGTCTTAAATTCACATCCTCATATCTAGGAGTGATATTTATGATTGCAGTTAGTTATTTAGTTAGTGGTTTGAATAAGAATCTCTTTGTTTTATAGAAAAAAAGGAATGATTCCATACTTCAGTTAGTTGATTGTCAAAAATTATTGTCGATTAGTAGTTTTTCTATTTTTCCATTTATCCAAAAACATGTTAAAATGATATTATGGAATAAAATCTACAAGAAGGATTTTGTCTGAATATCTGGTGTTATGCAATGAATGGAGTTGTATGAGTCATGGATGCATAAGAATCTGAGTTAGATTTGGATTTAAGTTAAGTGAGACATTCTTCTAAGCTGGCCACTCAGGTACTATTCTTCACTTCATCTATCTATAATTTTTTTATTTATGCATTTCTATTAATTTTGTTTTCTTTATTTTACACGTGCATTGAAAAGTAGAATAGTTTATGGTTAGTTAAAATAGTTGTTGTTCATGAACAAAGGTGTAACTGATAGAACATAGTACTACAAAGATTAGAATTGGCTATTTTGTTGTTTTTAATAGTTTTAGATTAATTTTGCACTCATACATCTTTAGCATTTACCTATAGCTTATGCTGCAAGTACCCATAGCCATTAGGCTTTGTAACTACTTTCATTGTTTTTACAATTCTATAAGTTTTCAGTAAAGTAGAATAGTTTGAATAGGTTTGCATAGAATAATTTAGATGAACACAAGTTTGTGAGGGAAAAAATAGTGCAGTACCATCATAAGTTTATGTACCTTGGTTGATGATTTAATGTAGGCTTGCAATGTTAAGTGGATTGTTCATCTTGGAACACCCCTGAATTTTGTAGAATTTACCAAGTCAATAACACATTACTTTTCCTCTACATGCATTATGATACCATCCCTCAAAATTTTGTAATCAATTCTACTTATCAATCCTTGTATGTACCTAAAACATTCAAAATTTCTCACAAGTCAAATTAATTTACTTCTTGAGTAAAATCCATGAAAGAAACATTCATTTATAGGAAAACTATAAAGATGAGCATAAAGGGATCCTTGATCAAATTTTATTCATAAATTCTACAGATAGATACATTTAGGAGATGATTGCTTGTAAAATTATCATTGTATTGGATTCTATATGTTAGTATTGTTATAAAAAATTACCAATGATATTGACATCCTTTTCTGTTATAACCTAGACCTAGACATGCACAAACTCAATTTATAAAAAGTTCTTTGCTTACAAAATTTTCAAGATCCTTTAAAAGGTGGCCCTAAATTCACTTTTATAACCACAAGGGAGCAAATAATCCTTAGGCCATACGACAAATGTCCCATTTTTATTTGACAATCTTGTCCTAAAAAGAAGAAAAAAGACAAAACCTCTTGCAAAAGACAAAAGGAATGTTCCACTAGAAGACAAAAGTTGTTTGAACCAATGAAGGATCCACTTGTTGATGCTTCAATAGTGAAGGAATGATGAATCTTTAGGGCTTCGCCTCACAAACAAAAAGTACATTTCCCTTGAAGTTGTTGGAGTTTGTTGAATAGATCACAAAAGACAAAAGAAATCCCACACCTCCCAGGTACATAAAGAATGAAAGAATTACAAGTACTAATCCAATTAAAGAATTAAATAATTCCACCACTTTGAATTATATATAAAAAATCTTATAATCCTTCCAACTAATTATACTTCTCATCCTAAGCCCGATATGCCCTTTCTAATGGCCATTTGTATGCAAGAATTAGATCAATGTTAGACATATATATGGTATACCTAGTCAAAATTGACTATGTTTCCTTTTCAAACTCATCTAAAAGTTGATTAGTATCAATCAACTTATCCATACAAGTCCTAAATAATTCCATGTCAAATTTTTTTCATCACAGATGAAGAAAGACAAGGTTGGGGTCAATGCCCTGAACTGATATTTTCATGTAAAACAATCCTTTATTTAATCCCCATTTGTATTTATGCTATAAGGAATGATCCTTATCTCTATATTCTCAAAATATTTTATTCTTGTCTTTTCCTTCTCTATTAGTTGATCCATGTATCCTTGCATTTCTATCATTAACTTGGAAAAATTATAAGTTGGAAAAATTCTCTCTAGTGGATTAGATTCATGTGTTGAACCCTTGTACATCCCTTGCAGTACATTCATTCCAAGGATTTATTTAGCCATTATGTCTCTAGTTATTTATTTATCCCCTACCACCCTCTTTATTGCCTTGTCCAAATTTGTATAATCTCTATGGACATTCTCCATTCTTCTCAAAAATTTCAACATAAAGTATCCTAACATTCTTGACACAACATGAAACATTATATTATCATGTTGACCACTCTAAACATTTATCCTCCAATGCCTTAATTTTCTATCTTATCTCTTGATTTTCCTTGATTAAATATGTCACTGGTGGTGATGTAGAAGAGCTTGTTCCCTGTGTATATGTTGGAGGAGAAGGAGTTTCTAATTGGGCCTCCTTTGTTTTCAATTTATTATATTTTGTGGTTAAGGCTAGATGATCTTGCAGTAATTTTTCATATTTAGCCTGGAGGTACTTTGTAGTGTCTTTTCTAAATTTAGTATTATCAACTACCATCATGGTAGCTTCAATAGCTAAGGTGTCAAACACCCTCTTTATTAGAAGGCCTCCCCTTATATATTAGGTTACTTCAATAGTTGAGATGTCAGAAACCCTCTTTATTACGAGGCCTCCCATTATATCTTGGGTTGCTTTTGTAACATGAGGCTTATTGGTATTGGGGAAAGATCCCAAATAGCAAGGGTTTCACACTTATGATTAAACCCTGATCTTGATAATGTTGCAATTTTATAATCCATTAAAGAGAATAATTTTGTTGCAAGTATGTGTAGTTAGTGTTGTCATTGATGTTAATTGTATGAGAAGGAGTTTGTTGCAAGGATATGTATTTGGTGTTGAGTTGGTGTTGTCTTTGATGATCTTTTATTAGTTGTATTATGTTTTCATTGGTAAGCTACTGGTGACAACCTCTAGTTTTTCTTTGATAAGCTTCTATCTATAGATGTATGG
The DNA here is from genome assembly GCA_007258455.2 of Sequoia sempervirens. Taxonomy (NCBI): domain Eukaryota; kingdom Viridiplantae; phylum Streptophyta; class Pinopsida; order Cupressales; family Cupressaceae; genus Sequoia; species Sequoia sempervirens. The sequence goes on along the minus strand of VDFB02353493.1, from coordinate 176,266,697 downwards.
TTGAGTTGTTATGTTGCAGTTGGCTTGGTGGTGATGAGGAAGTACTAAATATGTTGATGATATGTTTCTGGTGCTTGGTTTCCAAGTAATTTTGGGAAAATTAAATGAAAAGAGGAACCACTGTATTGCAAAGATCTTTTGTGTTGTAGAGTGGTGCTCTGGTTTGGCTCTACATTTCTTCTAGTTTGAAGATCTACTTGTGTAGTTTGGATATGTTCATCAAAGGTGTTCATAGGTGTTGCATTCAAAATTTTGTGTGTTGGATCATTGTACAGAGGAAGTTGTGTTCACTAGTGTGTGAACTGTATATTGTAGAGGTGTCTATGAGAATATCTTTTGCTCCATATTTCTCCGCATAGTGGTTTCAAGTCTTGTGGATCTAAAAGGGTGTTGATAGTGTGTGTATATTTCTTTAGATGAAGTTTTTCATGGTTTGGTACTTTAGAATTTAGTTTCTTAAGTTACAATATATGATAGAGTTATCTGAATGTATTGGGTGTGTAAATTATTCAAGTGAAAGTTGTTGCAAAGGAACTTGTTAAATTTTAGGGTGTTTGTGGAATATTCTAGATCATGTTAAAGTGTTATGTGGTGTCCACGATTCATCTTTGGATTTGAGGAAGCATGTACTTAAGTGTTAATGGTGTTAACATAGGTTTCACAAACATTGGGTGTTTACACTACTTGCGAAGTTGCTTTGATGATTATGGAAGCATGGTGTGGTGTGTATGAGTGGATTTAGGTCCTAGCTAAAGTGTGTTGTATTCCACCTTCATTCCTTTCCACCACAAGAGTTTTTTGGTTCCAACCTAATTTGAATTTGCAAAGTTGAGGTGCATAGCCAATATTGGAGAATAGTTTCAAGATTAAAGATGATATAAATAAGTGTTGAGTTGTTGAGGGATGACATGATACATGAGTATGATGTGAGTGTTGTGAAGTGCAGAGTTGTAGAGTGTGAATTTATGAATTTTGGTGCAAGAATTCATGTGTTATATTACTAAATACAGTGAGTATAAGTTGTCTACAATTCTTTAGAAATATTGTGAAGGTGTTGGTGATGTTGTGGTGGATTTCTCTATTGCTTTGAGATGGATTTCTCATTATAACATTCTTCTTTATCTTCTCTTCTATTCTGGCAGTGAGAATTTCTTTCTTTTGGGTAGTGAGACCTATTGTATTTGATGTTGATATTACTTTATATTGTGATTTAATCCTCGCCGTATTTTTCCCATCTTGGGTTTTCCACATAAATCTAGTGTTTCCTTGTGTATGGTGTTGATTTGGTTTTTCTTTTGTTATTTTCATTCATGATAAATCATTCTAACATATTAAGGATTAATTGGATTAATGTGTATCTGAATGTTTGTGAAGGTTTTGAAGTTTTAAGGCATGACTAATTCACCCCCCCTCTTAGTTGTCTTGTGCATTCAACAACTTTTTGATCATGCTTCCTAATGGTTTCAAAATCAATAGATGATGCAATGTCCCATTTAGGAAGTAGAGTAATCCACTTTCTCTCACCATTCTTCTCCCCTCTTCTGGGGTGATGTTCCTAGCATCAAACTTCATATCTACAAGTACCTTCTTAGATACTTATTCATATTTCTCTCTAGGAAAAAATTCCTTTTCTTTCTCAAGCCTTCTAATATTTTCCTCTCTCTTGGACCTCAAGACAAATTGTGCAACTTGAGTCTTTACAAAATTTTATCATCCATGAATTGTTGGAAAGCTAAGTCCCTAATATCATTGCCATTGTCCCTTCCTCATATAACATTGTTTCCAAGCCTAATTTGAGGTAGCCTTATTTCAGATGTTTTTTGTGGGGAATGCATTTTTTTATTACTTCTTCATTGGTCACCTCTATGTCATCATCTTCATCTAGACCAATGGGATATTTAACAAATAATGGTTGATCAATTCTCCTCCTCTTTTGTGGTTTCTCCCACGAAGGGAAATCAAGAATGATCTTACAATTAGAGGGGATGGAGATGCTTTTCAAAAATTTGGTGGAGATGGTGGTGGCGCATGAGGAGGAGAAGATTGAGTTGGTTCCCCTATTATAGGTCCTTTTTTCCTTATCTTAAATTAATCTTTAAATATCTCTAATTTGGATGCTTATCTAATGCTAGGTGAATAATTTTTTGATTTAATTGCAACATTTATAGGAGAAAAATTAGATAGTACATGATATAAATCCATCTTTTCCACCATTACTCTTAGCTTGCATGAGCCAAATCAAGAAGACGCTCATTTTTTGAGTTTGAATATGAGTCATTGATCATCAAGCATAAATACAAGATTTGACAATCAATAGCCATTTAACTAGTTTGAAAATATTTGACGTGAGTTGAAAATGTCTTTGACCAATAGAATTAATCCATTCAGGACCACTTTTACAGATCACTGTGAGATATGTGAGCAGTTGAATTCATTACTAGCCATGTGGAGGATTTTTGTAGCTTTGTAACATGTAGATTAGACCACTACAAGGAGCTACATGGACTTGCATAATGCCTTAAGATTGAGCCACGTGTCACCCATTTTACACATTGAAATTCTTGTTTTTCATGCAACACCTGTCAAAATAATATGATTTGAGCATGTGTCCACCTTGTTATCTATGATAATTGAAACATGTCCTATTTTCATGGTTTCACTGCATGCATGTGGGCCCTCCTTGAGAAGTCCTATAGAATGGAAAAATCCATTAAAATCATGTCATGTATCAGCATCCTAATACATCTAAAAGAACTCTTTGATGAAATGCTCTCAAATTGTACCATGTGTCCATTTTCTACAATTTTGCAAGATGCTTATGGGCCCCCTTTGAGGGACTCCACAAAATGGTAAAATTCTCTAAAATTATGCCACGTGGCACTCATATGGTTTGCATGATGGTCATGTAGCAATGAGTAACCTTCAACATGCCACGTGTCACCATTTTTGTGGTTCCATGGCCAACTTTTACCCTTAGTAATAAACCTTCTACAAAATTTTGAAATCCACTAAAAATGTGACACTTTTCAACATTCCATTGGTTCTTCTAAGAATTTATTTAATAAAATATTAATGTAGGAAGGAGTAGTGAGGTCCACATACTAGGTGTGGGAAACTTATGAGTCTTTTACACACGTTCTCCCCTTAAAACAACCTATCTTCTACTAGGGAGTGAAGGGGCCAATGATCTCACAAAGCTAATTTTGAGATATTGAAAAAACAAATAACCAAACCAAATAAATATCAAAATACAAATACAAGTAATTTCCATTTAAACATCATTATTATGATTATCAAGATAACTTTATAATTATAATTATTAGAATCCTAAACATTATCAAGAAACTAATCTTTCACAAACTAAACAACAAGAGATATCACTATAATTATGATTAATAATATTAATCAAAATCATATTGTAAATTTCATAAAATAAACAAATAGATATTAAACAAATAATAAGTAAATTAAAATAAATAACAATATAAATATTAAAAATATAAATATTGACAATCTAAATATTATTATAATCATTATAATATATAAATATGAATCCATAATATTTTAAAATAAAATAAGGGACTATTTAAGGACAAAGACTATGGCAGTTATAAAGGGAGCAATTAACATACATAGGCAACGATTATTAATAAATTATAAATCATATCCTAAAAGAAGAGAATAGAATTCATAATGGGCAACAACGATTAACCATTCAAAGCAACGATTCACAATGGTAGGCACATATTTATAAAGGAGATATTCCAAGTTTAAAGAGGAGAAAAGAGATATAAAAAAGGTAGCAAATAGAATATAGGAGAGAGCAGTAATCACATTCTGTAAGAGCCAGTGATCAGGTGTATGGAGAAACAACAAATAAAAATATATGAATTAGTCTAAACAACAATCAATAAAAAGGATATTTACTAAACAAATAGTCATGGCTCTATGAAAGGTTATGTCTATTAGGAGACATATCAATTTAGGGAATAAGTAAATATATAAGATCGATTAGAAGAATAGAAAGAAATGGAGAATAATATGGGAAAACATTGAGGAATATGATTTGCATTCATAACAGCAGCACAGTGACATAATCCATGATTGATGTGCATTGTAATATAGAGCCATTTAATATGTATATATTATTTATTAGGCATATAGGTTGAAGGAAGACAATTAAGGAATAAGGAGACAAGAGAAAACTAAGCAGATCAAGTGATATACTCACTTAGCAATAATATTTAGCATAATTTGAATCTAAGAAATAGTTATTGCTAATTTGATTATTGGTGTAATTCCTTCTTTAGTATTAACATGATGATAATGATGTTGATATTGACATAAATAATCAATAATAAATGCAAATGTATTTGATTGCTTAAAGCTTGTCTACTTCATGCTTGTAAACCTGTTGATGATGTTTTCTGCAAAGCAACAACTTAGACATAATATGAAATCCTATCTCTCTTTCAAGGTAAATCTCTATCAGCAAGCCTTAAGAGATAACCCCAAGGTCTCTAATGTTAGGTCTTGACAATGCATAAACAACTCAGTGATAAATGTGAAAATGCTGGTAATCACAATGGGACCTTACTACAAGCAAAATACTGAATCTCAATTTATTAGATCTAACAATATGATGATACTTCAATCCTAAATTTAATCCAATAATCAAAGAAATAACAAAAGATAAGGGTTTCAAAGAGATTTCTAAACTTAATATTAAACCTAAGATTAACAAAGCAAATGACCAAACACTTGAAATGGACCAATCCCTCAAAACCAATTTCTACTTGACCTAGATGAATCTGCAATCTTATAGAAACAGTGCAATCTTCTAAGGTGTTAAGATTTTTAGATCATGAACATTCATTCAAACAACCCTATTGCAATCAAAATGAAAAAACCCTCACAATTGAACTAAGCACAATGAATATAAAGTCCAGGCTAACTTTGCAAAGCAACTAATAATCAGTTGGTTACAAAAAGTATGGACTAGGGATTGCTGCAACACTTCAAATATCAAACCATAAACATCATTAAATCAAATCTAATTCTAAATATCAATCTTCCTCAAAGAAATTCTAAAGATAGAATAACAAGAACCATGCAAGACAAGAAGAACACAAGTATGGCACCAAATCACAATGTCATTACTTGCATCAAATTATCCACTGTAGCAACAATTCTAGATTTCTGTTACAATACTTGCTTGAGAACAACTACTTGCTAACTTTTTTCTACTTGAATCACCCTAACTATCTCTCTATTTTTCTATGTCTAAGAACTTCTTAACCCATATAAATGAGGAAAAATGCCATATTATAGAAACCCCCAAAGCATGTCAGCCTAGCAAGGATTTTACAATAATAATTAGGTACAACAAGTTAGCCGAGAGAAATTCAAAATGAGATGAAATATGCATTGAATGCATGAACTTCATCCAGGTCAGCCTAGGATCTCCAATGCAGCTTGGACCAATGCATGGAAAAATAATAGGGAAGCACAAATCTCAATGTAACCAATCATTAACTGCCTTCCGCTTTGTCTTTATGTCGATCCAACATTTCATGAACTTTCAAAAGTACTCTATCCAAGTCGGCCACAGGTGGCAAAGGAAAAACCCTAAGTTGCCTTTCAATTGATGCAATTTCTTCCCTGGACTGTTTCACCGACTTATCCCAGTCTTATCCCAGTCCACCCTATATGTTAGGTATTTGTCAATGACAACAATGTACATGGCCATATCATCCAACTGGTGCTAAAAAATGAAATCATCATTATTTGGAACATAAAAATCCTACCACCATCTTCTCAACTATTCCAAACTCAAATACTTAGGGGAAATCTTCCTTCTCCCTGTCATAATCTCAAAGAAAGCAATGGACCCATTATAAACACTAGCTAAGGTATCATCAATCTACCTCCTCTATTTGTAGATCTTTTTAAGAACCTTTTGCCTGATTTGCAAAGCTTCAAACCACTCCCAAGGTTTGGCAGCTCTGGAGGAAGGGAGAATTTTATCATTTACTAATTTGTCCCTGGTGTACTCCATGATAGTTTTAGTTTTCTACAGCAGGAGATCTGTATCTTCCTTATCCTATGCTAATACCTCCTTCAGCCAATCCGTTGCTCTTACAACATCCTTTCCAGTTGACAAAATATCTTTAATGGCCTCATTACCTTTGGTTCGCACCCCTTGTAGCCAATTTATAGTAGCAAGAGTGGAAGCCCTCATCTTCTCTAGTTCGGTGATAGTCTCTTGAGGTAAAGGTTTTGCAGCAGAAGTGGAGGGGTTGTTAGATTGCAGAGGTTTCATCATTTCCTCCAAGAATTTCTTGAGATTCTCATTTTATTTTTTCAGCTCCTACTTAGTCTTTATTTCCTTCCTCAATCTTCCCAAGATGATTGCACTAGAACCTTGATACTCCTCAATATCTTGCTCAACAGATGTAGGCCCTAAATTGAAAGTCTAAACATTATAATATTTTCTAGCCACATCATCTCTACTCTTATCTGGGGTAGGGGTTGCAATGTGGACAACCCTATTGCTTACCTCATCTCTTTCAATCATCTCTTTCAATCCTTGAAATCACCCTAGCCTTCTTTTTACCTTTATCCTTTCCAATTTTAGCTAGCAGATCATCCCAATTCAATGGAGTATCTTCCACAACAATTTATTTTCTCCTTATCTCCTTATCCAACCAATCAGGGACAGTGGATTCTAATTGCACTTTAGTCTTTTCCACTTCCTCCTGCTAATTCTTAGGTGCTTCTTCACTCAGATTCTGTTTCTTAGGAGTTTCATCTGTCTTGTTCCCTTTTTCTTCAATGTGCTCCTCTTCAGTTGCAACAGGTGATGGAACCTTCACAGTTTCCTATTTTCCTGGAGGTGATTTGACCTCTTCAGTTCCAACAAGGGATTCCTCATAGGCTACCAAAGGAGACTGCATTACCTTATCAATTTTTGCCTCTGCACTATAAAGGTCACCTTCATGAAATTCCTCCCCTTCAGTATCTGGATGATCTTCAACTTTCTCAAGTTCACCTAGTTCACTTTGAGATTCATGGGCAGAAGGAATATCATCATGTTGCCCCTCATGAGAAATAACTGGAGGAAGGTCCGTTTTAGGCACACTATCCTTGGGAGAAGGAATTCTTGACCTCCTTGTGTACACCCGTGCCTTCTCTTCTGAGCTTTCTACATTCACTACCAGTGGAGTAACTTCTTCCTCTCCCACCTTAGAACCTTCCTTTTCTGCTAATCTCACAACTCTCCTTCTTTTTGGTAGGAGAATATTAGCCTCAGGATTCTTCTTTTAAGTTTCCTCCTTCTTAGACTTCTTAGTCCTTGTCCTCTTCTTGGCAATTGGATTTCTTTGTTTTCCTATTTCTTGGACTTCCACCCCTTGAACACCCTTGATCTTAATCTTAAAAGGGGAATCCAGCTTAACTTTCCCTTTAGGATCTTCCTGCTTAATAGACTCTTCGGAAGTTGAGTGTGGGTCAAGATCTCCCATTAGATTATAGGTACACTATACACCTTCATTTTCTAACTCCCATAATTTATGCTTTAGCCACATTCTGGTGAATTTAGTGACTAGGTCCATCAACTGGTTTAATTCTATTTTTTCTTCCTCTAACCAATCCACATCACCGATTGCCTTATCCTTCAATGCCTCATAAGCATGATCCTGAATCAGGTTTCCATCATCTTCAAGTTGATTAGGGACTGCTTTCACAATATATAAACAAACTGATTCGACTGGAAGTCAAGAAAAATTCTTCTTCCTAACTTCATATTCATCACTACAATTAGCCCAGTAGTCCTCCAAATCAACTTTATGGCTATACTCTCTACTGGCCTTCCTTTGGGCTTCACTTGTGATATCAAATCTAGACCTCTTCAAATGAAAAGACAAACCAAGAGTACCCATTTCCTCCTCTAAAGCATGAGCTGAAACAATAGAAGGACATGCTTCCTGAGTGCCAATCCTTAATGGGAAATCTCCACCAAAACCAACTTTATGTTTGTCCCTTTTTACAATGGCATCGAAATCACAAATTTTCCTAGTTACTTCCAAAAGTATAATGTGATCAGTAAGGTACCTAGGAAGTCTGTAAGGAGCCCTTTGGTAGCCATCAATGCAAAGGTATGAGAAGGTTGGGAACTGAATGAACCAAGCACCATATTTCTTAATTAGCTTCTTAGCTTGGTCTGAAATCCTTAAATGCTCTACTCCCTGAAGCAATCTAGTGATGTGCATGGTGAGTGCATCATTCACCTTTCTATAGCTTGAATCTCCCAAATGCAATTGAGGGGAGACTTCATAGATAACATCCTATCCAAAGACACCCTTAGTACTTAATCCCTTCTATGGATGAAACCTCACCAGTGCATAGACCAAATATGAAGTCATCATGAAGGTCTTTGTCTGCAACACATTGGATAGCTGCTCATGGATCACCCTATTAATTAGACCAACCCAGTGATAGTCAATCAACTCTTGTTCCATCCTTACAATAGCATGGCACATCCAATTCTCAAACACAGCTGCATTTCTTAATCCAACCACCCTGCTGAGTAATGTGATGGAATCATAGTATTCCTTCTTGAATTTTGCACTGAATAGCTACTTGGGCAATTTAGAATAGTGTGACTTTGGCTGCTCCAGCCAGGAATTGATGAGTTGTTGAGATTTAATAGTTTGTTCTTCATAGAACCCCTTAGCTGCCTCCATGCTAAATGCCACCATGTGAGATCTATCTGGCATATCAAAGGTTTGAGCAATGGAAACATGGTTGAGATTTGCTACAACTCTCCCTTGAGGACCATTAATTCTCTGTGTATCCTGGTCATAGTGTCTTGCACAATCAAGAAAAAGCTCATAGAATTGGACCGTGGAAGGAAAACCTACCACATGTGACAAGCCTAACTCCTTCATTCTCCTTGCCACCAAAGGAAGATCCTTGGCCGCCATTCTTTCTTTACTCTTCGTAATCCCATAGTCTAACATTTGTATTAATCACCTTAGACCAGACTGATGTGATTTTACTCTCATTGATCTTTCTCTCGATGTCCATCTTAATCTTCTTTGCTTTAGATATTGAGGATCCCTCCACTGTCTTGCTAGATTCAGCCTGCACTCAACAAGGAAATCATAGTAGAAACCCTAGAAAAGCAACGTTAATCCATCGAAACACCATTAAAATGAACCTCATACAATCAAGGTGTTATTAAAACTCATTTAAATGATCTTGATGAACTTCAAGTTTTAGGACCATCCGCGAAATTTGAGCCAGAGAGGAATTTCGGGAAATTCCAGACCAGACGGATTCCAGCGGAGTAATCATGAAACACCCACTAGCAATTAAATCCAATCATTATCAATCAATTTATAGCACGTGAAATCTAAAGGTAGCATGGATTAATCGTAAAATGCATCATAAATCATTAATAAATCTAACTATTCCATGCTCTACCATATTTCATTAGATTTCAGGAAAATCCGCTGGAGACGGATTTCCGCGAAAGGGGAGGCTCCTTGTAAATTTTGGAAAATCTAGCCAACACAGGACTTCAGGAAAATCCAGTGTCAACGAAAATCCACGGAACATATGAAACTCCAAAAACAAAAGCAGATTCCGGAAAAATAGAGGTCGGGAAAGTCTGCCAAAGATGGAAAATCCCGCGGTGACTGTGAAACCTGAAGATCGACGCGAAATCATGATTTTGCTTAGACCATCAGATCGATCATGAATCTCGAGGATTAAAGCTTGAGACAAGTTTGAAATAGGCTTTCATATGGATTTTCTCAGCATTCAAAGCTGATTTTAAAACAGAGTAAGGTGGAATGGTGTTGCCCTAGGTTTCAAACCCTATACATTCGCTATTAGCGCATATGCAAGCTTAGAATCTAAAGATTTCAACTGTTGATTCTTGACTAGGGAAAAATCATGGCTCCCAAGCAAGTTCATCAAAATGCAAAAAAGAAAAGGTCCTCAAAACTCGCTTGGAAATGATAAATAAAGCAATACAAGGCAGCCCTAACCATGAAATGAGTAAGCACTCAAGAATTCAGACCTCAATAAAACCAAGGCACCAAAGTAATGCTACAATCCTCAATTAAAAGAAAAGCAATAAAAAACATACCATTGTGACACAACATAAATCAAATGAGGTGGAAAATGTGAATTGAATGGCGTCCACAAAGAAAGTGGTAGAAATGCACAAGAAATTGCCACTCAAATCAAACAATTCAAACCCCAATGCTTTGAATCCAATCCAACACTCAAATATTGAACCTAAGAATGCACTCCTCAACTCAAACAATGGAAAACAATAAGCATAATGGTGCAAAAGTCATCGAAGATCAGTTAAATACATCGTTCTAAGTTCGTACCAAGGGCATTAATGCCGGCGATGAGACAGGCTGGCGAATCCAGGAACCTGATGATAGGACAAAATTCAAAAAAATACAGCCCATGCGGAATTCTGCGAAGAATTAAAATCTTCGAATGCCAGTGCTTAGCTAGAGTTCGAGTAGAATCCGAGAAAATCCGTCCAAGGTGGAAAGTCCCAAACCTCAGTGAAAACCCGAACCTAGCTCAAAACTAAGGATCTTCAATGAATAACCCAGGGAAAACACTTTGGTAATCAAAATAAATACTTGAGAACATGCCAAAGCAAGATAAAACCTTAATACGAAAAGGGGCCAAGACACCAAGAAAATAGAGCAAAAGAGGGTCCCGATGTGTGTACGAAAACTACACAACAAATAGCGACTCTGCTGGGGAAATGCTTCAGAGCATTTCATGACGAACAGGAATCGAGAACCCAGAATCTTTGGTTTTAGTATCATTATCAGTCAAACAAATCAAAATGCAATGATTAATGAATCAGGACCATACGATAGAATGAACCTTCCATAAACTTAAAATCCAAGTGTGTGCATATGAGTTCATTTCCCTCCTTGAGCTATTGTAGAAACTGAGTTCAGTCAAGATAGGATACGTAAAGATTCTAACTCCAAAAACAACATGGATAGAGTCTCGTTGCCAGTCAGGCGTTCATAGCCCCGACAAGGTTATCACCATGATTCTCCCAAACATAGCTCTATTTCTAGTCAGGCATCCATAGCCTTGATAGAGATATTCAGATACCCCTGACAAGTTGAATTCATTCTTTTTATTTTCAATAATTCAATTTTTCTGTCTTTTGATATTCTTTGCTATGTCACTTTTATTCCAACCTGTGAACAATGAAGTTCACACTCAGGGCCGAGAACCATAGTGGCATTGAAGCAGAAATAGGATTTTTCACCTGACAGGACTTCATAAGGATCCTACAGCAACATCAGGATTCTTAAGATGTATGAAAAATATAGGAGTTCAGAATACTTCAAATGCAAATTAGAACTAGTGACTCATCTTCTCTAAATCAAACACTTAGACTATTTGACGATAACAAAAACTTCATCCATCTTTTCAAGATACAAGACTAGAGTCCACCAATAAAATACTTAGAATAGTCCCAGACAATGATATATTTGCCTTCCGGGTGCAACATACCCAGAAGAAAATAGGAAAACCTCCAAAGCAAGAGCAAAGCAAAAAAAACCAAACCAAAAGCAAACCTAAACTAACCAACAAGAAAAACAAAGCAAAAAGGGAAACCTACTCTAACTATGTACAGAAAAAGAGTTGAAAATAGCTCAAGACTGGAAATAATGCTTCAAATACTACCCATTGATAGGCAGTGGGATTTCCTCTCCAGTGATAGTTTTCAAACAGAAAGCATTATCTCCCAAAATTTCTAAAATCTGGTAAGGGCCAAGCCAAAGTTTATCAAATTTTCCATTATCACCCTTATGGTCATGGGCTTTATCCCAGTAAAGAACCAAGTCAGAAATCCTAAAGGCTTTTACCTTGGATCTTTTATCAAACCATCTCTTGACTACCCCCTAATGTTTGGAAAAGTTTTCCAAGGCCTCGTCTCTTTTTTCCTCAAGGTGTAACAATTCAGCAAGTCTGGCCTCACGTCTATCTTCCTCATCATAATATTCATTAATGAATTATAAGGTAGGGATTTTTAACTGAATGGGAAACACAAGCTCTAATCCATAAACCAGGTGATAAGGCGATATTCCTATGGAAGTTTTATGTCTTGTACAATCTGCCCAAAGAGAAAATCTGAGTTGGGTATGCCAATCCTTCATATTTCTTTCTAACAGTTTGCGGATAACAGTCAGAAGATTTTTGTTGGATGACTCAGCCAAATCGTTACCCTAACGATAATAGTTGGATGCAAATTTAATTATGATCCCATGATCAAAAGCCCAATTAGAAAACTTCAATGATGAAAATGCAGGACCATTACACAAACATAGGACATGCAAAATGGTTAATGATACCTGATTCAATGAAATTAATTACCACCTGCGAAGTACATTGCTTGCAAGCAAGGGTCTCATTACATCATGTAAAATAATTAGTGACAGTAAGGATATACCTGTGACCCATAGAGGAAGGCGGATTGATTGGACCTATGAAGTCCATCCCCCACTGTGCGAAAGGTTTTACCTCAAAGACTGGTTGGAGTGGGAGTGTTGCATACTTCTCTCTGGATGCCGCAGTCTGGCACACATGACAAGTTCTAATGTGGTTGTGTGTATCTTTGAACAATGTAGGCCAATAGTAACCAGCCCTCAAAATCTGGTCCACTATAGAAGGTGCTGATCCATGGCCTGTACCATATTTGTCGTGAAATTCCAACATCACTCTTTCGGACTCTGCCTTTCCTAGGCACCTTAAGTATACACCCTCATGATTTTTCTTATATAGGACAACTCCTTTCAACATGAAACTGTCACTCTTTAAGTGCAGTACCCTTCTTTGTACTACATTAAGATGATCAGGGCATCTTTGAGTCAGGAGATAATGATCAATATCATCATACCACTCGCCAGGAGAAACATCCTCTAAATTGTATCTCTAAGCTGTAAGATCAGGGCATGTCTTTGCTATTTTCTGTGTAAGCCCTTTCCCTCTTACTAGCTTCATGGGCTGAATTTCCATATCGTACTCTTGTAACAGAGTTACCCACTTGGATCTACGTTCTCCTATCCCATTCTGCATCAATAACAACTTGACTGTAGGATCAAGAACTATTGCGAAGATTTTGTTTCTGAGGATGCAGTGCCTAAATTTATTTATAGCTCTAACTAAGGCATAAGCCTGCATTTCCACACTTGGATATCTCAGCTCCACATCCTTCAATGGTGCACTCATGAATGCTATGGGATGCTTATTTCCTTGGTCCAATTTTTGAGTTAACATAGCAGCACAGGAGTGGTCAGATGCAAATGAATATATATAGAATGGTTTAGCATAGTCTAGACTTACCAAAATAGGAGCTTCAACAATAGCCCTTTTTATCTCTGCAAATGCCTTCTTTGCTTCTGCATTCCATTCAACTTTGGCCTCCTGCTTCAACATTGCATTCAGTGGCTTGACTATTTCTGCGAACCCAGTGATGAACTTTCTCACAAAGTTGATTTTACCAAAGAATGATTTCATTTCTTTCTTGCTAGTAGGTGGTGGGATCTTGAGTATGGCTTCTATTCATTCTAGATCAATGGAAATTCCTTTCTCAGAGAGAACATGCCCCAACAATTTACCTTCTGTAACTCCAAAGATGCATTTCTTTGGATTGAGTGATATACCAAACTCTCTACATTTCTAAAAAAAAATTCACAAATCTGAGATATGATCACCTCTCTTCTTTGAAAATATTTTTAGATCATCCATATAAATGATTATGCACTTACCAATTATGTATTTAAAGGAAATTTCCATGGCTCTTTGGAATGCGGCTCCAACATTAATCAGGCCAAAGGGCATCCTCCTATAGGAAAAAGTGCCCCACTTGGTGGTAAAAGTAGTCTTGTGTCTATCCTCATACTATATCATGAATTAGTTGTATCCCAAATAACCATCCAAGAAGGACATCATTTGAGATCCATTAACAATCTGAAGCACTTCATCCAATGAAAGTACTGGATAGCTATCCTTTTCTGAAGCTTTGTTTAGGTTACTGAAATCTACACATAGCCTGATTTCACCATTTTTCTTTTGCACTAGAACCAGGTTTGCAACCCAAGTTGAGTGTCTAACCGGAAATATGATTCTTGCAAACAACAATTTTTGTACTTCCTTTTGGATTATGGGTTCTAATAAAGAATTGATGGGCCTTTGCCTCTGTCTGAAAGGTTTTACTTATAGATTGAGATGGATAGTATGGGTTATGATTGATGTATCATAAGCCTTTAAATCTTCATAACTCTAGGCTATCACATTTGAATATCTATTTAATGCATCGATGATTCATTTTCTTTCTTCAGGAGTGTATACTTTACCAATAAAAACATTTTTGACATCATCCTGAGTGCCCATATTATATTTGTCACATTTTCCACTAATGGACTCCTTCCTTGCATCCTATTCCTGATCCCTGACCTTATCCAAATAAAAAATTCTCTCTAATTGCACCATTCCTCTGGGGATAGTGTTGGTCTTCAAATTGATTACACCTTCCAATTCCATCTCTGCTTCTTGGAGTTTTGTTTCATCAATAATTTGAGAAGCAAAGACATCTGTATTTGTGATAAAATCTAAGATACGCTTGTCACCTTCAAAAACCTAGAATTTGGTGACATTGTTAGGTACTAAAGGTACTAGGTTCAGTTCCACCGTAAACTTCTTTAGTCCAGAAAGAGACAAATGTTGCAATGTACTGGTTGCCTAAGCTAGGGAGTCAGCTATCTGGTTTTTACTTCATGGAATCAATTGAATATTAAAGGCATCAAACCCCTCGATAAGATCCCATATTCTGTGTCTATAGTTAGTCATTCTTCTGTTGTGACAAGAGTATTGTCTCCTAACTTGCTTGATTACTAACTTAGAATCCCCAAAAACTTGCAAGATCCTAACCTTTTTCTTTAATGCCATTAACAATCCATGAACCAAAGCCTCATATTCTGCCACATTATTTGTACAATGAAATTGAAGTCTATGAGCAAAAAAAATGTCTTACCTCTTGGACTAATTAGTTCAAAACCTGCACCAACTCCTTGCTTGGATTTGGATCCATCAAACCTTAGAATCCAATAGCCAGCAACTACAGAATTCCTTGCTATATCACTCACATTGTTGCTGCTAGATGGTTTTTCTGAAGGCATCACTCTTTTTCCTTTGGGATCCTCTTGAACATTCTGGATATTAATCTTGACTGTTGGAGTGGGGTTGATACACTTCTGTATTTGCTCCACTACAGCCTGGCACAAGCAACAGTCAAGTTCTGAATGGGAAGCATTATGCACCCTGCACCAGTTGGGAAAAATTAGTTCTCCAAAGTTCATCCCTCTTCCCAACTAGACTTGATCTTCAATGCACTTCTGAATGAACTTTTGAAAACTACCTAGCAAAGCAAGTTGACTATCTTTTGGATCATCATTATTTTCAACTGATTCATCATCATTTTTAACTGGCTCCACTAAGGCTTCAGTACCATTGGATTTTTTTGTGAGACCAACAAACATTGTATGCAACATGAGGACCTCCTCCACATCAGACTCCTCAAATGGAGTTGCAAGCACATAATTACCCATACTTACTTCTAATATCATAATTTTGTTGGACGTATTCTGATATTTTGTTATCGTGTATTTCATTCTGGGTTCTCTTTCAATTCTAATATGACTTGGAACTCCCTTCCAGGGAAGCCACATGTGAGAATGATCAGTAGAGACATATCCATTCAAGGCCCTAGTGAAGTCCCTTCCTAGAATCAAGCCATAAGCATCAGGTATATCTGCTACCTGTATATTAATAACTTGTTGAATCCTAGGGTCAGAAGCAACCTGCATATGAATCATATTTAATTCCCCTACAACATTTACTTCAATCCTATCCAATTTTGTAACTTTCTTTTGTGAGTTAGTAGGAGTAATAACCATAGCTCTACAGACACCGAAGGGCATAACATTGGTTGAAGCACCAAAATCTAGTAAACAATTATGCAAATTCTTACCAAATATGCAAACAAAAATCAAGAATGGAGTAGTATCCATCTTTCCCTGAAATAGAGTTAAGGGAGTATCCACTTAAGCGACTTGAGTTTTATCCTTTTCTTTTCCCTTATCCCCAGGAGGCATGTGGACTTGATTATGACTCTGATTTTTCCTTCCTACTGACTGAGAACTAGAAGCCTTATTGACACTTTCGCTAACTGATTTATCTTGTGACATGGAATTTACATTATAAGCTCCTAGAACTGCATTCCTAATGGTTGGAACTCTCAATAACTCAAATGCAGATAGGCTTACCTTTAATTTTTTGAGTTCTTTAGCAACATACAAGGCTAATTGTTCCTCACTCAGATTAGCAGGGGTCTCCTTTGGGTATTCCATCACCTTGTCCTTGTTCACATCAATACCTCTTCCTTTTGGCATGTCAGTATGCCCTTGATCTTGAGATAAATATTTCCTAGATACTTGGGGCAGTGATGGATTATTGTTGGCATTAGGATCTGGAGGCGTGTTGAAATTGTTCAGTGGAATGAAAGTAGTGAAGGGGCCTCCAGCCTGTGGACGTCTATGTGGAAATTCCCTTAAGTCATACTTCTTGACAGGTCTTTGAAAGGTCTGTAATTCTTCAACAAAAGCCTCTTCTTCATCTTTGGGACCATTATCATTCACTGGACTCTCATCAAATAACTGTGTCATTTCATCTCCATTGTGTACCTAGTCTGCCTCTTCCGTCAGCTAGTCAGTTTCCTCTTCAGGCACATTCTCTTTACTTTGTGGAAAAGGAGCATGATTCAGTGCCAACACTGATGAATCATAAGGAACAGATGGTACCATTTCCTGACTACCTGCATTGTTCTCCACTTCATACTGGAAGATTGAGGTTGTTGTTTGGAATTCTTGACAATCTAATTCAGAATGTTTACTCATTTTATGGAGCCTACACCATCATGATAAAGCAGCCTCAGTTAGATATACACCACTAGGAGGCTTCTCTTGATTAACTGGCTGATTGAAAAACTGATTGACAGGTTGATTAACTGGAGTGGGAATGCCTCCATTGTTGGGCCCTGTGTTCCAAGTCCTATTTTGTCCTGGTGGCTACCTTCTATCGAACCCTTGTCCACCACCTTGCCCTCTGTCAAAGTTCTAGCCTGAGGATTTCCCTTTATGATAGTTTTGTCTTCTATCATTATTATATCCTCTATCATTATTAAATCCTCGATCATTGTTATATCCTCTTTCATTATTGTAGCCTCTATCCTGGTTATATCCTCTATCATTTTTGTATCCTCTTTCATGACGTTGCCCTCTATCAAAATGTTGTCCTTATGGATTTTCTCTATTATGATTGGACTGCATATTTCTTTGAGCAGCTTGCAACTAACTGTTCTGGTTCCTCAAGTAAGTCACCTCCATATTCAACTTTTTTATTTGTTCGGACAATTCATCCAATCTCTCCTTGTTAGGATTAATGTATGGAGGTTGATTGGCATTATTCAGAGGATATCCTACTATAGCATTGGCATTCATTGATTGGTTCAAAACTTCAAAATTTTGCAGATACACGGGGAAACTAGCTTGAGACTGTGTCTGAAGAGGTTGATTCACATTTTGCTAAGGGTAGCTAATTGTTGGTGGAACTTGCCTCATAGGAGGTCCTGGGTGAGGAACCATTGGCAACTGAGGTATCAGATTTATGATAGGAGTATGGTTGGCAAGAGCCTGATCAAGAGCAGGGATCTATCCAGGGTGAGCAATGGGTCCTAATGATGGTAAAGGTCCAGACACATGTTTTCTTAAGGTAGTTCTCACTTTCATAGCCTCAACATAGGCATTGAGTAGGGTATTGGGAGGGTTGTTTTTCCATTTAATGAAGGTAGATGTCAGATTGTCAAGACCTTCATAATAAACCTCTAGAGCAATAGCCTGATCAACAGCATAAGGGGCTTGTAATCTAGTATAAGAATGATGAAACCTATTATTAAAGGATCCTATAGGCTCATTGACTTCTCTTTTAACATTAGTGAACTGACGGTAAAGCTCATTGGAACTTATAGGAACCCTAAACTTTTGCAAGAATGCATTTTCTAACTCATTCCAATTTTGGATAGACCAAGTAGGTAAATGATTGTACCAATAGAATGCATCCTCTCCCAGTGAATAAGGAAAGAGTCTACATGCCACATCCTCATGGTTGATTCCTCTATCCTTAAGGGCAGTCTAAAAGATCCTGATGTGTTCCTCAGCGGTTCTATTGGGATCATTGACATGAAATTTTGAACAAAAGTGTTCAGGGTTTTTGGGCATAACATTGTAATTAGAAAAACTCAATGGAGATGGGTTGTTTGCTAGGAAAACCATTGGTGGAAGTGGGGGTGGTAATGGCTGATTTATGACTGGCTGAGGTTGTGGAATGGGAATGTCCTCAAACTCGGACTCAGATGAACCTAAAGAGGATGGAGATGATGGAGATGATGGAGGTGGATGGGATGATGATAACTCTCCCCTTCTGTTGGTCCTTCAATACCTAGTGGGGTTTGGTAATTCCTAAAATTCTTCCTCTCCTGGAGCAGATCTAGTTCTTCTTTTGAATCTCTTAGGAGAGATAGCATTCAAAAATTGATATAGTTTGCTTATTCAGGCCCTCCTAGCCCCAATCTGTTGATGATGTTTTCTACACAGCAACAACTCAGATAGAATATGAAATCATATCTCTCTTGAAAGGTAAATCTCTATCAACAAGCCTCAAGAGATAACCCCAAGGTCTCTAATGTTAGGTCTTGACAATGCATAAACAACTCAGTGATAAATGTGAAAATGTTGGTAATCATAATGGGACCTTACTACAAGCAAAATACTGAATCTCAATTTATCAGATCTAACAATATGATGATACTTCAATCCTAAATTTAATCCAATAATCAAAGAAATAACAAAAGATAAGGGTTTCAAAGAGATTTCTAAACTTAATATTAAACCTAAGATTAACAATGCAAATGACTAAACACTTGAAATAGACCAATCACTCAAAACTAATTTCTACTTGACCCAGATGAATCTACAATCTTCTAAGGTGTTAAGATTTTTAGATCATGAACATTCATTCAAACAACCCTATTGCAATCAAAATGAATAAACCCTCACAATTGAACTAAGCACAATGAATATAAATTTTAGGCTAACTTTGCAAAGCAACTAA
This sequence comes from Sequoia sempervirens, assembly GCA_007258455.2. NCBI lineage: Eukaryota > Viridiplantae > Streptophyta > Pinopsida > Cupressales > Cupressaceae > Sequoia > Sequoia sempervirens. The sequence goes on along the minus strand of VDFB02353493.1, from coordinate 176,247,407 downwards.
CAATCAGTTGGTTGCGAAAAGTATGGACTAGGGATTGCTGCAACACTTCAAATATCAAACCATAAACATCATTAAATCAAATCTAATTCTAAATATTGATCTTCCTCAAAGCAATTCTAAAGATAGAATAACAAGAATCATGAAAGACAAGAAGAACATAAGTATGGCACCAAATCATAATGTCATTACTTGCATCAAATTATCCACTGTAGCAACAATTCTAGCTTTTTGTTACAATACTTGCTTGAGAACAACTACTTGATAACTTTTCTCTACTTGAATTCACCCTAACTATCTCTCTATTTGTCTATTTCTAAGAACTTATTAACCCATATAAATGAGGAAAAATGACATATTATAGAAACCCCCAAAGCATGTCGGCCTAGCAGGGAATTTACAATAATAATTAGGTACAACAAGTCAGCCAAGAGAAATTCAAAATTAGATAAAATATGCATAAAATGCATGAACTTCATCCAGGTTGGCCTGGGATCTCCAATGCAGCTCAGACCAATGCATGGAAAAATAATAGGGAAGCACAAATCTCGATGTAACCAATCATTAATTGCCTTCACCTTTGTCTTTATGTCAATCCAACATTTCATGAACTTCCAAAAGTACTCTATCCAAGTCGGCCACAGGTGGCAAAGGAAAAACCCTAAGTCACCTTTCAATTGATGCAATTTCTTCCCTGGACTGTTTCACCGACTTATCCCAGTCCACCCTATATGTTAGGTATTTGTCAATGACAACAATGTAGGTGGCTACATCATCCAACTAGTGCTCAGAAATAGAATCACCATTATTTGGAGCATAAACATCCTGCCACCATCTTCTCAATTGTTCCAAACTCAAATACTTAGGGGCAATCTTCCTTCTGCCTGTCATAAACTCAAACAAAGCAATGGACCCATTATAAACACTAGCTAAGGTATCATCAATCTGCCTCCTCTGTTTGTAGATCTTTTTAAGAACCTTTTGCCTGATTTGTAAAGCTTCAAACCACTCCCAAGGTTTGGAAGCTCTGGAGGAAGGGAGAATTTTATCATTTACTAATTTGTCCCTAGTGTACTCCATGATAGTTTTACTTTTCTGCAGCAGGAGATCTATATCTTCCTTATCCTGTGCTAATACCTCCTTCAGCCAATCCGTCGCTCTTACAATATCCTTTCCAGTTGACAAAATATATTTAATGGCCTCATTACCTTTGGTTCGCACCCCTTACAGCCAATTTATAGTAGCAAGAGTGGAATCCCCCATCTTCTCTAGTTTGGTGATAGTCTCTTGAGGTAAAGGTTTTGCAGTGGAAGCGGAGGGGTTGATAGATTGCAGAGGTTTCATCAGTTCCTCCAAGAATTTCTTGAGATTCTAATTTTCTTTTTTCAGCTCCTGCTTAGTCTTTATTTCCTTCCTCAATCTTCCCAAGATGATTGCACTAGAACCTTGATAGTCCTCAATATCCTGCTCAATAGATGTAGGCCCTAAATTGAAAGTCTGAACATTGTAATATTTTCCAACCACATCATCTCTACTCTTATCTGGGGTAGGGGTTGCAATGTGGACAACCCTATTGCTTTCCTCCTCTCTTTCAATCCTTGAAATCACCCTAGCCTTCTTTTTACCTTTATCCTTTCATATTTTAGCTAGCAGCTCATCCCAATTTGGTGGAGTATCTTTCACAACAACTTCTTTTCTCCTTATCTCCTTATCCAACCAATCAAGGACAATGGATTCCAATTACACTTTAGTTTGTTCCACTTCCTCCTATTGATTCTTAGGTGCTTCTTCACTCAGATTCTGTTTCTTAGGAGTTTCATCTGTCTTGTTCCCTTTTTCTTCAATGTGCTCCTCTTCAGTTGCAATAGGTGATGGAACCTTCACTGTTTCCTCTTTTCTTGGAGGTGATTTGACCTCTTCAATTCCAACAGGGGATTCCACATAGGCTACCAAAGGAGATTGCATTACCTTATCAATGTCTACCTCTGCACTATAAAGGTCACCTTCATGAAATTCCTCCCCTTCAGTATTTGGATGATCTTCAACTTTCTTAGGTTCACTTGGTTCACTTTGAGCTTCATGGGTGGAAGGAATATCATCATGCTGCCCCTCATGAGAAATAACTAGAGGAAGGTCCATTTTAGGCACACTATCCTTGGGAGGAGTTCTTGAACTCCTTGTGTACACCTGTGCCTTCTCTTCTGAGCTTTCTACATTCACTACCGGTGGAGTAACTTCTTCCTCTCCCACCTTAGAACCTGCCTTTTTTGCTAATCTCACAACTCTCCTTCTTTTGGGCACAAGATTATCAGGCTCAGGATTCTGCTTTTCAGTTTCCTCCTTCTCAGACTTCTTAGTCCTTGTCCTCTTCTTAGAAATTAACTTTCTTTATTTTCATGTTTCTTGGACTTCCACCCCTTGAACACCCTTGATCTTAATCTTAAAAGAAGAATCTAGCTTTCCTTTCCCTTTAGGATCTTCTTGCTTAGTAGACTCTTTAGAAGTTGAGTGTGGGTCAAGATCTCCCATCATATTATAGGTACACTATAAACCTTCATTTTCCAATTCCCATAATTTATGCTTTAGCCACATTTTGGTGAATTTAGTGACTGGGTCCATCAACTGCTTTAATTCTATTTTTTCTTCCTCTAACCAATCCACATCACCGATTTCCTTATCCTTCATTGTCTCATAAGCATGATCTTGAATTAGGTTTCCATCATCTTCAAGTTGATCAGGGATTGCCTTCACATTATATAAACAAACTGATTCGATTGGAAGCTGAGAAAACTTCTTCTTCCTAACTTCATATTCATCACTACAATTAGCCCAGTAGTCCTCTAAATCAACCTTATGGCTATACTCCCTACTGGCCTTCCTTTGGAATTCACCTGTGATATCAAATTTAGACCTCTTCGAATGAAAAGAAAAACCAAGAGTACCCATTTCCTCCTCTGAAGCGTGAGCTGAAACAATAGAAGGACATGCTTCCCTAGTGCCAATCCTTAATAGGAAATATCCACCAAAACCAACTTTATGGTTGTCCTTTTTTACAATGGCATCGAAATCATAGATTTTCCTAGTTACTTCCAAAAGTATAATGTGATCGGTAGGGTACCTAGGAAATCTGTAAGGATACCTCTGGTAGCCATCAATGCAGAGGTATGAGAAGGTTGGGAACTGAATGAACCAAGCACAATATTTCTTAATTAGCTCCTTAGCTTGGTCTGAAATCCTCACATGCTCTGCTCCCTAAAGCAATCTAGTGATGTGCATGGTGAATGCATCATTCACCTTTCTATATCTTGAATCTCCCAAATGCAATTGAGGGTAGACTTCATAGATAACATCCTACCCAAAGACACCCTTAGTACTCAATCCCTTCTATGGATGAAACCTCACCAGTGCATAGACCAAATATGAAGTCATCGTGAAGGTCTTGGTCTGCAACACATTGCATAGCTACTCATGGATCACCCTGCTAATCAGACCAACCCAATGATAGTCAATCAACTCTTTTTCCATCCTTACAATAGCGTGGCACATCCAATTCTCAAACACAGCTGCATTTCTTAATCGAACCACCCTGCTGAGTAATGTGATAGCATCGTAGTATTCCTTCTTGAATTTTGCCCTGAATAGCGGCTTGGGCAGTTTGGAATAGTGTGACTTTGGCTTCTCCAGCCAGGAATTGATGAGTTGTTGAGATTTAATAGTTTGTTCTTTATAGGACCCCTTAGCTGCCTCCATGCTAAATGCCACCACATGAGATCTATCTGGCATATCAAAGGTTTGAGCAATGGAAACAGGGTTGATATTTGCTACAACTCTCCCTTGAGGACCAATAATTCTCTATGTACCCTGGTCATTGTGTCTTGCACACTCAAGAACAAGCTCATAGCATTGGACTGTGGAAGGAAAACCTGCCACATGTGGCAAGCCTAACTCCTTCATTCTCCTTGCCACCAAAGGAAGATCCTTGGCTGCCATTCTTTCTTTAAACTCTTTGTAATCCCACAATCCGACATTTGTATTAGTCACCTTGGACCAGACTGATGTGATTTTACTCTCATTGATCTTTCTCTTGATGTCCATCTTAATCTTTTCTGCTTCAGACATTGAGGATCCCTCCACTGTCTTGCTAGATTCAGCCTGCACTCAACAAGGAAATCATAGTAAAAACCACAGAAAAGCAATGTTAATCCATCAAAACACCATTAAAATGAACCTCATACAATCAAGGTGTTATTAATACTCACATAAAATGATCTTGATGAACTTCGGGTTTCAGGACCATCTGCGAAATCTGAGCCAGAGAGGAATTTCAGAAAATTCCAGACAAGACAGATTCCAATGGAGTAATCATGAAACACCCACTAGCAATTAAATCCGATCATTATCAATCAATATATAGCACGTGAAATCTAAAGGTAGCATGGATTAATAATAAAATGCATCATAAATCATTAGTAAATCCAACTATTCCTGCTCTACCATATTTCATTATATTTCAGGAAAATCTGTCGGAGATGGATTTTTGCGAAAGGGGAGGCTCCTTGTAAATTTTGGAAAATCTAGCCAACACAGGACTTCAGGAAAATCCAGTGTTAACAAAAATTTGTGGAACATATGAAACTATGAAAATGAAAGTAGATTCCGGAAAAATAGAGGAGGTTGGGAAAGTCTGCCAAAGATGGAAAATCTCGAGGTGACTGTGAAACCTGAACATCGACGCGAAATCACAATTTTTCTCAGACCATCAGATTGATCATGAATCTCGAGGATTAAAGCTTGAGACAAGTTTGAAATAGGCTGTCATATGGATTTTCTTAGCATTCAAGGCCGATTTTAAAATGGAGTAAGGTGGAATGGTGTTTCCCTAGGTTTCAAACCCTATACATCCGCCATTAGCGCATATGCAAGCTCAAAATCTAAAGATTTTAACTGTTGATTCTTGACTAGGGGAAAATCATGGCTCCCAAGCAAGTTCATCAAAATTCAAATAAGCAAAGGTCCTCGGAACTTGCTTGGAAATGATAAATAAAGCAATACAAGGCAGCCCTAACCATGAAATGAGCAAGCACTCAAGAATTCAGACCTCAATAAAACTAAGGCACCAAAGTAATGCTACAATCCTCAATTAAAAGCAAAGCAATCAAAAACATACCATTGTGATAACATAAATTGAATGAGGGGGAAAATGTGAATTGAATGGCATCCACAAAGAATAGTGGAAGAAATGTACAAGAAATCGCCACTCAAATCAAACAATTCAAACCCCAACGCTTCGAATCCAGTCCAACACTCAAAGAGTAAACCTAAGAATGCACTCCTCAACTCAAACGATGGAAAGCAATAAGCATAATGGTGCAAAATTCATCGGAGATCAGTTAAATACATCGTTCTAATTTTGTACGAAGGGCATTAATGTCGGCGACTAGATAGGCTGGCGAATCTAGAAACCCGACGACATGATGGAATTCAGAAAAATCCGGCCCACGCAGAATTTCGCGAAGACTAAAATTTTTTGATATATCATGGTTGGAGAATGTAGTTACAAGTCCCCCAGAGTGGAAGGTTGTACCTTACAAACCCTTGAACTTAGCCAAGGACTTCAGACGGATCTATCTAAATGGATAAACAATGTAGTTATAAGTCACTAAGAAGGGAGGGTTTTAGGTTACCACCTTTTTACTAGGGACTATTGATGGGTTTTTTTGCACCTTCTCAACACAAGTAACACACAATGATGCAGGAGCATCCAGTGGTGTAAGGGCAATCTTGCATCACCCAAAAATAGTTAAATTTTAAGTTTCTTGCTTTTTAGATGTTTTTACATTTTTGGATACCCTTTTTGTCATAATGAAATTCCCAATTTATGGTTTTTATTTTCTATTTCTGGGTTGAAAGATATTACAGTTTTACTTTCCTAGATTTGCACCTGAAAATCTTCTGAGTTAGATTTGAGGCACTTAGATTTCCCGGATCAGCCCCAAACTTTCCAAAATCAGCGTAGTTGATTTTTATTGCGTTATTGACTTCGAGACCTTTCCAACAGTTCAAACGGTTCGCTAATCGAAGTCCCAGATCAAAAGTTATGGCCTCGGGAAGTTGGTGCACTTTCTAGAAGATACAATTGCAAATGTTCTTTTGAAATTTGAACTTCAAGTTGTAATTTTTTGGCACCAAACTACCTAAACTCAAATTTGAATTTTTTTTGGCTCCAAACTAAAGAGGAGCTCTATTTATGGGCGGGTTTCTAATTTTTAGGTAACTTTTTGGGGACAAGCTCGCATATTGTGAAAGGGTGATTCTGTAGCTTTTTGTAACTTGCATGTGTTGTAGAACTTGGGGATTTGAGATCCTCTACATGTAAGAAGCTCCATTTTCTAAATAATAAAATTATTTTCTTTTTTGTGAGTTATTTTCTAAGTTTGAAGTTGCGCCCTCATCAAGTGGTATCAGAGCAGGTTTTCTTGAGCGTGTGGACAAATCACCGATCATGAGGCAGTTCGCACTAGGACCGTGGTTGTGGGTTGAGGTCAAGAAAGATTCCTCCAAGAGTGATTCCTAGTAGGCGTGGTGGTGCCAGAGGTGGTCAAGGCAGAAAAAATGCTAGTGGAAGAGATGCACTGGCAGAGCTCTAAAGACAGATTGATGCATTAAAAGAGCAGTTGAGAAGAGGGTTAAACCTGAGGGAGGAAAGTGAGGATGAAGGAGAGAAAGAAGGTTCAAATTTAGAAGAGAAAGAAGAAGTAATTGATCAAGACCAAATGCGGCTAATAAGGGCCATTTCAAAGATCGGGAAAAGACCTAGAGCTGAAGTCCCCAGTTATTCTGGAAGTCTGAACCCAGAAGAGCTGATCAACTAGATCAATGAGCTAGAAGAATATTTTGAATATGAGGAAATAGACCCAGACCGGGTTAAGTTTGCAAAAAATGAAGCTGAAGGGCCATGCCAATATTTGGTGGAAAGAGGTCCAATTGGAAAGAAATTGAAGAGGAAAAAGAAATATCACCAGATGGGATCGCATGGTAGAGAAACTGAAGAAGCAGTTCATACCAGTGGACTACGAGTTAGATCTGTTGAAGAAATTACAAGGTTTGAAGCAAGGAAGCAGATCTGTGAAAGAATATACTAAAGATTTTCACAAGATAATCATCAGAATGGGCCACACAGAGGCCGATAAGGAGAAGATAGCCCGATATCTTAATAGGTTATGATCGAGCATTCAGGAGGAGTTAAGCCTAGTCAAAATGACCACCATTGAGGATGTGTATCAGTTTGCTATGAAGGTGGAAGAGAATCTGAACAAAAGATTTGATGGCAAGCAAAAAGGACAAGGAGGTCAAAGTGGAAGGGGCAGTGGAAGAACTTCAGGAAGCCGAAATGATGATGAAAAGAAAAGTGAAGATGTGGGTACTAGCCGAAGCCAAAGGAATGACAACTTCTACCGCCCTCGTGATCAAAACAGTGGTGATCAAAGAGGTAGAGGATGAGGGAGATATGGATAAGGATTTAGAAGAGGTGGTTTCAAAGGAACGTGTTTCCAGTGTGGTGAAGAAGGGAATCGAGCCTATGAATGTCCACAACACCAAGGAAGGGTAGACAAAAGGCCAGAAGGTCATGGAAGGGTTGCGCATGCAGATGAGGAGACCCAATCTGAACATTTAGATGATGTTGAAAGGGGAGAAGCCATAGTGATTAGGAGAGCCCCGGTGACTGAGGAAAAGGAACCAAAACGGAGGAAGAATCTATTTCACACAAGGTGCAAGTGTGAAGGAAAATGTTGTGATGTTATTATTGATGGTGGGAGCACCGATAATCTAGTGTCAGAAGAGATGGTCACAAATTTGAAGCTGAAGAGGGAAAGGCACCCGCATCCGTATCGGATTGCCTGGTTGCAGAAAGACCACAAAGTTTTGGTCAGTGAGCAGTGCCTAGTAAAGTTCAAGATTGAGAGCTACCATGATGAGGTACTCTATGATATCATCCCTATGGATGCATATCACATGTTGTTGGGGAGGCCGTGGCAGTTTGATAGGCGGGCTATACATGATGGCCATGCAAACACTTATTCCTTGACAAAGGATGGGGTTCGTCACAAGTTGAAACCCCAAGGAGATCACAGTGCATGCAAAGAGTGCTAGAATTTGTTATGTAGATGGAAGAAATTTTTAGAAGGTATGAAGCTTACGAGGTGTTATGCATCATCGATTCCTAGAGGAGTAAGGAGGATAGAGAAAGGTTCCGTACAGTTTCTAGGATTGCTGGATGAGTTCTGTGATATTGTTTCGAGCACGTACCCGGTTTACCACCAATAAGGAAGATCAACATCAAATTGACTTTGATTCCTAGAGCCAGCTTTGCCAAATAAGGCGCTCTCATAGAATGACTCCAAATAAATGAGGAGCTGGAACGTACGTCTAAGAGTTGTTGAGAAAGGGTTTGATAATGAGAGTTTGAGTCCATGTGCAGTACCCGCAGTACTAGCACCAAAGAAGGATGGGGAGTGGAGGATGTGTACGCATTCGCGAGCCATAAAATCAGATAACAACTCAAGTATAGATTTCCTACCAAAGATGCATGACCCGATGGATCGCTTGAGGAGCTCACTTCACAAAGATTGATCTAAAGAGTGGATATCGCCAGATCTGTATTCGAGAGGGAGATGAATGGAAGATTGCCTTCAAGACCAAAGAGGGCCTGTACGAGTGGTTAGTCATGCCTTTGGGCTAATCCACGTGACCGAAAGACACCGCGTTCATGAACGAGGTGTACTAAAGAATTCCTCGAAGTTTTGTTATTGCATTTAGGATGATATTTGATTTTAGTAAGACGTTGGATGAGCATCTAATGCATATCTCAAGAGCCTTTGAGAAGTTAAGAGAAGAGAAACTATTGATTAATCTGAAGAAGTGCAGTTTTGTGAAGAGGGAGTTAGTGTACTTGGGGTTTGTTGTCTCAACAGAAGGTCTCAAGATGGACCCAAAGAAGGTGAAGGCTATTCTGGAATGGCCTACCCCAATAATTGCTATCGAGGTGAGATATTTCCATGGTTTGGCTAGTTTTTATAGAAAGTTCATTAGAAACTTCAGTAGTATTTGTGGACCCCTGACTGAAATAATGAGAGGGGATAGAAAAGAATTCAAGTGGAGCACTAGAGCGGCAAAGAGTTTTGAACTATTGAAGCAGAAGGTAATAGAGCAACCTGTTCTAGCCCTCCCAGATTTCAACAAGGTGTTTCAGGTGGGTTGTGATGCTAGTGTTTGTTCCATTGGAGCAGTGTTGAGCCAAGAAGATAAGCCCATTGCCTATTTCAGTGAAAAGTTAAATGATGCCAGGAGAAAGTATTATGTATATGATCAGGAATTTTATGCAATAGTTCAAGCATTAAAGAAATGGAGACATTATTTGTTGCTAAAGGAATTTGTTCTAGATACTAATCATCAGGCCTTGCAGTACCTAAATAGCCAGGAAGAATTAAATCAAAGGCATATGAAATGGGTAGATTTTTTGTAGAGTTATACATTTGTTTTGAAACATAGAAGTGGGAAGTCAAATAGGGTTGCAGATTCCTTAAGTAAGAGGCATATATTGATGACAAAGATGTAGATTGAAGTGGTTGGGTTCAATGAACTTAAGACACTGTACGCAGAAGATCCTAATTTCGTAGAGGCTTGGAAAGCTTGCAAGGAACCTGTTACATTGGACAAGACAAGGTGGTTGGATTTCATAATCCAGGATGGCATGTTATTTAAGGGAAGTCAATTGTGTATCCTGAGGAGTTCCATGAGGGAGAACCTGATAAAGGAGAAGCATAGTGGAGGAATGGCAGGACATTTTGGCTCCGATAATTCATTGCCTCTATTAGTGGAGCATTATTATTGGCCTCAGCTTTATCACAGGATGTGAAGAAGTTTGTACAAAGCTACGTGGCATGCTCTATGGCTAAAGGAGGAGCTTAATGAGCGAAGCTTATATCAGCCCTACCTATACCCGTGAGGCCATGGAGGATATAAGGCATGGACTTTGTTCTTGGTTTGCCAAAGACACAACAAGGGAATGATTCAGTCTTTGTGGTGGTTGATAGGTTTTCGAAGATGGCACATTTCATTCCATGTTAGATGACCCATGACGCAGTCCACATTGCTGAATTGTTCTTCAAAGAGGTGGTGAGGCTACATGGTCTACGAAAGAGTATTGTTTCAGATCATGATACCAAATTTGTGGGGTACTTTTGGAGGACCTTGTGGAAGAAGCTGAAGACAGAGTTGAAATTCAGTTCTGCACACCATCCACAAATAGATGGGCAAACAGAGGTTGTTAACAGGAGTCTGGGTAACCTACTGAGATGTTTGGTAGGAGATAAACCCAAGGGATGGGACTTGATCTTACCCCAGCGAATTTCTACACAATTTGTCAATAGAAGCACCGGTAGATCACCGTTCCAGATTGTGTATGGAGGTAGCCCCAGAACAACTCTAGAATTGAGGAAGATGGACCAAGAGAAGAAAATAAGTGTTGAAGCCAAATATTTTGCAGAGCACATCAAAAATATACATGAGAAGGTACGAGAACACATTAATAAGATGAATATGCAATATAAGGCTAAGGCATATCAGAAAAGGAGGAATAAGGAGTTTCAGACTGGTGATGAAGTAATGGTCCACTTGAGGAAAGAAAGGTTTCCCGTGGGAACCTATAAAAAATTGAAGATGAAGAAATTCGGTCCTTGTAAGATTTTGAAGAAGCATGATTCAGGGAATGCATATGAGGTAGAGTTTCCTAATGGAATCAACATTTCCTCTGTGTTCAACATTTCAGATTTGACAGAGTATCATGAAGGTGGAATGGAGGAAGCACCAGCAATAGGGCAGTATGGCATTCCAGCACCTACTTCAGAAAGGGAGGAGATTGAAGCAATCTTGGATAGTCGTGTGGGAAGGAGTACCAGAAATAGGCAGTATGAAGAATATCTCATGAAATGGAGAGGAAGGCCTGTGGAAGATTCATCCTAGTTATCTAAGGTAGAAGTTAACCGGTTGGGTTTTCCTTAGCCATCTGAGATGTGATGGGTCACTTCTCAAATTACCCTAGGTGTCTGATGCAGGAGCATCTAGTGGTGTAAGGGCAATCTTGCATCACCCAAAAATAATTAAATTTCAAGTTTCTTGATTTTTAAATATTTTTACATTTTTGGATACCCTTTTCATCATAATGGAATTCTCAATTTACGGTTTTTATTTTCTATTCCTAGGTTGAAAGATATTGTAGTTTTAGTTTCCCAGATTTGAACCTGAAAATCTTCTGAGTTAGATTTGAGGCACTTAGAGTTCCCAGATCGGCCCCAAAACTTTCCAAAATTGGCATATCAATTTCAAGCGCGTTATTGACTTCGAGACCTTTCCAACGGTTCAAACGGTTCATGAATTGGAGTCCTGAATCAAAAGTTATGGCCCTGGGAAGTTGTTGCACTTTCTAGAAGATACAATTGCAAATGTTCTTTTGAAATTTGAACTTCAAGTTGTAATTTTTTGGCACCAAACCACCTAAACTCAAATTTGAATGTTTTTTTGGCTCAAACTAAAGAAGAGCTCTATTTATGGGTGGGTTTCTAATTTTTGAGTAATTTTTTGGGGACAAGCTCAAATATTGCGAAAGGGTGATTCTGTAGCTTTTTGTAACTTACATGTGTTGTAGAACTTGGGGATTTGAGATCCTCTGCATGTAAGAAGCTCCATTTTCTGAATAATAAAATTATTCTCTTGTTTGTGGGTTATTTTCTAAGTCTCAGGCTGCGCCCTCATCACACAAGTATGCTACCTATCTTGAAAGGTAATTTTTGCAACTTAGTTTTAGAAATCACTCCAAGGTCTCTCGGGTGTCAAGTCATGACAATGCTTGGAATAATGCAATTGGTTAATGTAATTTGTTGGTAATCACAAGGATTCCTCTATGGTTCACAAATCATGGGAAGTTGGGTTTGAAAATGGAGTTACCAAGTGCTAGAAATGAATTAACAGTGGCTTCCCACTCAAAATAGCAAGCAAAAACCCAATTCAATCACCAAGTTTGACATTGTAATGGTGCTAGGAATCCTACTCTAATAAAGGACTAAAAGAAATGGAAAAAGAGCAAAGGGTGATGAGAGCTATTCTAAATCTAAGTTGTGAATGAATAGTAACAATGGAGGATGCTACTGTGACTGTCAAATTTTCAATCAACTAACAAGGATCAATAGAAAAGTGTCAAACATGTTAGAAAACCAAATAAACACTCCCTATGAGATTTTTTAACTAAATTTGAGAGAAAACATGAAAATAATAACAAACTAAACAAAAGATAGCATGCAATCTAAATAGAACTAGCTAAACCTTCATCCTATAGGGGGAGTGGTGCTCCTTTAATGTGGAAAGAAGCCTTTTCCCAATCCTTTTGATATGCTTTGGTGATTGTTGATTATCCAAGTGTGAAAATGACTCCAAATGGTGATAACTTAGGTAAAAATGATGAAAGTGATGGATTGCTATGGATTGAAATGCCTATAGTGATAATGCATATATCCATATTGTGAAAAGGATGCCTCTATTTATAGAAGCCAAGGTTTAAAGAATGAGAGGATTTGATGAATGTGGGATAAAATGTGAGCCAATGAGAATGTTCCAGGTGTCACAATTCTATTGGAGGAAGATGGAGCACATTTTGGGAAGTGTGTGAGTGGAGGACGATGGAAGAGATAAATAAAAATGGTTGGAGATTTGAAAGGTTGTAAGAGGAATTGAATGAGTGTGGTTGAGATTTGAGAGGATGTAAGAGAATTTATTGCATTTTTAAGAGGAGTTATTGGGGATGTGAAAGGTTTTTTGAAAAAATTTGGAGGGAAATCGAATGAGAGTTTGTTGAGAGGAATATTCCTTGGAATATGCCCTTGTGAGGATAAATAGACGAATTAGATAATTAATAGAAATCATTTTCATGTGTAACCTAGTTAGTTGACCATGGGTTGATTTAACTCTTGAGGAGTCCAAAGCTGGAGGAATTATTAATGATGATTAGAAAGTGATTTAGGATTAATTAATTGGAATGGATTAGGAGAATGTGACATTTGATTTGATTGATTTAATCAAATGAGAGGATTTAAGGGGATTTAATTAAATGTGATGAATATTAGTTAGAAGAAGGGCGAATTAATCAATAAATTTAACTATTTGATTAATAGTTGAATTTCTTGATTTTATATAAATAATGTTGATTATTTAATTAATTGGTTAAATTGAGGTGATTTAGGAAGAAATGGTGTTAGTTAATCAGAATTGGATGCATAGTATTAATCAAGACTTTTTTGGTGTCTACATTTTTCCCCTATTTGAAGTGAAGTACCTACTGTGTCGGTTCAAAGAATAACATTACCATGATCAAAATTCAAAAATTTCCTAATTTTTTGGATGCCCCACTACTGCCCCAATGGAAGATATTACACTACTACACTACCACCTCGAAAGATTGGGTGAAATTGCAAAATTAGGTCGATCTTGCTAAAAAGGTTCAACAAGGATACAAGTGCAAAAAATAGCCCATGGGATGCGAAAAAAAACTTGCAATGAGGAAAACGGGTCAAAATTGACTTAGTTCAACAAAAGACAGATTAAATGGGTTCAAAAACCCTAAAAAATACCCAAAAAACCCTAAAAAAAATGTAAATAGGGTTAGGATAGTCATTTTCAAATCATTTGCACTCCTAGCCTTTAGAAATCTTGACTTTTTACTTTGAGGTTTTGATGAAATGGCAGCTCGTGTGCTCCCTAAACATCGAATGGATCCAGTTCGTGAGTCCCAGTAGCCTCAATACACAAGTCCCCCGATATGCCTTAAAAAAATTTCTCGTTTTGTGTGATTTTGATGCATTTATTAGGGTCTAAGTAGGTCAATCAAAAGTGATCCCCTAGAGTGCTGCAATTGTTATGGTCGGTGTTGCCTTTGTGCATGCCAACCCACGTTTGCAACATAGCATTACACGAGATTGGAGGGTCTTAGAGTCATAGAAAAAATCTTGACTCGCCTTTGCAAGATTGCATTGTGTGGCCCTAGAAGAGTTTAGCATCGCCTTGAAATGTCGACTCGCATTTTCGATATAGCACCTTTATTGATTTTAGCATCGCTTTTGCAAAAGCCAACTCGCCTTTACTTTTAGGGGATTTTTTATTTTTGAAAACATGCCATGTTGATAAATTTTGGCATTGTGGCTATTATGAATGTAGGAGGTCTTGTCAGTGCTCCACTCAAAGGAGCACATGAGTTAGATTTTGCATCAAGTGAGGCACCTGATGAATGATGTGTTGTTATTTCTTGGATTTATCAACTTTGAACATGTAGCTTAGATGCTCAAGGTGAGGATGCACCCTATGATGATGATTGCATTGGTGTAGAGATGGTGTAGCAAGAACTCCTCCTTTTGTTTATTGACCGACAAGGCCACCGTGACCCTGGAGGACATATGGCAGATTCTGCAGATCCCCATACATAGTGAGTGTATTATATACGATGTGGAGGTTGAAGGTGATGCCACATTTTAGCTATTCGGTGTTGACTCATACGAGGTGGAAAATGGTCAGATTGACCTTCACCAATATGAGGGGATTGCCCCTAATTTGACCTTGTTTGTCGAAGCATTATCTTAGGAGTCCTCATTCCTAACAGGAGAGCAAGATGCTACAAGGTTCGATGGGAGATTGTTTGGTATCACATGATGGAGGAGATGACCATCTATTCCTAGGGGCCATTCGTCCTAGCCTCCCTATATCATGATATGCACTAGGTCATGTATTGTGGGTCCCATGGCATTGGAGCGAGAGTTACACTCCATGTGTGGGAATATGAGCATATAGCCATTTTGAGGCCCACCATTGTAGGCGTCTAGACAAACTGTGATGATCCTACAATTTACAGGTATTGGGGATGACCACCCTTCATCATACAGGAATTATAGGAATCCTGCACTATTGGTGGGTTATTAATGAGATGAAGCTGTTTCGATGGAGAAAGTGGCTCCACTTTCATAGATGCCATGATGATGCCCAATTTTTCTACTACCGAAAGTCTAGATACCTACAAGGATGAGAGCATCACATGATAGAGTGGTACCTCCTAGATAGGGTTACTCGCTAGTTTAGAGAGGTATAGGATACACCCAATGATGGATAGAAATCCATATTTGTGTAGAGGACTCAAGAGACAGTGTGGGAGAAGAGGATCCCCCCAGCACACCATTAATGATTTCATATAGCTAGTGATGATGTTGTGGGTTTACTTTGATGGTCCCGCAAATGCGAGCACTAGTACTGCAGCATACAATGCATACTTTCAAGCTCATGCCCTAATTAGATTGACATTACCAGTGGTGCCAAAAGCAGGAAAAGGATAGGTCAGAGGACCTCAGATTAGATAGGTCCCTCAGTAGCTAGGTCATTAGGCACATGATGGACAAGGTAGAGGTGCAAGGCACAATGGAAAAATTCCACCACTAATGCCACCCATTGGTCAGAGGCCACCAATACATCCACCTCAGTAGCCACACCAACAAGCACCATGGCCAACACCACCACGTCCTGATCCTAGGGATAGATAGATAGTGGCACTACAAGTGTAGATACAGGTCTTGACAGGGTAGTTGCAGCAAGCCTAGGCTCATATTCAAATCTTGATGCAAGAGAGGGATCGAGAATGATAGGAGGTGGTGTAGGAGTGCTAGATGAGATAGGATGCTAACCTCAGGTTGGCATTGGAGCAAGGATGGAGATAGTAGCTAGAGGCTACAATGTAGAAAGCACAGGGATAGGCCACAGTCCCAATTGAGATGTATAGCCAAGTGATGTAGGAGGCATCATACTATAGGACTTTATACTACAAGGTTGTGGCACAAGAGCGATGGGAGCCATATTTCTCCCACTCAGCTAGGTTGCTCCTAGAAAGACCCATCGTGTAGGGACATTAGGGAGACCATTAGGGTCTCATCACTAGAGCTGAGGCACCCATCATGGGGATAGACAAAGTGAGGGTAGCTTAGGGCACTGATAGTGCACTAGACACAATTTTTTATTGTACAACCTGATTTATGATGTATATACATTCATTGGCTGAGTTTTTGATTAGCCTCTTGTATATTTGATGATGATACTATATATCTAATTCCAATTGTATCATGAGATTTAGCTTTTTTGATATATATACATGAGATGTCATCGATGTGCTTATATGATGTGATGGTTATTTTATTTTGTGTTATGGATGGATATGGTATGTATGGATGCATCTAATGTTCATGCTTTATGTTATGATGCTTTATGTTTATGATGTAATGTGATATTATTAATGTATAGTATGAATGCACATGGATTTATATGGATGCACTTTTATGTGATGGATGAAAATCTGTATTATATGATGATATGTGATGGATGCAATGCAATGATGTTTTTAACTTCCTATTCAATATCTTTTCTATATGTGATGTATGTATGTAGGATGCAAAAATGTGATGATTTTGATAATGCATATATGGTAATGCAATGGATGCTTATGCAAATGTGTGGTTTATGAGATGCTTAGAATAGCCAATCTGTAGTATGCTGTCAGTTTGTGAATGCAAAATGGATGCATATATAGATATTTTTATTTTTGAATGTCATAATACAATGTTAGTATATGGAAAAGATAGAAGAAAGAGGAATCAACCCTTGAGTTTGAGATGATGCAGGAATATAGTGATGATAATGATGATGATATATGATTTCTTATTAGATATTGAGGGACGTAAAGAGCTTACTTTCCTTATTTTTTATAACATACATAAATATGATGCATCAAGGTATAGAAAACTAGGATGGTGTTTTACCTAGTGCGATGGAATTTGACTTGACAATTTGATAGGAGTATCCCTGTTCACACCAAGCATACAAAACCTTATTAGGATGTGCCTCAGATATTTTAAACATCTCATACCAAAACACATAAAGGTAGAACCTCCCAATGCAATAGTCAACAAGACATCTAAAAAACCCTCCCTACAAACCAAACAAAGTAAGCATGACCAAGGTTATATTGCAAGAATATCCAACAAGCACAACAGACAAAAGATAATAATCAATGCCCCATTCTTTTCTCTCTAAATAATTTTGATTAGACATCATCGAGAGGTCATTGGAATGGGTGCAATAAGATAAGTCAAAAGAAAAGATCAAGTAAACAAACAAGTTAATGTTCTTCATACCTCTAGCTAAGACCAAACTATGGTGATGTCTGATGTTGATGTCCATTGGAGGAAGGATGCATCCTAGGACATGATATTATCAAATGATTATGGGATTAACTAGATGATTAGGATATTGATACCAAGAGCTAACCAACTGTTTACCTACTAACCTAGACTTGAGACCTTGACGTTTGAGTTTTCACTTTCAATTTGCTAAAATTGTTTTTGATTATTTTTCCAAAGGTTGAAGGTGAAAATTGATTTATTGTGAGTGGATGTTTATTGTAGATGAACATGAAACAGGATGGATGATTTTGGATTTTTTGAATTTTTTTTGGGTATTTTTGAAATTTTTTGAGGTTGTTTTGGAATTTTTGAGATGGTTTACAAATGTTTTGATTTTCAAATTTTCCAATATTTTGGTATTTTTTGAGATTTTGACCAAGAACCTTACCTAAAGACCTATCCTAGGGGCCTCGGGGGTTGATAAAAGAATAGCATTGCCTACGTTATACACGCAGAGACCATGTAGTTTGACTAACACAAAATTGTTTATTGATGAAGAATGAACAATTGGATTGCTAGTTTATTGTGGCAAACTCCTAAAGGACTGACCTAATGTGTCTCCAAGGCACATCAATGATGGCCTTGCCTACATTCAAGCTTAGATACTTGTAGTTAAACACAATGACTCTATTTTTGACCTTTTCTGACTTTTTCAAGACCTATTTTTGAGATTTTTGACATGTTTTGGATGTTTTTGGGTTTTATGGTTTTATAAATGTTTTTGGATTTTTTGAGTTTTAAGGAAAATTTCAAGAATATACATGAATCTGATCTAATGTAGGTATAAGAACATGCCCCCAGTGTGATGTGATAGACTACTCTGATATAGGTAGGACAAACTAACCTTAGGAAGGTGTTGAGTAGTTCTAGGGTGAGATATGATACCAACATAAGATCAAGCTATGATGTGGACGTAGATGGGTGATGGAAGGATCAATGAAGTGTGATGGATGAATGATGCAAAACAAACCAAAGAGATCATGGTGGATGGAAAGTGCTTTATTTACACAAGGCGCCTATTTTCTAGGCTTTCAACAAGGTACTTTCCCAAAGTGCCACCGAAGTGGTTTTCACTAGAGGATGATTTTTTTCTTTATTGTTTTCAATCCTTTTTCTATTTTTTTTGAATTTTTATATTTTTATATTCTTTTGGATTTTTGGATTTACACCTTGCAAGCTTAGGCATAATTTTTTTTGAGATAGGATATGTTGTTGGGCTCTTGCAAAGGCTCACCTTCGGGTGTAGATAGATGATATGCTCCTAATTTATAACTTGTTGTGATGATGAAGGATCCTAATTAGTTGGGTTCAAATTTTCCCTTGTTTTCTAGATTTGGTGCATTATTTTGATTTTATTTTAACTTGAGCTCTCCAACTTGAAATGATCAACTCTTAATCTTCTTATTATAGCTCCTTTTGAGATGGTTCAGATAGACCTACAAGTGGTTCAAATTTTCCATGCACCGCTCATCCAGTAGTTCTAGCTCATTCAACCATGACACCCAATATTCTTCATCAGTAATGAGACTCTGCAATGATATTCTTAATGATGGGAGATCGATATCAATGCTAAGGATGGCTTCTGATCCGTAGACTAGGGAGAAAGGGGTTGCACCTATAGGTGTGTGGATACTCATTCGATAGGCCCATAAGGAGGGATTCAACTATAGGTTCCATTCGCGACCAACTTCATTGACTATTTTCTTAAGGATATTTAGGATGGTTTTATTAGAAGCCTCAACTTGGTCATTACCCTAGAGGTAGTATGGGGTGGAGAAGAGATGTTGGATACTGAATTTTTGACATAGCTCTCGAACATCCTAGTTCTTGAAAGGTGTCCCATTATCTGAGATAAGGGCTTGTGGAACACTATAATTGCAAATGAGGTAGTTCAAGATGAATTTGGATATCTGCTTCCCTATGATATAGGTCATGGGAATGACCTCTACCCATTTTGTGAAGTATTATATGGTGGTGATAATGAAATTGTGTTCACTGGATGAGGTGGGTGTGATTTTTCCAATGAGATCAAGCCCCCATTGTGAAAATGACCAAGGTGTTATAATCAGTTGGAGCTCCTGAGTTGGTGCATGGATGAGGTCCCTATGTTGTTGAAATTGTAAATATTTTTGGAAATAATCATGAGCCTCCTTCTCCATCATAGGCCAGTAGTACCCAGTCCTCGGTAGTTTCCTGGCCAAGGTCATACCACTAGAATGTGAACCACAAATACCATCTTGTACCTCAGTTAAAGCAATCAAAGCTTCCTCAGGGTTAAGGCATCTCAAAAGGGTTCCTTTGATAGTTCTACGGTAAAGGGTATCACCTAAGATAATGAAATGGGATGATTTCTTAATAAAGGTTCTTTTTAGGTTTGGGGTGATGTTAGTGGGGAGGACTCCTATTTTCAGGTAGGTGTATATTTCATGATACCAAGGATCATCGAGACCAACGATTTCACACATGAACTCAAAATATGGTACCTCAAAAGCTGGTACAAGAAGCTGCTCTACCAAGAATTCATGTTTATGGATATTGCGTGGGATATCTAGTAATGATCTAATTGTTGTCATAGTGTCAACTGCTCTATTATTTCCTCACAATATTTTCTCAAATGTTATGTCAATGAACAATTCCTTGAGATCCTCCACCAATTTCTTGTACAAGGTAAGTTTGTCATCCTTTTTTTGGTATTCATCATTGACCTAGTCGATAATTAATTGTGAGTCTCCATAAACCTTAAGTTCCATGATTTTCCACTATACTGCAATTTAGAGTCCTATGACCAGAGCCTCATATTCTACAATGTTGTTTATACAAGGGAAAGATAGCTTCCATGACTTCGGGATGCAATCTCCTTGTGGTGTGATGAAGAAGACTCCCACTCCTAACCCATGTTGTGTATATGATCCATCAAAATATATTTTCCAATGGTCTACTGTACTTAGGTTGAAAATGGACTCATCTAAAAATTCTAATACTAATGGGTTCTCTACATATATAGGTGTCTTGGCCAATTGATCTGCAATTACCTATCTCTTAATGGCTTTTTGTTCCACATATTCAATGTCATATTTTGTTAGGATCATGACCCACTTATCCATTCACCCTGTGAGCGTTGCTTTAGAAAGTAGATATTTTAGAGGCTCTATCTTAGTGATGAGATTTATTTGATGAGAAAGCATGTAGTGCCTAAATTTTTGTGCAGCAAACACTACTGCAAGACAAGATTTTTCAATGAAAGTATATTTTAACTCATGTCCCACCATGGTTTTATTGATATAGTAAATGGCCCTTTCCTTCTCTATTTCATCATGTTGAGCTAAGATAGCTCCAAGTGTTGTTGTTATTGCTAATATGTAGAGTATCAATGGTTTGTTCTGGGTAGCTGACATGAGGACTAGTGGTGTTAGCAAGTATTCCTTGATTTTATTGAAGGCCTGATCATATTTCTCATCCCATTTGTATGCTACCCCTTGTGGAGTAGATGAGAATAGGGGACAGATTTATCTACTAAGTCTGTTATGAATTTACGAATGGATTGGAGCCTTCCCTATAAGCCCCTTAACTGTTTCAATGTTCTCGGTACTTCCATCTCAAGAATTACTTTGAATTTTGTAGGATCCATCTTGATTCCCCTCATTGATACAATATACACTAGGATCTTTCTAGATTGCACGCAGAAAACATATTTCTTAGGATTGAGTCTAACCTTATATTCTTCGAGTTTGTGAAAGATTGGGCCTAGTGCTACTACGTGGTCTCAACACTTACTTGATTTGGCTAATATTTTGTTTATATAATCCTCTATAGATTTTTGGATCATGCCATGGAAAATTAGCATCATGGATCTTTGGTGTGTAGCTCTAGCGTTCTTTAGCCCAAATGGCATCATGTTCTTATATTAAGTTCCCCATGGATAGGTAAATGTTTTCTTTTTTTGGTCATCCTTGGCTATCATGTTTTGATTGTACCCTAAAAATCCATTCATCAATGATAGCATGTTGTGCCCTACTGTTAGATCCACAATCATGTCTATGTTGGGAAGAGGAAAATCATCTTTAGGGCATGCTTTGTTCAAGTCCCTAAATTCTGTGTAGATGTGGATTCCCCCAATGGGTTTAGAAAGAGGTACAAGGTTGGAAACCCATTTGGGATAATCGATGGGTCATATGAAGCCAGCATCAAGGATTTTTTATAATTCAAGTTTGACCAATAATGTGATATGTGGGTGCATATTTATCAATTTTTATCTTATTGGCTTTACTTCTAGATAGACTGCTAGGTGATGGACTACTACCTCTGGATCAAGGTTGGGCATGTCAGCATAGGTCCATGCAAAATTTACCTTTCTTTCTCTTAGAAATGCAGCTAGAATTTCTTGTTCCTTGGTCAAAAGTGATTCTTCATAGAAAGTGATGTGTGGTGTCTCTTTGATTCCCAGATTAATTGGGTTACATTTCTCTGCCAAGACTGTTAATCTTTCTTGATGGATTGCACTAAGGGGAAGATTGAATCCCTCATCCTTTGGTACTTCAAAGAGGTTTTCACCATCAGATAAGTCCTTTATTTTTACTATTTTTGGGTCAGAAAGTGTCATAATGTGGTTTTCACTTAGAGACCTAGATACTCTTAGATTTTCTATTTTGCAACTAAGAGATTCAATCATTTCTCCATAGTATGTGTGTGTGTCTAGATCAATATCAAACCCTGATTTATGATCTCCATATTGTAGAGTATCTCGTAGCCCCATGAATTTTGAGAGAGCCTCATCATTTTTGAATGTGTCTAAGATCGATGGTCCTCATTGGTCACACCCTATCAGTTGGGGGTAGACAAGCTTTAATTTAGTGGTTTGGTTACTCAACTCGAAAGACATGGTAGTGATCATAAAAATGGAGGAATCCTCAAATAACATGAGTATGTCAGTGATGGGATCCTCGTCATACACATCAGTTATATTGAAGTTATAGTTATCTAGAGGTAGACCTGTGGATACTAGTAATTGAGGAGGAGCTTTGACTTTTTTAACAAGGGTACCTTTTCCAAGAATGGTTATCTTCATAGGGGTACATCCAAGGCCAATATTATTCATGCGCTTCTCAAGAATAATAGGTTCTAATAGGCCATTGTCATTTTTCCTGAGCTTCTCATTTTTGTTGTAGCCCCATCCACACATTAATTGAAGACCTTTATTGATTTTTGCCATGGGGAGATCTAGTATAGGTCTTTTATCTTGATATAGAAAGTTTGATACATCTTTCTCATCTACCACCTCTTTACTTAGGTCTCCCCATTTTCTGAAGGTGGTAGGTTCTACTTTGAAGTTCTGGGATGATGTGTCGATTGGTTGTGGCTTACCATAGGATCTAGGAGACTGAGGTAACCCTCTTATCACAAAGGCAGTCTTCTTCATTTTATAATCTCCACAACCATTATCTTGGATAATAACCTTAATATAAGGGATGTCCAAAATGGAAGGTGGCTTTTTCTCAGAAGTGGAGGCTAGGGTGGATGGGTCTATATATAGATATGTGGGTCCCTCATCATTCTTCAGGACTTGGGGGATCTTGTAATACTTTTCCTCCATATTTTTACAATAATAGAACAACTCAGGATCACCATGGACTGTGACTTCTTGGTTCTAATAAGGGAAATTAACACATTGATGGAATGTGGATGCAATTGCTTGCATCCCATGGATCCATGGGCACCCCAGGAGGATATTGTAAGGGAGTTCAAGGTCAAGGACTTGGTAAGTAGTCTCCATGATTGCTGGCCCTACTTGAATACGGAGCTGAATGGTGCCTTGAGACGCCCTTTCTTGGTCATCATAAGCCCTAATAGTGATACCTATACCTTTCTCAATGAGATATTTAGAGAATCCCAGATTATTTATTAGCTTGAGATTACAAATATTCAAACCTGCACCTCCATCCACCAAGACTCGTTTGACTTTATTTTTATGGACTAATACTTCAAGATGAAATGCATGGGAATGAGATGGTTGGGTTGGGGGATCCTACTTAGAGAATGTTAGGATATTCGGTGTAGTGATATGTCTAAGCATAGCTTGGAACTGGTCTACATCAAGATTCATTGGGACGGAGGATGTAGCTAGCGCCTTTTCTAGGATTTCCCTATGTGCAGGCAATATTTTTAACAACTCCATGATGGAAATATGGGTGGGGGTCTTTTTTTAGTTGATCTAGGACATTATAGCCATTAGGGATTGAATTTGGATTGGAGACGGGTACCTTGGGTGGTTGTGATGGCCTTGGAATGGTAATTTTGCTGCCATGTGTGGTGACTCCACACTCGGCTCTAGATCCTTTAATATTGACAACTATGACCCATTCATCCAAGGATGCAACAACATGATCATAAATGTGGTTCACATTATTGTACTTTCCCTTACCATTGTTGTTTCATTTATTGTGATCAAGCATCGGATTCATGTATATTTTAAGATCTTGATTCCCTACGAGTTGTTCAATGGTTATGGTCTTGTCATTAATGAGATCTTGGATTAGATTTTTGAGTCGCATACAACTAGTTGTCGTGTGTCCCTTTATTTTGTGAAAATTGCATAGATGTTTGTTGTTATACCATGGTGGTTTAACCTAAGGCTCTTGATAGTTTTCATAAATAGGTATTTTGATGATATTTGCTTGTACTAGCTATTGCATGATAGATTCGACTAGTTCCCCAAGTGGTGTGTATTTTTGTTTATGGGGATATCTTTTCTTTGGGGGTAGTCCCCCTTAAGCATTTAGGTTGTTGATTGTTTAATTGTTGTTGTTGTTGTGATGATGGGTTGGATTGGGTGTTGTTTTTGGTATTGACTTTTGTTTGTTGATACGTTTGTGTTTGTGTATTCTTCCTTGGGGAACTGATAATAACTTTGGCATCAATGACCCCATCATTAGTGACATTTTTGTTCTTTTCCCATGTGCAAGGTTTGTAATTATAACTTGTTAATGGTTAGTTGTCTTGATATGTGGGTGTTCCCCCTTTTGTTATAAGGGCTCTTTCAATGTTGATCGCCTTGGGAATCAATTGGTCATAGGTTGTTATGAATTTCATTTTCAAATGAAAAGACAAGGTCCCTTCAAGGTTAGAGATGATAGTAATGATTTGTTATTCTTTTGGCATAGCCCGCTTGCTCCTATTGGCCTTGGATCACCATTGTTGTAAGAAGGATACAAATGTCTCTCCCTTGGCTTCTTTTAGGCCGAACAATTCTTCCAAGCTCATGTCCATGCCTATGTTAATTGAATAATTTTGTATGAGTAAGTCCACAATTTCTTGGGACTTTTTAATTCTGGAGGGAAGGAAGGAGAACCATTCCATTGCTGGACCAGCCAAACTCCAAGAGAAGACTCATATTAGATAACAATCACCATATGCAACTTCCATACAGTGTACATGGAACTCCCTGATGTGATCTTTAGGATTTCCAGTCCCACGGTATTTTTCAAACTTTGGTATCTCAAATCCTTGTGGGAATGGGACCTTTGCAATGCTTCTTTCAAATAGATAGGGGCACAAATTCCCTTGTGATATCATTGTATTTCTTGATTATACATCTAGCACTTGTTACGAGAGTAGTTTAATTTGTGCAGACAAATCATTTTGTAGATCAGGTGGTGGGATGAATGTGTTTTGGGGTGGTATGGTTGCTTGGTTGATGGGTGGGATAGTTTGTGTTTTTTTCTTCGAAGCATTTCGTTGTGTGTTTGTAGGAGGTTGTAAGTTTTGTTGTGTAACCAACATGTTTTGGTATTCCTGCAGTTGTTTTTGTGCCAAAAACACTTGTTGTTGGTCTTGTTGTTGTTGTGCCAATAATGCTTGTTGTTGGTCTTGTAGTTGTGTTGCTTGTTGTTGTGTTTGGTATTGTTGCAAAACTTGTTGATAAGCTTGTTGTTGTAACAAGGCTTGTGCTTGGGCTTGTTTCGCTTGGTATTGAGCTTGTTCTTGAGCTTGAGCTTATGCAGCTTGTACGACTTGTGTAGCTTGTGTGGCTTGTGCAGCTTGTTGTCATTATAGTAAAGCTTGGGCTTGTGCTTGGGAAGCCTGTTGTGCTTATTGTGTGGCTTAATTCACATACGGTTGTTGTGCGGCTTGTTGTGCAGTTTGTGTAGCCTTTTGCATAGCTTGTGCAACTTGCTGCATAGCTTGTTGAGCTTATAATTGTTGGAGTACTATATTGCTTGTTGGGTTGCTTGCAATGTGATGTTGTATTGATTTTCCATGTTTGGGTTTGGAGGTGGAGGTGGAGGATTTGAAAAAATGGTGTGAGATGAGATGTCAATATTTTTTTGAGGTAGTTGTGTAGGTTTTTATTGAGTGATAACAAGAGGTTGTGTGGTAGATGGTATGGTTGATGTGCTAGGTCCTTGGGAGATCATGTTTTGGAGAGTTTGGGGTGTTGTATATTGAGTGATGATTGGTTGAGATGTTTGGATTGGTGCCACTTGGTGTTGCAATATCAGTGGTATGCTCATAGGATTTAGTATGATTGATGTGCTAATTTGATTTGTGATTGGTGGGCTTATTTTATTTAACTGGTTTTTGATTGGTATGTTAGGTAAAGGGGGTTTCCCTAAACCTTGATTTAGTGTGGATGTTGATGTCAAAAGAGGAAATTATGGGAATATTGGAGGTGTGTTTCCTTGTAAAAGTTATGATGATGCATCAAAAGTTCCTCCTTTTGCAAATAAATCCACTTGTCCTTGTGATATCATTGGGAGAGAGACTTGTGTATCAAGAGAATATTCCAGTGATATAGAGAAGGTCGATGATTTTTTGGTGTCATGGAAAATGAGTGGGACATACAGATGTTTTGGGTCTTGAGGGATGGTTTTTGGCATACCCAAGATTGTGTTTGCATCCAATTTTTGGTTTTTTACAAGGGGATGTGTTTGAAGAGCTTGGAATAATGAACTCCCCTTGGTAATCATGGGTTGACTTGGAGAATGAGAAGATGTTGGTTGTATGATGGGTTGGATGATGTTTTAGAAGGAAGGCATGAATGATATTGATGGCATATTCCCAAGAGGTTGTTCCACAATAGTGCTCACATAAAAATCAAAAGGGAGTTTATCCCCTTCCTTTGCTAATGCTAACATGTTTTGTGTGGGATTGAGTCTCATGACAGTGTTGACAATCTTGTGTGTTTTAGGATTTTGGACTAGCTCAATTATCTCATCTTGAGACATTCCTTGGTAGTTTTTGGTGACATCCTCCACTTTGAAACCTCTCTCTTGAAGATCTTGTTGAGGGGTGTTAAGTGGAGGGTTGGTGGATTACATGGGTTTGAATTCTGATGTAGTTTGGCTCAAATCACTTGAAGTGGATGTTTCTTTGTTTTTTTCCATGCTCTTCTTGTGTTGTGATCTAGTTTGGACCATAAAATAAGGATCAAGTTCTAGGAACATGGGAGATGAATCTCTAACTCCCTTGGTTGATCTAAAATTTAGATACAAAAAGGAAAATATAGGATGTTAAGGATCAAATGATGGTGGTGTGATAAATGAAGGATGAATGATATGGATGTTTGAAATTTTAAGAACTTTGGAGGAATACTAGACTTTAGGACTTTTAGATTTGGTTTGGATTTGGTTTGATTTGATTTTGGATAATGAACTTATAAACCCCAAGATGTTAGATGTTATTGTTTTCAATCAAATTGCACTCGGACACTTGAATGATTAAATTCAGCAATTTGTTGAAACATGGGAACTATCTTCAGGCTGTTGGTATTCCTGTGGTGAAGATAGACCTCCAGATTCTAGGTTGGTTCCTATATGATGATCAATTAGGTACTTGAATGATTTTCTTTGAGAAAAGGGTAAGAAAGACTAAACTAAATGTATGAACTAAAACTAAAACTCGGTGATGCACCTAAATGATGGTGTTGCATGCAACTTGTTTCACAATTACACTTCGATAATCCTATTCGCACAACTAAATCTGAACATTTTAACCACATAAATAATTTATATGAAGGCTTGACTGTATTACTATCTCTGAAGGAAAAGAATGCCTTCACAACTAAAATAGTAAAGTGATCCAAATGCACAACATACAACCTATGGTATCAAACTTGAATGTATACAAGCACATATGAAATGAAATGGGAAAATAAAGGTTCCTAGGATTAAACACGATAGATTCCTTATCAAATCATTCGCATAGCATGACACCTGAGATTCTGAAGGAAAACACTTTAGTGTACTGAAAGGTAAAAGGAAAGCTCTGCAAATTTAATGAAACTTGATTAACCTGTAATAACCTACTACTGTATTAATCCGTAAAATGTTGAGTTACAAGATAATCTTCTTTGTTGAAGGAAAAGGCAGAAAATAAGAACTAGAGGAAAAATGACTAAGTCATTTCACTTTATAAAATAAGACTCTCAAAAGGCGTGAAGATGAAATTGAAAGTGAACTCCAAGTCCAAAAATAACACTCATGAGTAGAAAGGAAAAACCTCCAAAAAATGAGCCAAAACTGCATGAAAAGAGCCAAAAATAGGCTCAACTCTATCTCTCAATTAGACAAACTGGTGAAGATCTAAAACTGCATGTAAGTGATAAAAAATAAGCTCCATAATGCATGAAAAGTACTCTAGTTCACTATTTTGTATGAAAAATATTCCAAATTGGGCTTATGTTTATTGCATGTTTTTTTGGAAAAGGTGGTAGCTTTAATTAAATATTAAAATAATCATTTCTGATTATTTTAATATTTAATATGTTGAGTCTCTTATTCATGCGTTTTCATATTAAATATAAGGTAATGGAAATATTACCATTTAATATTTAATTACTAAAGTGACTTGGTCGAAATCATGCAAAACTGAAGTGATACTTAATAAATATTTCAAAAATC
Organism: Sequoia sempervirens; assembly: GCA_007258455.2. Taxonomy (NCBI): domain Eukaryota; kingdom Viridiplantae; phylum Streptophyta; class Pinopsida; order Cupressales; family Cupressaceae; genus Sequoia; species Sequoia sempervirens. The sequence goes on along the minus strand of VDFB02353493.1, from coordinate 176,219,197 downwards.
AAACAAGAGTTTGAAGTCCACCTTCAAAGGCATGGGTAGGGAAAAATCATTGGGTCTATCAACTAAAATTCAAGACCATAGGTGCAAATAATAATCTAGAATGATTCTTTTTAAAACAAGTCAAAAATGCCAATGGTTTGAATTAGGGCTTTTAGGAAAAGGCCATCGAACCCTAAACTACTTTTCATTTTCCACTTTGCATCCTTGAAACACCTAATCAACAGCTGCGCCGCCATGCTTGGAAGGATTTTTGAGGGCATTTTATCTGCAAACTTTGGTAAGTCTTCCATTTGAACATCATTTTCTCCTTTTTGAAAATGTTTTCAGGCACCTATGGTGCGACCATGAACAAATTTCTAATTTATTTTGTTTTTTCATTCTCTATTGACGCCTTTACTGCTCTGGTCACGTTGAGCTTTTGTATATATATTTCTATTGTTTTGCAAGCTCGACTTATGAATTTTGAAGCTCAAGGAGAGCTCAGTCACGGACTTGTCTCTTTCTTCATGGCAACTTTTGGGTTTCCTCCATTTTGAATAAAAAAAAACCTCACTGCAGTTTTATCTTTCTGAACATTTATCATCATCCCTACAAAAAAATAAGAAATGACCTCCTCTCTTTGCTACTTCCAAAAAGAAAGAATGCCTGTAGTTGAATCTATAACTCAAATCTTTTCCTATAGAAGTGTATTCTAAAAAAAAAATTCATGAAGAAGACTTGTCACTGTATATATTACATCATTGGTAAATGGCTCACTAACTGCCACCTTCTTTTGCTATCATGCAGTTCTATTTCTGAATACTTCTTTTTCCTTAAAAAAAACTTCTTCTTTACATATCATCTGAGACAGTTACCAGTGATGCATTTTGATATGAAATATCTCAAGTGCCTAACTGGATTCTCATATTCTTATTATAAGATGAAAGCAATGAAAAAATTAATTGTGATCTATTGCCATATGTTGTTCTTGGGAACTTTTTAATGCATGGCAATTTCCTGTTGGCACAAAACTACTGATAAGGTAATATTACTGAATCCTAGGGAATGATTTCTTGTGAGAGTGTAAGGAAAATACTAATGTCATTATGTTGCTTATCATTGTATGTGAACCATTGTGACCACTGTGATATGAGATGATTCTACATTTTCATAGTTCCTATGACTGTTGTAAACCTTAGTAACTATCTTTTAATTATGAATCTTATAAAAACTAAGGTTGCTCCTCCTTTTGAAATAATTGTCAATGGCTTGACTTCTCATCAAAAGTAACTCATGCTCTATATATATGCATTTTTTATTTTCCATTGAATCACTAAATAAATCATTATAATCCTCATCAAAAAGTGTATTTGAACTTGCTAATTTTGAGTTGAAGATCACTGTCATCTCCACTTTTATAACAGAATTCATTGCACCATTCACTGTTAGTATTTCTACTCTTTCTAGCTCATAGTTGGAAACCTACAAGTATAAAATATTGACCCATATGACTATTATTTTCCTCTATATAAGCTCACTCAAAAGTGTTTATCTCTATGATTTTCATAACTTTTCTCCACTGTGCAAATTACATAACTGTTATAATGGCACTTCACCATTTGATCACAAGCTCTCCCATACTATGGTTGCACTCTTAAAGATCTTGTAGTTGCTTATTTTAAATTACTACCTTCCACTTATGGAGTGCAATATCATTAGCATTGTCAGCCGTGAATGTTTTTTCAAACCTCTGAGTCTTTCTACAGCTTTATCTGAACTTGAATTCCTTTGATAAATGGAAAGGAGCATAGATCTTTACTGAACCTAACATGGCTGTAATATAACTATCTCTGCCCCTTTATGTCAACCATGGCTGTTACTTCATCATTATATGAGTATTGGCTATTATAAGTGATAAGAAATTGTACCTATTATGCATCACTACTCCTCCTATCTCTTTTATAGATTGTGTTTTGTTGTCCATTTCTTGGATGAATAACTATCCACCATAGTATTGTGGTATCAATGGTCTGCTTTTCCTTTGTGTACTTGGCTGCTCTCTATTGTTTGATCACTTCTTTTTGATTTAATTCCATTACATTATCTTGAATGTACAAGTTGAGTCTCCATTTGATCTGGTTACTATCATTTGGCATTTTGAAACATGTATGCCCATTTACTTTTATCAATTTTGTAGCAACAGTCTTGTTCATGATTGTCCTTGACTCTTATGAAGTTCTCATGAATGAATGTTGTTTTTTGCTTTGTAGTTGTAAGAAACAAATTAAATTGTTGAATGCTCTGCTTTCCCTTCAGTATAAAGGGCTCAATGCCTCATCAGAATGTGAATATAAATGAAAGGAAGAGTTGAAACAAGAGATGATAAATGCAATCAATCTCTCTCTTAATATATTTCTTTAATTGTTCTTTTGAATGATGAGAAAAAGATAATTTCTCAATCTATTTTACCACGCTATTAGACTGCTTGATGATAGTCCTAGATGATGACTGTTTCTTTGATGCTTGATGACTCTCATATATTAACGTTGAATGATAGAATACCTTCTTGATATGTCGGGCTTGACCCTTGTGGGAGCCCATTTTTCCCCACATATTTGATGAAAATGATCACAAACATGATAAACCTATTCCTACACATTGAAACAAACAAGTTAGCAAAAATAAACAAAGCTGAAAGCTTCCATTGAGTTTTGTATTCCTTGATTATCAACCTTTGTAACTCAATCATTTGGTGAATGCCTAATTGAATGTAAATTACATTCCTATTGGTAGCATAGGCATAAAGTAGAATGTAATTCATCATTGCTTATAGTACATCTCTAACATCATCTTTTACAATTTTTCAAGTTCATGGAGCGTGAAATTGAGGCTGCAGCTTGGAGACGCGACAACTGAAGACATCAAGCGAAAGTGATTTATCATCACAGGAAATGATGAATTGCTTCTCTTCTTTGTGTTTACGTTACCTTTAGTAGTGTAGCTTTCATTGAATTTTGTATTCATTATTTGATTATCATAATCAAATTCAGTTACTCTGGCGGCTTGTGCGAGATTTCAGTGTTTTTACAAAATGAATAAAAAGCATTATTATGCAAATTTCCAATTTTATGTTTCAAATACTTGCACAAAAAAACTATAATTCAGATGTAATCTGATCTTTATGATGAACAATGAATACCTTAACAACAAAACTTGAAAATTTTTGTGTCTATCAATGATGAGTTTGACTTAGCTCTACCTGTTTGAGCTCGTAGTGAAAAATAGGTAACAGTTATCTTGGGATGAACTTGTTCACAAGGATGATAATTTAACTAAATGTATGAGGAGGGATTCATCCATACACACTTAGTCAAACAAAGTGATTTTATTTTGATTTGAAGGATTTACCAAAATCCTAGTATGAATGATTTTTCCAAGGTTCCAAAATTTATTTGTGAAATGGGATTTAATTGATGTTTGGTCACAAATGAATATGTTAGTTTTGATCCTAGATGAACCTAGAGAGACTTTTTTTACAAAACCAAGATATTGAAGAACATGCTATACTTCTTAAAGTTTCAGCCCTATAATGTGAGATACTCAAAATGTTGGAAAAGACCTAGATTTTGACAATAATAGAAGGAATACATGTTTGGATTATTCTTTGAAGAACATTTGTAAAATTTGTAGACCAATCTATCTCTAACTTCATAAAGTGTTGAAAGATGTTTCTTAAGAGCCTTTGAACCAAGACACTTATGACAATTGATAGACTTTGGTTTTGGGATTTTGACATTGCGGGAAATCATTTGAACAAACACATATGTGGGGTTCAATTATCTTTTATCTTGATTAAATAGACTTTTTTGACCACATCAACACTTCTTGCTTAGCTTTTAAACTGAATGTCTATGTCTCAATTCCTTTTCATTCCACAAGGTCCATTATGTGAAAATTGAAGAATCAAGGGCATAGTTTTCCTAGGTTGACTTTAGAGAGAGAAATTTGAGATATAGGCCCAACTATTTAGAAGCCTCTAAAGATAGAATCCCTCGGGATAATTAGTAATATGTGGACTTTTCAAGGGTATTTTCTCTTTCCAAAGGGTTTGAAATTTGATGACTTGTTGAATGTTTGTTTCAAAGTTTTAGATCCAAGCAATGTATTTGACTAACTCACAAATTACACAACCCTAGGATAGAAAAGACTATTTATTGATTCCCCACTTGGATTTCTCTAAACACTGGGACAAAGAAAACAACTAGAGATTTGGAAACAATGGCTCCCCTCCATGAAACACACTTCTCGGGACCACCAAATCTCAAAATCCTTAAAATCCAGAGATCAAAAGGATTTATTCAATTTCTACTTTGAATAGTATATATGTGGGGAGACTTCAAATTGATGGATTTCTTGCACCAAAAAATAGTAAAGATTTTGGCCTCTAAACAAATTGGTTCTTAGTTTGGGTAATCAAGTACATGACACCTTGCGAGTTTCTAGCAAACCAATAAAGGCTTTAATCAATCCTACTAGGGGCTCTTATACTTTTTACAGTAGTAACCCATTCTGAAAGACACTATACGACTAAGGCCTACATACCATGAGGACTTGGCAGTTTAGTCTTATCCATTTACATACCAGCCCAATTGAAAAACTGGTTGGATTCACCTTGAATTTGTTCTTGGGCAGGACCCTCTAAAGGTAACAAAAGTGAGGGAGTACACTTGTAGTTCAACTGCCCAATTCGCGTAAAGTGCACAAGGAGAGAACACACACAATGTCTCTTTCTCACACTAGCATGATTGTTCAATTTTAAACCCAAATTTGAAATATGTAGGTAATTTTTTAGACAACCATTGTCACTAGAATTCTTTTGATTCTCAAGATCACCGTGAAGCGTGAGAGAAGTGCATACACATTCAAATGACACAAATTGCAAAAAAAATACAAGACAATGAAAGTACAAGTTTGTTTTAAGCCTCAAATCAATGATGAGTTCTTTTTAGAGCACCAAAAACCAAGTATGAAGCTTTTTGTTCAATTTTAACCCAAAATCAAAGTCTAGTAAGTTCATAATGTTCAATTTTAACCAACTTTGACAAAAGCTTGAGTTTGTAAATTTTATGCCCAAAATAACTCTAGTTGGTCCTAGAACAAGAAATAAAATGTAGAATTGGAAAGCCTAAGCTATTATAATGAGCATTAAAAAATGATTTTAAGTCTTCAACTCATTTTTTCTCCCTTTCCTGTAAAGGCGACATTGTGCAGCAAATGAGACACTCTGCAACTATGCAAAAGTGACGCTTTAAGAAAATGTAGTGCTCTAGTGAAAGTGAATGCAGTGCTCTATAGAGGACAGAGAGAGTGAATGCGACACAATTTCAAAGGTGATGCTCTACGGAACCAAAAGTAAGATAGAAAATAGAAAGATCAAATGTGGCTCTGTATCAAAAGCGACACAATAGTGGCGTGACGTAGTGAATGTGGCTTTGGAATCAAAAGTGACACTCTGCAAACAAGAAAATTTGATGCGATAAAAAAAAGCGACGTTGTATTTGAAAAGGTTGGCGTCACTCCCCTATAGCTACACAAAAATGAAATTTTAGGCCAAAATCAACAAGATAAATTGTCAATCCCTCCTAGTACCAAAATGTGGGTGTCAAATCTGCAATAAACTAACAAGGATCAACAAGCAAGTGTCAAACATGTTATAAAACAAAATAAACACTCCCTATGAGATTCTTTAACTAAATTCAAGAGAAAACATGAGAATAATAATAAACTAACAAAAGATAGCATGCAATCTAAATAGAACTAGCTAAACCTCCATCCCATAGGGAGAGTGGTACTCCTTTGATGTGGAAAGAAGCCCTTTCCAAATACCTTTGATATTTTTTGGTGATTGTTGATGATCCAAGTGTAAAAATGATTCCAAATGGTGATAACTTAGCTAAAAATGATGAAAGTGATGGATTGCTATGGATTGAAATGCCTATAGTGATAATGTTTGAAGTTGTGTATATCCATATTGTGAAAATGATGCCTCTATTTATAGAAGCCAATGGTTGAAGAATGAGAGAATTTGATGAATGTGGGATAAAATGGGAGCCAATGAGAATGTGCCAAATGTTGCAATTTTATTGGAGGAAGGTGGAGCACATTTTGGGAAATGTGTGAGTGGAGGAGGATGAAAGAGAAATAAATGAAAATGGTTGAGGATTTGAAAGGTTGTAAGAGGAATTGAATGAGTTTGGTTGAGATTTGAGAGGATTCAAGAGAATTTATTACATTTGTAAGAGAGTTACTGAGGATGTGAAAGGTTTTTTGAAAACCTTTGGAGAAAAATTGAATGAGAGGTTGAGAGGAATATTCCTTAGAATATGCCCTTGTCAGGATAAAAACAAAAATTGGATAATTAATAGAAATTATTTTCATGTGCAACCTAGTTAGTTGACCATGGGTTGATTTTAGTCTTGAGGAGTTGAAAGCTGGAGGAATTATTAATGATGATTAGAAAGTGATTTAGGATTAATAAATTCAAAATTAATTAATTGAAATGGATTAGGAGATTGTGACATTTTATTTGATTGATTTAATCAAATGAGAGAATTTAAAGGGTTATAATTAAATGATTTAATTTAATTAAATGTGATGAATATTAGTTAGAAGAAGGATGAATTAATCAATAAATTTAATTATTTGATTAATAGCTGAATTTGTTGATTTTAACTAAATAGTGTTGATTATTTAATTAATTGGTTAAATTGAGGTGATTTGGGAAGAAATGGTGTTAGTTAATTAGAATCAGATGCATAGTATTAATCAGGACTTTTTCGATGTCTACAACTATAGTAGATAGGATCCCAAAAAACTAAGATTTTCTTGACCAAGAGGAACTTACAACTACAGAAAACCAGTGCAATCTTTTAAGGCCTACAAATTTTCAGATTGTGTGTTCACTTCATGAACATAAAATTGAACTAAAGTGCAACATATGAATTAGCTCATAATAGCTTTGTAAAGTGATTCATCATCAACAAACCACAAAAAGCATGAGCTAGAAGTGCATCCAATACTATAACAACATTCACCATTAAAGATTCAAGAAAATAAAACTAAAACTAACATGGAGGTTGAATCATGCATGCAAAATGAGCAAGCTCAAAGAAAAAACCCAAAATAATGCAATGCTTCCTTCTATTGCTACAAAATTCCCTTTACAAAAATTCACCACTACTTACAAATGGGGAGAAAGCCCTTATTTATAGTTTTCCAAAAGTGAAATGAATGGCCAAGATTCATTTAGAATGAATGGCCCAGATTTGTTACAGCTTACGATTTCACCTACCCCAAAATTTCACAATATAAAAATAGACTATTTTGTCCTCTTTTCTATTTTTTCTTGTAGCATATCTTTTATTTTAGTTACTATAGTTGTTTTTTCCTTTAGTTTCCTCTTTCATTGTAGCTAGAAACTGTTGAAATCTTCCTTTTTTATGTGTTTACAACATTTCTTCATCCAATCAAGTGAATCTTGTTGCAGACTTGTGTCACTAAGAAGAAGATATGTTGCTCCTGATCCCGGTGGATAGTTCTTAACAATCACTATCATTTGGTGAGGGATAAAATAGCTTCCTCTTGTTTCAAGTTCTGACAAATAGTTATTTTATTCTTCAGCATTGACTTCCTATAGACTTGGCATGTGGCATGTAGGTCCCTCTTTTAGATTACACTCTTATGATTTCACCTCCTTTTCTCTTTAGACTAGGCTTTGAGTTAAACTCCCCCCTTTGACAATGCCTCTTGGTAGCAGCATTGTAAGAAAATTTCTTGATAACTACTAAGGCCTAGCACGACCTGAGAAATTATACCTATTGCTATCAATCATATTCACCTTCAATTTAGAAGCCCCTTTCTAGCACCAATTCTATTGATGGGTGTTAGGAGGAGAGGCAAGCATAAAATGAATGATGATCAGAGCAATGTGTTCTTCCCCTGTTTGGCCCTCCTCTTTTGATGGCTTTCTCAATAGGCCTCCCTAATGGATCCACAGTAGGTTCCATAAATCCTACATGCAAAAGATGCAGTAAGTGCATCTGCATGTAAATTATAGCAAGCATTAGTCAAACCCTACAAATTGAGCATTAGATCCATTCATACATTCTTAAAAGATCATAAAATTTATCATTGTTTAGCACTCAAAGTTTTTTTGGATCATTTAGGCTAATGCGGGCTTCTCCAAGCTAGAAGCCGTCAGAATGAAGGTAGTGAGAAAATGGCTTCAGGGCTATGGAGACCCACAAGCAACCACCCACAGTAAAATTTCTGCATAGGTGAGTTGGTGATCAAATTTCTAATGAGGTAATTAGGCACTTTTGAAATTGGCCAATGAGGTACCCACAGTCATTAAATTAGGCTATGATGCATTTGCGGGTTTGGATTATGTGGGTGCAAGGAGGTTGAAGGACATTTAGAGCTCAGTTGTTAAGTAGCGGCCTTCGAGAAACAACAACTTGCATGCGAAGGTCTGCACTATGAGACCCGCGGGCACCTCAGACATTAAGCATGATGCTCTAAAGTTTGACAATTTAAGGGATTGTGCCATAGAAAAATGGCCCCTTTTCATTTTCATGGCCTTTTAGGTCTTGTTTCATGGTATTAGAACTATGTTGCTTTGATTTCATGTTGTAACATGGCTTGAACATGCTTATTTAGGTACTATAATTCAAAGAATGACATCTTGTGAAGGTGTTGTGAAGTGTTGTAGGAAATTCTACATTCTTCTAGACTCTATTTATTACATTTCACCTAAAAGCCACCTTTTTACTCATTAACAAGTCCTATTTTGAAGTGTTGTAAAAAGTCTTGTAACAAGCTTTCACGCTTTTCTAGGCACATTTTCACTTTTTACACCTTTCTCATGCTTTTTTTCCCCCTTTATGCCCTCATAAGTTGTAATTAAGTGTATTTTTGAATAATACCCCAATAAATAACATTAAATACAACATTTTTCCCAACATTTTTCCCAACACTTGTTTTTAGGTCCTAGGTGGGACCCATTCACCATAGGTGGCAAATAAGTCCCCCTTGGCTGCAAATTCAAAATATTTCAAATTTCCTTTTGAGATTTTATTCAAAATCACTTGATGTTGGCTTTTGATGAGGTATGAATGGATACTGAGGCACAAGAATTGTATAAATAAGTTATTTTCACCTCATTTTACATCTCTCCCATAATCTTCTAAGTCATTCAAGCAATCTCAAGCATTCAAGCATTCTACAACATCAATTCAAGCACTTTGAAGTAGCCATTGACACTACTTCAAATTTGCAACATCAAGGGTTAGGTGAGTTAATAGCATTTGCATGTTATTAATTTATCTTTCTCTTGCATTTTATTATCTTTTTTAACAGTTTAATTACCAAAAGTGGGGTTTGACCAAGGAGAACCCCTATTCACTAACCCCTAATCATTTTCCCCATATTTCTTGTTTGTTTGCAACCCTTTGTTTGTAGATTTGAGAGGTTATTAGGTGTTGAAGATTGATTTTCATGTCAACTAGGTGCTTCAAGTCAACTTAAGTCAATTTCAAGCTTGGAGAGAGTTATTTGTTTATTTTCTGCAGATTTGACTTCGGCAACCCGACAAGCAAACATTCCAAGATTTGGTGTTGCAAAGTTGTATCCTAGTTTTTCAAAAATTTCAAAGAGGATTGATTCACCACCTGTGGCAAGTGAGTCCCATCTTAGGATTGGAAACTTAAGTTTTTCCAGATTTCAAATCCCAATAGACAAAAATCAGCTCCCAGTAGTTTTTCACCAGTAGGTGGACTAATTCACCACCCTGGGTGAATGAGTCCCACTATGAAAAATCAGTGAATTTCATTAGCATTCAAAACACTCCAAAATCCTCACTTTTCATCCAAGTACACTCAAATTCATCTCTGCACTTTTTGTTTTGCATAATTTATTCATTTACATAGTTGTTTGCATATCACAATGTGTTTTAAAACATAGTTATAATTGCACTTTTGCATTCATTTTCAGTCATTTAGATTAATTAATTGCATTTAGTTAACTTCATTCACATTAAAAAACATTGCATACATCCTAATTTGAGTGATTCATAAGAATTTTTGGGCCTTATCTCTCTCCTTTTAAGTGAAAAACCCTATAAGCGCAAGAGTAGCCATTAGTGCCCCAAAAATCTATATCTCATTTTGGTGAACCTACTTTTGAACACTTTTCATTTCTAATTACATTTACATATTGCATCCTAGTTCTCATTTTCATTAGCATTCAATTAGGACATTGATTTGTTATTGCATTCTAGGACCTTTCATTTTGCATTAGTGAAAACATCATTTAGATTTCATTTTTGCATTCAATTTCATTGAAAAAAGTCAAAATTTGCATTCTACATCTGTAATTGCATTTTTTAGAGCATTTAAATCATCCTTAAAATTATGAAAAACACTAAAAAACTTCATACTGGAACTCATTCGCCACCTAGGGAAAATCAATCCCTCTACACTTTTTAAACAACATTTGTGAAATTTTTCTTCCATTTGTCTGCATTCCTGATTCTTGTTCCTACATTTTATTTTCATTTCCAGAATCTCTATTTTTCATCATTTATTGCATCTTAGTTTCTTTACATCATGGAATTTTCTTTCAATAAATTTTGGAATTCATTATAATCATTGGTAGATATGTCAAATTGCGCCTTTGGTTGTGACCCTAATGACCTTGAACTCCAACATGCTCCTATAAATCCTAATGATTGTTCTCTTCATGAAGTAGACATCATTGGAGAAGATGATGATAATATGCACAAGTTCTACAATGACTACCTTGACAACCTAGAAGCCAATGCATCCTTACCCATCCATGTGATCGCAAGACCTTCCCACTGTTGCACCTCCTGATCACTTTGCATATTTACATCCTGAAGTCAATATCGGACCTAAGCTTCCTCCCTCAAGTGGACCTAGTTTCTCTACACCACCATCCCAACCATTCTATGATCACAAAGTTACAAACATTCCTATCAACCTTGAAGAGACTTATGGTAAAGGATTTACTATCTTAAGTAAACAAGGTTGTGCCACAACACATGTGCATGACATCCATCAACTTCTTGAACAAAAATCAACTGAAGCAAACACAATAGGACTAGGATATCAAGATATTTCTCATCTTGAGAGACATCCTCTTCAACCTAGGAGACTTCCAGATGTTGGAACAGTAATCTTGAATTCTCCTTCGAACTTAAATATTCTTCTTCCATGTGAGAAACCATTCTCTCCTTCTAATGATAAGGATATTAGGATCCCCATAGGTCCTTTTCCTCCTATTCATGAACAAGGAGAATCTAGCAAATGCAAATGACCTTAAAAATTGAAAAAAATCAAGTTTCCCACACATCCTCCCCCTAAATGTGAAAGGAGACTTCAATTGCTTTTAAACAAAGGTCTTATACTTTTACCACCTATAAATAGGTTGGTTATTCATCCTAAAGAATCTAACATCCCATATTGAAAATATCATCATATTCTTGGACATCAAACAGAAGAATCTCAACCATTGAAGGACATACTAGATAAGTATCACTTCACTAATACCGACTGTTTCCCTATCATACCTTAAAACAATCCTAGATTCCCTTCCTCATGCCATAGTTGTAGAATTCCCTATTCTCACTATTGCATGATTCTTTCCCATCACTCACCTCGGCTCATTCTTTTCTTTACCCTTTCTGAGGGCAAGACATTGTTAGCCTTGTGTTAGCCTTTCCCTTGTAATGCATTTTCCTTTGTCTCTTAACTATGTTATTCCTTTTCCGCTTATCTATTTAAGATCAAGAAACCAATAACTTAGTTAATGGTTGACTTACATCTTCCTTATTTTTTCCTTTTTGTTTTCTTTATGTGCATATCATGTTCCCCCATACCATGTATTTGATGTTTCCTCTCATTGTACACTTCTTCTATTTATCACGCATTGTCTTTTTCCTTTTTCTTTTGTGTTTTCCTTTTGGGGATGATACAAAGCATTGAGATGCCCTATGTCTCTTCCATGTTGAGCCAAACCTTTTTTTCTCTCTCTTTTTACTTTGTCTTTTCTTGTGTTTTTCCTTTTGGGATGATGCAAGGCATCAAGACTGAAATGTCTCTTTCATGTTGACCCAAAAGCTTTTTCATTTTCTTTCCTTTTCATTTTCTTTTCACTTGTTTTTTCCTTTTGGGGACAATGCAAGGCATTGAGACCATAATGTCTCTTCCATGTTGACCCAAAATGGACTTTCTTTTTCTTTTGTTTTCACTCTCTTTGTATCATTCTTCTCATTCTATGAATTCAAGGAATGATTATAGTTCCAAGCTCTTTCATAAAAACATTGCAGCAATGAACATACTGACCCCAAATCCATAGATCCCTTATGTGTTTGGTGTGTTTTATTTTTTGGGGGGCAACTCCCTTTTCATTTTTCTTTTATTTTCCTTGACATGATGTATCCTAAATTTGAAACATATGACTTGGCATAGGGCTTTCTAAGTTGGCTCTCATGTCTCATTTTTTTCTTTACATTTCTCTTTCTACTTTAAAGTAATTACTCATAGAACGATGTGTAGCAATTCTTTTAAAGTGGGGGGCATACATTACCATAGTTCATTTGCATTCTTGGTTCCTAGTGCATCCTTTTCATTTATGTGGTTGTTTGTTGCTTTTTGGATGAAATTGGGTGTGATGTGATAAATCTTAGCATATTACATTCCTCTTGGTGGCCTGATGCGATGCACTGCATCCCCTCAGTTGTGAATATAGTATTCTTTGATTGGTCCTCTCTTGGAGACATTAGACACAATTTTCCCTAGGTGACTGACCTTGCATAAACTAAACAAGACTCCTTTGAACATATTTTCACACTTTTACACTTTTAAACTTTAAACTTTTGCATTTCTTTTTTCCACCTTGCATAACACAACTTGCATGTGTGATATAAGAGGGATTCACTACACACGAGTCTCTCCTTTCTAAGAGATAACCAGGGAATGAACTGCCCTTATACACCTCAAAATAGTAAAATGGTAAAGAACCAAAACCTAGTTACACTTCAAAGGAAATAGTCAGAGATCCTGAGAGAGTCAGATCATAGGCTTCTTGTCCCAGAAGAGAGATCTCTCAGCCAAAAGACACTAGCGTAGTTCTAGGACACTAGGGTGATGCGTTGTCATCTAAAAGATGCACTGACAACTTGAGAAACAGAGAACTCAAGAGCTCAATGGGCAATAAGAAATCCTACTTACAAGCTCAGGAGTGATCTATACGAGACTGTTAACTAACTACAAAAACCAAATATTAAAGGAAATACCACGTTGCTTAGAGAAAGCTTACCTTTTTCTTAGACACTCAAGTCTCCACTCCAAGCTCCTTTTTTTGATCTACACACAAGAGATCAAGGAGAAATTTTTTGGGTGGCTATATAGGGTCCTACCTCAGTCAGACCCAGATTTGGTCTTCTCACCTCCACAAAAAGCCAGGTTGGAAAGGCATGCAAAAGGAGTACACAAAGTGTCTGGTGAAAGCAATATCTACTCTGGGGTAGAGCCCACACCACGATAAGTGTGTGGTAAAAGCAATACCCACTCAGGAGGAGAACCCGCACCACGAAAGAGTAGATAAATGCATATAAAAGGAAATTAAGAAAGGAAGAGAGAACATTACCCACGGGCTAAGACCCTCTCCAGAGCACATGGATGCATCACTAAGTTCTTACTTGAGAGCTACTACTGCTAGGGGGACCTCAGTCCAGCATGGCTTCACCTGTGAATGCATAGCTATCAAAGGAGAAGTCTCAAAGTTGTAGTAAAATAGAATGAGAGCTAGTGTGTTTTCTTCTAGTCTTCCAACCTTCAAATCAGAGGCAGAAAGAGGTTATTATGCTTGCAAGGGTAGAAAAGAGCTGTTACTTTTGGAATGTAATTGCCAATACATGGGTCACAAGGGTTAACCTTCCAGATTCCATATTTTGAACTTGGGAAATAGACAAGACACTAGCACGCCACGTAGACATTTTTACGCCATGCACTTGTCCAAGGCCTATATTCTCAAAAAACATGGTGTTAGGATTTTGTTGCTCAACTACTTGTCCTCATGGAGTCAGAACAATGAAATTTTGACCCATGGGATTTTGTCATTAATGTCTTAGGGTGTCATAAATGCTAGGGAAAAAAGCAAAAATATGGAATTTCCCCTAGGTGCAATTCTGTGATATTACATTTTTCCCCCACTTTAGTGGGCTCAATTTTAGAAAAAAATCAGCCTCACTAAAGTAGAAAAGAAAAATTTCACCCAAATTTTTGAATTTTATGGATTTGTATGTCAACAGGAAGAGACCATAGTAGCTACCGTAGTCGAGCTAACTGGTATTGAAGATGCCCCTAGCATCCAAGCTTGACAAACAACATCTAAATAGTCACCAAAAACTTTTGAAGGTCCTAACCTACAAAACTCAAATTTTTAGTCAGCCTTGAAAAACTAGAAGAAATCTACCATGGAGAGAGGAATGATCAAGAAAAAAAGTTGTCAATTTAGAAGAAAAATATGATCAAGAGATGACCTTATGCCCCCTCCCGAGTTTTCCCCTGGCTTAGTGGGGAAAATTCTGGAGAAACTAGAAAGCCACAAGTCCTAGGGAAAATGGGCATTGGAGACCTATATATACCTAGGTGGGACCCTAGAAGGGTCATTTTCACTATTCATCGTGAGAAAATTGTTCACTTTTGTGAGGAAAAAGTCAATGAGGAACCGAGGCTGGAGCAGCTACACCAGGACATCGCCAAGTGTCACGAGGTGGACCAGGTAGGTCACAAACTCTCATTTTTAGTGATTTTTCATGCATTTTTAAAGATTTTTCCACCAGCGAGGTGCCCAGGCATCTTTTTTGCATGCTTGTGTCTTGAAACCATGTTGTCATCTAAGATTAGTGTTGTCATCTCCCTTCCACGTTGTTGTCTCATAGACGCATTGTTGTCTCTGAGGTGACCATGGTGGCAAGGGACGTATGCATAGTGCTTAGACGTCTGTGTGTCGCACATAATTCCTAGTAATTTTTTCAATTTTTTGGTGTAAAATGTCAATGATCTGATTCAAAATTGTTGTTACTTTTGGTAAGAGTACCCAAATATTCAAGAGCATCCTGGAGGGTGAGCATTCTGGCTGGTTTGCAAGCAAAGGGACTGCCTATCTGAGGACAAGGTCACACTCTTGGAGTGCGTTGATCTCTGGCATGTATTCACCATGCCAAAGATGAGATACCACAAGTGGATGCTTACAACCCTCATGGAGCAGTGGGATGCCACTACATCATGGTTCCAGTTACCAGTTGGAGAGATGACCATTACTCTCAAGGATGTCTATTAGATCCTCAGACTACCCATCTGTGGATGGCAGGTGTCCCTAGATGACACATGATCAACATAGGAGTGAGCAGAGGGTGTCTATTACTACATAGGGAGGACATACGGTAGTGATGGCACAAGCCACATCTACATGCACTGGTATGACCAAGCGAGGACCATAGTGTCATTGGTTCACCAGGTTATGGTCATGACCATTGCTTTTCAGATCACGATTGATGGGTGAGGCTCACACCTACATGGGGGCCTCATCCACACTATCAGAGAGATGGTGGAGCATAGGACCATCTTCACTTGGGGGCACAACATGCTTGCACACCTTTACCAGGAGCTAGGCTGGTACATGCACTATGAGTACTGCAACCTTACAACATGCACACTTTTGCAGGTGTGGGCCTTTGCCCACATCACGTACACTCGTTCGATCAGTTTTCCCAAGCGATAGTTGTATCAGATCCCCATGGCCCATTGGTATGATATGATAGGCCAGTGGAGGATCAGATATTTATAGTTTTGGTAGTTACAGTTTGATACCCTCACCACAAATAGGGTTCAATGGAGACCTTATAAATTTTTCAAGTGGGTGGATGACAGTAGGTATTTGAGGAACCTGTAGAGAGATCATTTTTTGGTTGGGCATAGGGATTTTTTCATCATACGCTACTATTGGAGTTAGGTCATGTGATAGCATGGCCGACCACAGACTATACCAGCAGATGTGCCCACCTATACCAGGGCTCATAGGAGCTCGATGAGGGTTGGGGACCACCCTCACCCCACTATCATAGATATTGTCCCATCCAATGATGATGATCCCAACCATGATCTACCACCCATATCAGCAGTGGATAATGTTGGCGTAGTAGTGGATTTCATGCGGTGGTGAGAGAGGCATTAGCACGCTCTTATGTTCGACAAGGGTGCTCTAGGAGGGGACCCTCATACATAGGGGGAATTACCAACCCCGCCACCATAGGATAGGAAGAGAGGTCGGCAGTAGGCTGGGGAGGTAGAGGAGGAGGAGGCACCCAAGGAGGAGGAAGTGGCACCATTGAGGCCAAGGCAATGAAGGAGATTGGATCCCCCACTGGCTACTCCTGTCTCTTCAGCACCACCATCTTCCATTGTGGTTGTGTCGTTCATGGTACCAAGAGCAGCCATCGAGGCTGGCGGCATAGGTTTAAGTACTAATCCTCATCCTGACCTGGCATGGCAGTCAAGGGATCCAGGTATACATGGTTCATTTTTTTATGTTTTGTAATTTTAGTCTAATGATATATGTATCTTATATATGCCATGTGATAATGATTCCTTTTCCCTTTCTATGGTTGTAGAGGATGCACAAGGATGGACTAGGCTCATGGCTCAGTGTATATTAGAGGTTGCCCCTACTATATAGATTCAAGGATCAGTCCTTGAGGCATATCGGTCGATGTCCACGGGGCATCATGCCCCCAACTTTGAGCCAATTGTATACTTACATACCACATATGAGGAGCGAGGTACGGAGATTGTCCAGTTGACTATAGAGCTAACAAGCGTGTGAGGGAAGTGCAACTAGTTGTTGAGGGAGCTACAGACAATGCTCGTCGAGCGAGACATGGAAGTGAGGAGGGTTGATGTCACTGAGAAGGAACATGATTCCCTTTAGAGCCATCTTGATGACCTCGATGGGTCGCTGACAGCTGTGAGCTTGGTCAAGGTTCAGTGACTACGGGACCAATTGCAATAGGCAGAGCTGACAATATCTTCCTTGCAGGGGGAGATCAGATGGATGCGAGAAGCATTTTTCGCATCACACTCGCACTGTTCATGCTTGATGACCACTGTTCAGCCCCTCCCATGGATTCTAGAGCATCCACCAAAGCCAGAGGGCTCTGGGAACTACGCGCCACAATGATCCATGGAGCATCATCATTTTTTGTGTATATCAGTTTTGTAGCAAGATACATATACGTTCATGCATACTTGTAGATCTTTCTATATAGACATATATTTGATAGCCACTCATTTTTTTGTAGTAGTGGCCTGATACATGTACATGACATTAGATACATACATTGCATATATATATACATATATGGATACATCGATTCTAGTTTTGTGTCATTATTTATCTGGATGTATATATTTTTATTCATTTCTCTCATGTGGATGTATGCTTATATTAGATGCTAATATGATTTAATTAAACACACATGATTGTATGTTAATTAAATACAATGATGATCTAATGGACACACACACACACACACGTGGTTATTCATAACACAAAAATTATCATAAAGTGTTAATGAACAATGTCAACATATGTAGTACTACTACTTTTTCTTGTAGAGAGAGCACCACATAGGTGACACATAGTACACTACACGTAGTAACGACAAAGATGCATAGCATTAACAAGCTTGTTTAAAGGATTTTTTTCCAGAGATGATAGTCCATAGGTGTCTGATCCATACACAAAAATCACAATGTAAGGGCCTAACCAATTAGGGCTGAATTTTCCTCTCTAGTCAAGCGACGCATTCACATTTCTCTAATTTTCATAAAGAACCAAATCTCCTATTTTAAAGGTTCTCAGGAGTACAATTTTATTGTATTGTCTAGATAACCACCGATGATAAGATTTAAGATATTTGAGGGCTTGTAAATGACAATCATCGAGCATCTCTAGCTGATGCAAATGGTTAACTTGATGGGTTTCATTATTAATTAGCCCTTTGAGGGAAACTCGTAGAGACAAATTTTCCAATTCCAAGGGCATGATAGCTTCAGCAACATACATGAGGTTATAGGGCATTGTTCCCATAACCGTATGAACACTCATGCGATAGGCCCATATAGCATATGTTAGTTGAATAAGCTAGTCTTTACCATGTTTTTTAACTATTTTATAGAGAATAAGCTCAAGATTTTTATTTGATGCTTCCACTTGACCATTAGATTGAGGATATAGGGTGTGGAGAACCTATGTTGGATATGAAATTTCTCAAGGAACTGCTTCATTTCTTTGTTCTTAAATGGTGTACCATTGTCAGAAACAATCGTAGCAAGAAATATGAACCAAGAAATGATGTTATTCATAAGGAAGCTATAAATAGCTTCAACATTCATGGATCAGAACGGGATAGCCTTGACCCACTTTGTAAAGTAATCTGTAGTGGTAATGATAAAGGTATGTCCTTTGGAAGAGGGGGGTGATATCTTTCCAATAATATCCAACCTCCATTTAGCGAATGGCCAAGGGGAAGTTTGGTTTTGTAACTCTTGGACTGGTGCATGAATGAGTCAACTGTGTTGCTGACATTGAGGGCACTTCTTGACAAAGTTGAAGGAATCTTGTTCCATTTTTTTTAATAGTATCCCATGTGTATCAATCTTTGCACCAAGGATTTACCACCAAAATTTCTACCCCCAGAGCCCATGTGGTCTTCCTTAAGGTCAAGGGGTATTTTTTCTTTAGTAAGACATCTAAGAAGCAAGCCATTATAAACCTTCCTATAAAGGATGTTAGATAGGATGATGTAGCAAACCGAAAGCTTCCTCACTCGAATGTGGTCATTTTTCATCACATCATCGAGGAAGTTTCTAGTCTTCAAATAGTTATATATATCAGAAAATCATTCTCCAGAGTTTGCATGGTAACACATAGGGGACTTAGCCTTACGTTCCTCAAGAATTGCGAGGGTTCGCAAGACCTAGACCATGAAATAGTATTCTTTTGTATCTTCTTCAAAAGGTACCAAGGAAGTGGCACTTGCCATGGCATCAACATGTCTATTTCCTCTCCTAGGGACATTGTCTATTGTGAAAGAGGAAAGTCATTTGAGCAAAGACAAGGAAAGGTCTTGCTATTGGGACAACTTACTTTGCTTGTCTTGATAGGTTCTCATTATTTAGTTTATTATAAGTTCAAAGTTTCCTAGGATACAAAGGTGTCTGATCTTTAGTGTTATCACGGGACATAAGCAAGCTATAAGGGCTTCATGCTCAACGATGTTATTGGTACAAGGAAAATCTAATCAAAAGGATAAGGGAACTGGTTTTCCTTCAGAGGATATTAGGACCATGCCCACTCCAAAACTAGTTTGACACCTTGACCCATTGAAATACATTTTCCATTCGAGGTCATGATTGATTGCAAAAAAAATTTCATCGGGAAACAAATCTAAGCTAGGAAAGGAGCAAGATGAGAGAGTGTCTACCAACTAATCCACAACCGTTTGACCCTTTATTGATTTCTAAGTAACAAAATTTATGTTGAACTTAGAAAGCAACATAACCCATCTCGCTAACCTTCCCTCTAGATCAATGCTAGAAAATAGATGTCTTAAAAGATTCATTTTTACTATGACATGTGTTTCAGCATAGAGAAGATAATGCCTCAACTTCTATGTAGCAAAGACAAGAGTAAGGCACTACCTTTCCATGGAGGAATAATGGGTTTCATACTCAACCAATACATGACTAATGTAGTAGACTTCTCTTTCCTTTACAGTTTCATCATATTGAGCTAAAAGAGCTACCAAAGCACATGGTGACATAGCTAGATAGAGCAGAAAGGGTCTATCTTGCATAGCTGACATCAATATGGGAGGGTTGGCCAAAGAGGTTGATTGAATCAAAGGATTTTTGACATTCCTCATCCCATATGAAGTGAACATCCTTTTTTAGTAGACGGGTGAAAGGAAGGGTGTGATCAGCCAATTGAGATATGAATCTATGAATTTCCTGAATCTTTCCTTGTAGACTTTGCAACTCAGTGATATTCTTCAGTCAAGGCATGTTAATGATAGCATCAATAGTTTTAGTGTCAACTTCAATCCCATGATGAGAGACTATGAACCCCAAAAGATTGTTGGTTTCAATGTCAAAGATGCACTTAAGGGGATTTAGTCTCATTTTATAGAGCCAAAGTCTTTTGAAAATAAGATGAAGGTTCTTAGGATGATCCTGACAAGTTACTAATTTTTCCAACATGTCATCAATGTAATATTCTAGAATCTTGTGAATAAAGTCATGAAATATTAGGGTCATTGCCCACTGGTAAGTAGCTCCTGCATTCTTTAACCCAAAGGGCATGACCACATAATAGAAAGTACCACATGGGGTAGTGAAGGTTGTCTTGTACTAATCGTCCAGATTAATACGGATCTAATTATAACTTGAGAAGCCATCCATGAAAGAAAGCAATGCATGGCCTATAGTCAAGTCAACAATCAAATCTATATTAGGTAGTGGAAAATCATCCTTAAGAGAAGCCTTGTTAAGATCTCAGAAGTTGATGCATATGTGAATACGACCATTAGGTTCACTAACAGTGACTATACTTGAAATCCAAGGGGAATAATTGATAGGACAGATAAAGGCTTGCTTTCAGCAGTTTCTCTATCTTAGTCTTAACCATTAATGCCACTTTGAGATTGATCTTTCAGAATTTTTTTCTTAACCAGCTTGGCATTGAGACATAAGATGATATTATGAACCACTATAGATTCATCAATACCAATCATATCCTCATATGTCCAAGAAAATATTTTAGGATGAGAATTTAAGATATCGGAGTGTCCGACTGCTTCTTCTGAAGAGAGGCACTTCCTAATTTTGATCACCTTTTCAGGAGATGCGAGATTCATAGAGATCTCAATAGTATCCCCTTTTAAGAGGGAATTGCAGTCCTCACAATGAGGTGTTGTAACATCATCACTAGTGTTAGATAGAGGGTCCTCATTGATATTCAAGACAAATTCCCTGAAATATGCTTGGTTATGCAAGTGATACGGGAAACATATTTTGTGGTGATAAGGAGGTAACAAGGAATAGGCGCCTGCAAACTCCTCTAATGCTTCATCTAAAGAGAAGACATTGAGAGGTATTTTTTTAGCTTGCTCCTTTTCCTCTATTAACTCATGGTGAACAAGGTTTAATGGTTCGATCGAAATCATATTAACACTCCACCAAGGCTTTTACTTAGACTGTTCAATGGAACATCCTACTACTAAACTGCGTCGTCATGGCTTAAGATGGATAGGGACTTGAATTCCTTGTTTGATACACCCAAGGCCTTTTTTCCTATAGCCATATCGAGAAGCGAGTTCATATCTGAACCCATAGCGAGTTTGCAAAACTTCAAGGGTCAATGGATCCACATAGAGTGCTTTGTTCCACCAACAAATGTCAAATGTCTCTACAGGGGTACTTTCACCTCCCTTGTTGGGTTCAAAAATGTTCACTTCTTTTGTAGGAGGTGGATTGTTCTCCTTAGTGCAAGAAGGAGCAATCTCCTAAATAGGGTCACACTTCTTTTCCTCCAAAGAAATATTATCTTCCTTTGTGTTAGGGGCACATGGAAGGTCCATGCAAGAGGGGTCTACCTTGTACTCCACGATAAAGAATTCAGAAAAGTTTCAAGGAACCCCAATCATCTCCAAGGAAAGAATTTTTTTGAGAAAGTGATGTGGGAGAGCTAAGATCTTCTGCTTTAGGCAGTTTTTTAGTTTTGACACTTGCCTAGGGAACAACTTCCATAGAGGGTATCAATGAAGAGCACATCATCGATTCATCTATTAAGGAAGTAATATAATTATTGAGGGTAGATATAGTTTAAGTGTGATCGACGATAGCCAATTCACAAAGGTGAATGCCTTCTGGATCTGCTTTGACTGTGACTACCCAATTTTTTGTGACAAACTTCAAGGAATGGTGTAAAGTAGAGGTTACCACACCCATAGCATGGATCCAAGATCTCCCTAAGAGGTGGTTGTAAGGTAAGGGGTCGGACATCACATAAACCAACATGGCTAAGCTAATGGGGCCTAGCTACAAAGGTAGTATTATTGTACCTAGAGCTTGGTGGCTAGCATTATCAAATCCACGAATGTACAAGGAGGAAGCTACTAAGGAAAATGAATCAACTTTAATTTTGGGTAGTAGATCCATACTATTGAAAATGTTGAGAGCCGAACTGATATCAACGAGGGTATGCCTAATACCGATGTTAACATTGACTATGATCATTAAAGGCTCTTCTCATCTGAAGGTGGGAGTTCTTGTGGATGGAATGTAATATTCGACGAATTTGCACAAATATGCTCCAACAATGCATTAACATCTGTAGGCCTAGCGAAGTAAGCAAGAGAATCTTTTTTAAAGCTTCCTAAAGCATCTCTTGATAAACTGGAGCGGTTTGAAGCAAGTCTCAAAGAAAGATCTTAGCTGGAGTAACATGAAGTTGCTCGACAAGATCATAATCACCTAGTGCTTTGATTGCAGGCTTAGGTGTTGTTGGAAGGTTTGGTTGAGAAGGTGGCCAAGAAGTAGGTTGCGGGGTAGGGAGAGAGGGTTGTTGATCCAAGTTTTGTTTATTACTCCTTATAGGATATGTGTGTCCAACGGTGTTATAAGATGTAGAGTTTGTAGCTTTCACGAACCTTGAATACAAGTTTGATGAATCCCTGCAACATGAAATTCCATAGATAGAAGGGTCGGCTGGGGTCATGTAGATGACGGGTTTCTTAGGACTTAGAGGAGCCACTGAGACTACCACCACATTTACTAATCCCCCAGCCTATCAAGAGGAGACTTGTTCAGGAGATTTGTAGATAAGAGAGAGTGCTTCTAAGAAATCATCTAGAACATCCTCCAGCATATCGAAATCTTCCTCAAAAAATTCATTATCATAAATGTGAAACATCATAAATAAAGTTTTGATGTTCACATCGGGTTCACTAAAATGTGATATAAGCGGGATTCATTGCACATGGGTCTCTCCTTTCTCGAAAGATCACCAAGGAAAAAACTGCCCTTATACACCTTAGAATAGTAAAATGATAAAGAACCAAAACCTAGTTACACTTCAAGGGAAATAATCAGAGATCCTGAGAGAGCCAGATCATAGGTTTCATGTCCCAAAAGAGAGAGCTCTTAGCCAAAAGACACTAGTTCAACTCTAGGATGTCAGTGTGGCGCGCTGTCATCTGAAAGACATATTGGCGTCCTGAGCAATAGGGAACTCAAGAGCTCAATGAGCAAAAATAAATTCTACTTAAAAGCTCAAGAGTGATCTATACGGGACTATACGGTGCTTTGAGAAAGCTTACCTTTTTCTCAGATACTCAAGTCTCCACTCCAAGCTCCTTTTCGTGACCTGCAAACAAGAGATCAAGGAGCAAGTTGTTGTGTGGTTGTATAGGGGCCTACCTCAGTCAGACCCCGCTTTGGTGTTCCCACCTCCATGAATAGCCAAGTTGGAAAGGAATGCAAAAGGATTACACAAAGCATGTGGTGAAAGCAATACCCACTCAGGGGTAGAGCTCGCATCACGATAAGCATGTGGTGAAGGAAATACCCTCTTAGGAGTAGAACCCACACCACGAAAGAGTAGATAAATGCATATAAAATGAAAATGAGAAAGGAAGAGAGAGCATTACCCATGAGCTAAGGCCCTCTCTGAAGCGCACAGATGCATCACTGATTGCTTTCTTGAGAGTTGCTACTGCTAGGGGGACCTCATTCTGGCATAGCTTTTCCTGTGAATGCACTGCTATCAAAGGAGAAGAAGTCTCAAAGTTGTAGTAAAACAAAATGAGAGCTAGTGTGTTGTCTTTCATTCTTCCAACCTTAAATGAGAAGAATTGAAGAGGTTTTTATGCTTGCAAGGGCAGAAAATAGTCGTTACTTTTAGAATGTAACCACCAAGACATAGGTCACTAGGGTTAACCTTCCAGATTCCATGTTTTGAACTCAAGAAACGAATAGTACGCTAGTGTGTTGTGCATTTGACAAGGCCTATATTCTCAGAAAACATGTTGTCAAGCTTTTTTTACTCAGTCACTTGTCCTCATGGGATCAAAACTGTGAAATTCTGACCCATGGGATTTTTTCATTAATGTCTTAGGGTGTCATAAATGCTAGGAAAAAAATATGAAAATATGAAATCGCCCCTAGATGCAATTTTGCAATATTACAGCATGACTGTGGTACCTTTATTTTTGTTCATGGTATTTTTCCTTATGGTGCTTTGTTAAAGCTATTAGGCGGTATAGCTTTAACATGGTTGAGCGGGAAGCCCAACTAGCGGCATGACTTTTCCCCATAGCCACCTTTGTGTTTGTGAGTGCATACCAACTAGTGTATGTATCTTACTTTTTGGGCTTTCTCACCCTATGGAAAACTAGTTTTGTGGCCCCAGAGTGAGTATACAGTTGGGCCTTCTCACCTCACAGACAGCCTAAAGTTTTGTGGCCCCATAGTGAGTACACATTCTCTTTTTCAAACAATCAGCCTAGATCTCTTTTCACAACTAGTTGGATTGACGATCGAAGCTTCATTCAATTCACTTCAACACTTTTGTGTTCTTTTGTCCTTATGCTTAGTTTCCCATGGGATCTTCATCCTGGGGGCTTGATCATCCCTATTGATTGTTGTATTCCATCTTGCTAATGTAAGTGCATTCAAACCCTCCCCTCGATGCTCATGGCTACTTTAGTGTGAGTTTGAAGTAGGTTCATCCTCTCACTAAAGTGGGGCTAAATATGCCATAGAAAAATGGCCCCTTGTCATTTTCATGGCCTTTTAGGTCTTGTTTCATGGTATTGGAACTATGTTTCTCTAATTTCATGTTGTAACATGGCTTGAACATGCTTATTTAGGTACTATAATTCAAAGAACGACGTCTTGTGAAGGTGTTGTGAAGTGTTGTAAGAAATTTCTACATTCTTCTAGAATCTATTTATTACATTTCACCTAAAAACCACCTTTTTACTCATCAACAAGTACTGTTTTGAAGTGTTGTAAAGTCTTGTAACAAGCTTTCACGCTTTTCTAAGCACATTTTCACTATTTACACCTTTCTCATGCTTTATTTTTCCCCTTTATACCCTCATAAGTTGTAATTAAGTGTATTTTTGAATAATACCCCAAAAAATAACATTAAATACAACATTTTTCCTGAAACTTATTTTTAGGTCCTAGGTGGGACCCATTCACCATGGGTGGAAAATGAGTCCCCCTTGGCCCCAAATTCAAAATATTTCAAATTTCCTTTAGGGATTTTATTCAAAATCACTTGATGTCAGCCTGTGATGAGGTATGAATGCATACTAAGGCACAAGAATTGTATAAATAAGTGATTTTCACCTCATTTTACATCTCTCCCATAATCTCCTAAGTCATTCAAGCAATCTCAAGCATTCAAGCATTTTACAACATCAATTCAAGCACTTTGAAGCAGCCATTAACTCTACTTCAAATTTGCAACATCAAGGGTTAGGTGAGTTCATAGCATTTGCATGTTATTACTTTACCTTTCTCTTGCATTTCATTATCTTTTCAAGGGTTTAATTACCAAAAGTGGGGTTTGACCAAGGCAAACCCCTATTCACTAACCCCTAATCATTTTTCCCCTATTGCTTGTTTGTTTGTAGCCCTTTGTTTGTATATTTGATGGGTTATTAGGTGTTGAAGATTTATTTTCATGTCAACTAGGTCCTTCAAGTTAGCTTAAGTCAATTTCAAGGTTGGAGAGAGTTATTTGTCCATTTTCTGTAAATTTGACTTCGACAACCTAACAAGTAGACATTTCAAGATCTGGTGTTGCAGAGTTGTCTCCTAGTTTTTCAAAAATTTGGGAGAGGACTAATTCACCGCCTATGGTGAATGAGTCCCACCTTAGGACTAGAAACTTAAGTTTTGTCATATTTCAGATCTCAATAGATAGAATTCAGCTCCTAACAGTTTTTCACTAGTAGGTGGACCGATTTGCCACCCTGGGTGAATGAGTCCCATTATGAAAAATAAGTGAATTTCATCAGCATCCAAAACACTCCATAATCCTCACATTTCATCCAGGTGCACTCATATTCATCTTGTACTTTATGTTTTGCATAATTTCTTCATTTACATAGTTTTTTGCATATCACAATGTGTTTTCAAACATAGTTATAATTGCACTTTTGCATTCATTTTCAGTCATTTAGATTAATTAATTGCATTTATCTAACTTGATTCACATTAAACAACATTACATACATCCTAATTTGAGTGATTCATACGCATTTTTGGACCCTATCTCTCTCATTTTAGGTGAAAAACCCTAGAAGTGCAAAAGTAGCCATTAGGGTCCCAAAAATCTATGTTTCAAGCATGTGGAAAGGAGACGTTAGACCACCATCACAATTTTTTCATTAGAAATAGTGTTGGAGGGATGGTGTCCCACAAGCAACAATCCTCATAAGCGGACCCCCAACGAGCTCACGGACCTTGCTTATGTGTTAGCAGCTTTGAAGCTTTGACAAGGGAAAAGTCCCCTATGGAACCCCCATGCAGAAGAACGCAAGTGCAAGGGTGTTAGGGAACAAAAATAGGGAAGAATCCCCCTACAAGTGGCCACTTGAATAGACTAGTTTGTAAACATCTTCGACTTGTTCATTTGGTGTTAGGAAAATTTGAGACAACAATGGGAAAGTCAGATTCCACATGGAAAATGAAAGGGATGTCTCCATCGCTAGCCAATGACATTCAAACAATAGTGAGACACATAGAGCAGCTTGCAAGGGATAGCACACAAATAGTTTGGACTTGGTGAAAGTTTTGAGCACTCAGCAAAAAAGGAGACAACAAGACTCGCGATGCAGAAGGCAGTCAAGATTTGACTAATTACAAAGAGAAGATGGTGGTCTGCAAGCAGACATCTACATGGCCACTCCTACATCAGATAAAGACTTAACCCTTTTTCTAAGGGTTTCCCTAGTTTGATTGGAATGGAAGTGATAAGGGTGCGGGTCACAAGGGTGGCTATGAAATTATCAGGTTCTACACGAGTTTAAGGGCACAATTTGAGTGATTTCATGAGATTTTCAAAGTGCTAGGAGTGGATTTTATGTGGGAAAAAATAGTTGTAAGAGTTGTCGAGCAATTTAAGGTTTTATTTTGATATTTTACAATCAATTCACAAACCCTAGTTAAGCAAAAGCATGCATTTCAAAATTTCAAAGGCTAGCACACTTGAGAACAATGCAAGAATCTAACAAAGACTTTGATTTATGTCCACCAAGAGGCAATGTGGGTGCGAGCTCCTCGTTTTTCATTCCTCTTTGAAATTTTAAAATGCACCAGTGGAAATGATAGGTTTGGGCATATATTTATAGACAAAATCACATTTATGGCCCACAATTAATGTTGGGTATGGAGGTAGGCTAGGTAGCTAGAGTTGTGGAGACCTGATGTGGTGCAACCGTCAGACAGTAGGGAGAGATGTGGGTCATGCAGTGCAGGAGGCCCCCTGGACTTCACCACTAGCTAATGGCTAGGAAATGATAGTGGCCCGCAACAAGAAACCTACAAATGCAGGTCTGCTAGGCTCCATGAACGTCATGGCAAAGGACAAAGGGAAGTCCACAAGAAAACTTTTGCAAAAGCCAAAGACTTAGGAAATTTTGAGGTGATGAATTTTGTCAAAGGGAAATTAGTGATTTTAAGGCATGTGACCAACTTACGCTCAAGGATAGGGACACGTAATGTGGGGTGGGAGAAAAATGACCTGACGGGTGAAATAAAGGGGGTCCCTGCCTTTGGCAGGGTGTGTGTGAAAAAAATGCACAACAAATGGAAACTCACTAGGGAAATGCTCTAGAGCATTTCGATGACAAACTAGAATCACGAACCTAGAATCTCTAGTCTCGACCTTCACACTAGGACAATCAAACTGAACACTCAACCAAAGGATCAAAAACACTAGTTAATCCAACCATCTATATACTAAAAATCCAAGTGTCTGTAGATGCGTTCATTCCCATCCTTAAGTCCTTATAGGGACCCAAGCTTTGTCAAGTTAAGCTACATTATTTATTCTAACTCCAAAATCATCTAGGACATTGCCTCGCTGCCAGTCAGGCATCCATAGCCACAATGAGGCTATCATTATGATTCTCTTGAATATTTCTCTATTGTCGGTTGGGTGTCCATAGCCTCAGTAGAGTTGTTTGTATCCTCTTGAAGGTTGAATTTCTTTCTTTTTATTTTCATCATTTTCTTTTGTTCATTTATTTTGATTTTTCTCTTTCTCTTTTCTCTTTTCATTTCAACCTGCAAGCATTGAATCCTACACTCAGGACTAAGAATCGCAGTGGTGCTGAAGTAGAATTTTGAATTTTTCACTTAACTCAACTTTGCAAAAGGACCTATAGAAAGCTCAAGATTCTTAAAGTGTGTGAGATATATAAGATTTCATAATACATCAGAATAAAATCAACCAACAACCTATCCTCTTTGAATCAAACATTCATGTCACTTGGCACTAACAAAAGACATTCACCATCCACTCTGAAAACTTCATTAAATTTTATCAAATAAATACTTAGAATAACCCCAGGCAATAAAAATGGTTGTTCTATATGCAAACATGCCCGACAGCGAGAAAAAGAGATCTCGCACAACAAAGTGGAAGCAAAGCAAAAGTGAACAAAAAGAAAACTAACCTAAAGCAACAACCTAAACTAACCAAAGTAAGAAAGCAAGAGCAAATAGTAAGGAAACTACTCTAAAGCAATCTAATATATGGAAAACCAACTAACCTAGCAAAAGCAGGAGAGTGAAAGTATATACACGGACATCTACACTATTTGAACCAAATTATGTACAAAGAGATTTACAAAGAACCACATTCAAATGAGATGAACTGACACTCATGCCTTTAAGACTTTCTAATGCATGCACAAGCAGATGAGTGATTGTTACATTCCTAAGCAAGGTGAATTCATCCTTATATTCAGAAAAATGAGTCTCAATATTGCAACATTTACATTCAATAACACATTTAGGAAAAATCAATAATTGAGGTGGTTCATGAAACCCGTGGTCAATCCACAAACAAGTTTATCTTCCCTCATCCCCATAATCAAAATAATGAACATAGCTATGATTATTCATGGGAGTAAGGAAAGATAGAACCTAGATTTCATCTTGTGAAGGTGGAAATGTTTGATAGCCGAGAACGTGAACCACATGATTGGTTGTTGCATTGGTAGCCTCCGATGGACGTAATGGATGGTGCAACATCCCTCTTACATTACAAATTTTCAAATCACAATCAAATTGATCAAGTAGTAGATATTGTGAAGAAAAAATTTCAAATGCAAGGAACCTTGTACCTAGTTTTGAATTTCTATAAGGCTGAGAAAGTGATTCAACCAAACTTCCTTCCAAGATCCTAGTGGGATTCACAACCTCCATCGGTTGTTCTTCTAGGAGATACACTTCATATCATTGATTCCTCGTAGTCCAATACCCCACTTGATTGTTGTCCTCAAAAGGCAATATGATGTCCCATTTAATTTCCCTCATGCTGACTTCAATTTATTTATGGTTCATGTCATATAAATATGATATGGATGAATCTATCCAATTGCAATCCTCAAAATATACAGGAATATTAGCAATGGTCAAGGAAGAAAGACTCCTAGTTGCATACTATAGTTGGAAAGGTATATCATCTTTATGAACAGCCACCAAGACATCCTTGCCTTGGTCCTCCTCTCCTTGTCATTCATGTGGCTCACCAAAATGTTCACTTGTTTCCTCTTTTTCATTTTCATTGTAGGTGGAAATGGAGTCCCTTTCCCAATCTAAGAGCTCTAATGTTCCACCATCTAGAGGTTTGGGTAATATATATTCATCACCATCCACATCTAAGATGTACTCTTCTTCAATGTCACTATACCTTTGTGGCACAATTCCAAGTGGAAATAAGTCAACAAGGAACACTAGTTCATGAAGGGGATTGAGGTATGACATATGATTCCCCTCTGAAATTCCTCCATAAAGCCTATCATCCATAGTGTATAGATGCTCTACAAGAGGGGAAAACTCTTGATAGTTGATGAATAGCTCTCCTATGTGATCTGCCTTATCATCCAGATGTTTGAGATATATCATTCTCCTCTGTCCCTATCCCAACACCCTCTTGAGGGTTTCTTTTAGCTAAGTTGTCACTTGATTTTGGATCTTGGACTTCTGGCTCAATCCTTAAAACAACTACAAGAGGTTGGGAACTTGGTTGCTCCACTTGTTCTTTAACTTGCTTAATGGCCTCTTGGCATAGCTCGCATGTGAACTCAGAATGTGTTGAATCATGGAGCCTACACCAACCCGGCAGCAACAAAACCTCAAAATCCACTTGGTCTCTTATCTTTTATTGATCCCTTATGAGTCTTGAGATGAGTTCATTATATCTTTCCACCACTGGATCTTCATTAGCACCTAGGAAGGAAGTTGGATGGTGGACTGCCTCCACTTGTAGTTGTTCCCACTCCTCTATATCTTCCTTTTCATAAATTTTATTTCCTTCATCCATGGAGAAGGGGTCTTCTAATCCTCTTTCACTTGAGTTTTCATCATTATTTGTTTTTGTCCAAAGGCTTTTGGCCTCATCCTTTTGACTTTTAGTATTTCCGCTGGTTGTCCCAACACTTGTTTCTACAAAATTTCTTCATTCAAATTCAGTGTGTTGTCCTCCAATTTTTGATTGCTTTTCTACTTGAGTAGATTATTCCTCTTCATTGAGAGTTGGTTTCTCTATCTTGTTCAAACAGCTCCTAGCTTGGGCAGTAATTTATGCACATGAAGGGCAAGTGAATTTTGAATGAGGGGCATTATGAACCCTACACCATCTAGACATCAACACCTCTTCTAGTCTTAATTCATCCTTGAATTCCAAGTGTTCTTAGATCAACTCCTTGAAGGCTTTGGCTGCCATGTTACCAAATTATTCTTTTGGATCTGCAAGAGCTAAGGGTTGGTATATTTCCCAAAAGGGGATCTCTCTTTGCAAAACCATTTCAATCTTGCCCAAGAATATCAAACATTCCATTTCAATGTGCCTGCATGTGTTATGAATTATGCATTTGTCTGTCAATGCAAAGCGCTCCAATCGCTTCTTCAATATCCTACTTAAATCTTCTTGCAGTTGAGTAATGTTGACTTGAAGTTGTTACTCCATCACAACTCAGATCTTGTTTTCCTCCAAAAAAATTCTAATTTTAAAATTCCAACATATGATGAGATCTTCTCTATCTCAGATTTTACTTGAAAGTGCTTACAACTTCCAGCATTGTAGCCTTTAGCTCAACCATGCCCTCCTTCTAGCACCAATTTTGTTGATGTGTTTTTTTGCACCTTCTCAACATAGGAAGCTCAAAAGTATGATATCTCTCTTGAAAGGTAATTTCAGCAACTGAGTTTTAAAAATCACCCCAAGATCTCTCGGGTCTCAAGTCATGACAATGCTTGGAATAATTTATTTGGTTGATGTGATTTGTTGGTAATCACAAGGAGGCCTTTATGGTTCATAAAGCATGGGAAGTTGGGTCTGCAAATGGAGTTATAAAGTGCTGGAAATGAATGAACAATGGCTGCCCACTCAGAACATCAAGTTGAAACCCACTTCAATCACCAATTTTGACATTGTAATGGTGTTTGGAATCATACTCTAACAAAGGACTAAAATAAATGGAAAAAGAGTAAAGGGTGAAGAGAACTATTCTAAATCTAAGCTATGAATGAATAGTAACAATGGAGGATGCTACAGTAGATAGACTCCCATAAAACTAAGTATTTTTTGACCAAGAGGAACCTACAACTACACAAAACCAGTGCAATCTTCTAAGGCCTGTAGATTTTTAGATTGTTCATTCACTTCATGAACATGCAATTGAACTAAAATGAAGCATATGAATTAGCTTAGAATATCTTTGCAAAGTGATTCATCATAAACAAACCACAAAAAGAATGAGCTAGATGTGCATCCAATATTGTAACAACATACCATTAAATACATTCAAGAAACTAAAACTAAAACTAACATGGAAGTTGAATCATGCATGCAAAATGAGCAAGCTCAAAGAATACACCCAAAATAATGCAATGCTTCCTTCTATTGTTGCAAAATTCCCTTTACAACAATTCACCACTACTTACAAATGAGGAGCAAGCCCCTATTTATAGTTTTCCAAAAGTGAAATGAATGGCCATAATCCATTTAGAATCAATGGCCCAAATTTGTTATAGCTTAGGGTTTCACCTCCCCCAATATTTCACAATATAAAAAAATGGACTATTTTTTCCTCTTCTCTATTTTTTCTTGTATCATATCTTGTCTTTTAGTTAGTGTAGTTATTTTGTCATTTAGCTTCCTCTTTCACTGTAGCTTTAAATTGTTGAAATCTGCCTTTTTGTTGATGTGTTTACAACATTTCTTCATCCAATCAAGTGAATCTTCTTGGGAATTTGTGTCACTAAGAAGCAAATATGTTTCCCTTGATCCTGATGGAAAAATATTAACAATAATTATCATTTGGTGAGGGATAAAATAGCTCCCTCTTGTTCCAATTTCTAGCAGACAGTTATTTGATTCTTTGACACTAACTTCCTGCAGACTTGGCATGTGGCATGTAGGTCCCTCTTTTATATTGCACTCTTTATGATTTCACCTCCTTTTCTCTTTAGACCAATATTTGAGTTAAACTCCCCCCATTTGACAGTGCCTCTTGGTAGCAGCATTGTAATCAAATTTCTTGATAACCTCAAAGGTGTGGCATGACCTAAGAAATTAGGTCTATTGATATCAATCGTATTCACCTTGAATTTAGAAGCCCTCTTTCTAGAACCAATTTTGTTGATGGGTGCTAGGAGGAGAGGAAAGCATAAAATTAATGATGACTGGAGCAATGTGTTCTTCCCTCGTTTGGCCCTCCTTCTCTTTTGATGGCTTTCTCAATAGGCCTCCCTGATGGACTCGCAGTAGGCTCCATAAATCCTACATGCAAAAGACGCAATAAGTGTGTTCGTGTGTAAATTAGAGAAAATGCTAGTTGAACCTTGAAAATTGAGCATTAGATTCATTCATACATTCTTAAAAGATCATAAAATTTATCATTGTTCATCACTCAAAGTTCGTTTGGATCATTTAGGCTAATGTAGGTTCAGCAGTGTGAGCTGGAAGCCATCAAAATTAAGGTAGTGAGAAAATGGCTTCAGGGCTATGGAGACCTGTAGGCGGCCACCCATAGTAAAAGTTTTGCATAGGTGAGTTGGTGATCAAATTTCTAATGAGGTAATTAGGCACATGTGGAATTGACCAATGAGGTACCCACAGTCGTTAAATTAGGCTATGATGCATTTGCAAGTTTGGAGTATGCATGAGCAGGGAGGTCAAAGGACATTTGGAGCTCTATCGTTAAGTAGCAACCTTTGGGGGATGGCAACCCACATGCAGAGGTCTACACTACAAGGAATTTGGGCACCTTAGATGTTAAGCATTCAATTCTTTGAAGTTTGACCATTTAGGGGATGCAGAAGGGAGATGTCAAACCATCATCACAAGTTTGTTGTAACAATGTTGGAGGTACAGTGGCCCACAAACAGTGGTTCGCATAAGTGAACCCGCAATGAGCTCACAAACCTTGCTTATGTGTTAGCGGCTTTGAATTTTTGACAAGGGAAAACTCCCCCGTGGAACCCACTATGCTAAAGGACATAGATGCAAGGGTGTTAGGAAATAGCGGTAGGGAAGTAGCCCCCCACAAGTGGCCACGTACATAGACAAGTCCACAAATATCTTTGGCTTTGTCATTTGGTGTTAGGAAAGTTTGAGACATCGGTGAGAAATTTGTACTCCACATGGCGGATGAAAGGGATGTCTCTACCGCTAGCCAACGACATTCGAACAATGGTGATCCGCACACAATGGCCCGCAAGGGACAGCCCACAGATGATTTGGACTTGGTGAAAGTTTTGAGTGCTCAGTGGCAAAGGAAATGATGGGACCCACGATGCAGAAGGTGGTTGAGATTTGACTAACAATGAAGAGAAGGTGGCAGTCTGCAAGAAGACATCTGAATGGCCACTCCCACATGGGATAAAGACTTAACCCTTTTTCTGATGGTTTCCCTAGTTTGACCATAGCAATAGTGACAAGGGTGTGGGCCACAAGGGTGGCTATGTTGTGTGAAGAATGGAAAATAAATTGTTGGGTTCCACATGACTTTAAGGGCATAGTTTGATTGATTTCACAAGAGTTTCAAAGTGACAGGAGTGAAATTTTATGCAGGACCAATAGTTGCGAGATTCGTCGAGCGATTTAAGGTTTTTCTTCAAGATTTTACCATTAATTCACAAACCCTAGTTACAAAAAAGCACACATTTCAAAATTTCAAAGGTTAGCGCACTTGAGAATAGCGTAAGAGTCCAACAAAGACTCTGATTTTGATCCACCAAGAGATGATGTGGGTCCAAGCTCCTCCTTTTTCATTCATCCTCTTTTTAATTTTAAAATGCACCGATGAAAATGATAGGTTTGGGCACATATTTATAGGAAAAATCACATTTATGGCTCGTAATTAATGTTGTATATGGAGGTAGGTGAGGTAGCTAGAGCTGCAGAGACCCAATGCGGTGTACCTGTCAGATGGTAGGGATAGATGTGGGTCACACAGTGCGGGAGGCCCCCTGGACTTTGCCACTAGCTAGCAGCTAGAACATGACGGCAGCCCACAACAAGAAACCCACAAATATGGGTCCATTGGGATCCACAGACGTCGAGGAAAAGGACTAAGGGAAGTCTACAAGAAAACCTCCACAAAATCCAAAGACTTAGGAAAATGTGAGGTGATGAATTTTTTCAAAGGGAAATTAGTTATTTTAAGGAATGTGATCAACTTAGGCTCAGGGATAGGGACACGTAAAGTGGGGCGGGAGCAAAAATGACTCGGCGGATGAAAGAAAGGGGGTCCCTACCTTTGGTAGGGTATGTGCGCAAAACATGCACAACAAGGACCATGTCTTTGAGCGGATCCATCCATGCCACTCCTCATATGTCTTCATTATTTCTTTGTTATTTTTTTTATATTTTGGATATCTAAATATTAATGCTAATAGACATATGTATATGTCAAAATTTTGTTAACATGGTGAATGCAGATCTCAATCTAGGATTACTTCATTAGGAAAAACGTTTAGGTTGAAAACAAGAAACTCTAACCCTCATCAAAAAGTGAATTCTAGGGAAAGGTCAAGTAAGGGACATTGCAGTGGTATTAGAGCATCTTTTCTACCATCCTATGTCTACTTGATCTAGTTTCTTGTGTGTTTGAGGTACTTGTTTGTCTACTTTAGCTACTTGCCTACTTTCTTGCTTGCATGAAGTACTTGTTTTCTTACTTAAGCTACTTGTTTTCCTACTTGAGCTACCTGCCTGCTTGGTTGAGCTACCTAGTTGTCTGCTTTAATTTCTAATTCAATTTTATTTTAAATTATATTGATTCACAAACTCCAACTCATGAGTTTGAGATTTATGGAGAAATAGTAGCACTTAAGAATATCAGTCAATATATAATCCTCATAGCTAGAATATCCATCACTTGGGTTAGAAATTCCAACTCCCATTAAAGCTAATATCATCACCACAAGAAGCAACATCTTAAAATTACCCATCTTAGATTATGATTGCTTGAGGGAAAGCAATCTTGGGTGGGGTGTACTATCATGTCCCCGAAATTGTAAAGCTAATTTTTAGATATTGAAAAAAACAAATAGCCAAACCAAATAAATATCAAAATACAAATACAAGTAATTGCCATTTAAACATCATTATTATAATTATCAAGATAAATTTATAATTATAATTATTAGAATCCTAAATATTATCAAGAAGCTAATCTTTCACAAACTAAACAAAAAGAGATATGACTATAATTATCATTAGTAATATTAATTAAAATCATTGTAAATGTCATAAAATAAACAAACAGATATTAAAAATAATAATAAGTAAATTAAAATAAATAGCAATATAGATATTAAAAATATAAATATTGACAATCTAAATATTATTATAATCATTATAATATATAAATATAAATAATTAATACTTTAATATAAAATAAGGGACTGATCAAGGACAAAGACTATGGTAGTTATAAAGGGAGCAAATAACATACATAGGAAATGACTATTAATAAATTATAAATCCTATCCTAAAAGAAGGAAATAGAATTCATAATGGGTAGCAATGGTTGACCATTCAAGGCAACGATTAACAAAAGTGGGCACATATTTATAAAGGAGATCTTCCAAGTTTAAAGAGGAGAAAAGAGATATAAAAAAGGAAGCAAATAGAATATAGGAGAGAGTAGAAATCACATTCTATAAGAGCTAGCAATCAAGCGTATGGAGAAATAATAAATAAAAATATATGAATTAGTCTAAACAACAATTATAAAAAGGATGTTTACTAAACAAATATTCATGACTCTATGAAAGCTTATGTCTATTAGGAGACATATCATTTCAAGGAATAAGTAAATATATAAGATCGATTAGGAGAATATAAGGAAATGGAGAATAATATGGGAAAACGTTGAGGAATACGATCTACATTCAAAATGACATCATAGTGATATAATCTATGATTGATGTGCATTGGAATATAGAGCCATTTAATATGTATATATTATTTATTAGGCATACAAGTTGAAGGAAGACAATTAAGGAATAAGGAGGCAAGAAAAGACTAAGTAGATTAGGTGATATATCCACTTAGAAATAATATTTAGAATATTTTGAATCTAAGAAACAACTATTGCTAATTTGATTATTGGTGTAATGCTTTCTTTAGTATTAACCTAATGATAATGATGTTGATATTGACTTAAAGAATTAGTAATAAATGTAAATGTATTTGACTGCTAAAATTTGTCTTCTTTGTGCTTGAAAACTACTAGGGAGGAAGGGCCTGAGAAAATTGGTGCCTAAAAACCCACTTAAGGTTTTTCCCCTATGACCCAAGACAGGGATTGTCATGGAGGGGTGGCAAGTCCACCTAAGGTTCCGCTAATCCCAAGGAAAGGGTTGGGCCATGCAAGGGTGGGGGTCCCACCTAATATTCCACTATGGCCATGGAGGGGGAGTAGGCCTAGGCCACTTACAAGCTTCATTGGCTTCCCCCAGTAGGTCATGTGTTTTCTGAGGAGATTTCATTGGTGGAGAATGTAGTTACAAGTCCCCTAGAGTGGAAGGTTGTAGGTTACAACCCCTTGAACTTAGCCATGGACTTCAGAAGGATCTATCCACATGGATAGAGAATGCAGTTACAAGTTGCTAATAAGGGAGGGTTGTAGGTTACCACCTTTTTACTAGGTACCATGGCTTCGAGTGGATCCGTCCATGCCACTCCTCATCTATCTTCATTATTGCTTTGTTATTTTTTATATATTTTGGATATCTAAATATTAATGCTAATAGATATATGTATATGTGGAAATGTTGTTAACATGGTGAATGCATATCTCAATCTAGGATTACTTCATTAGGAAAAACGTTCCTTTGGAAAGAAGAAACCCTAACCCTAATCAACAAGTGAATTATAGGGAAAGGTCGGGTAAGGGACATTACATATATGTAGATATAAGAATTAGGCCTTGGAAAATTTATCTTAAGTTGTGGGCATGATTGTAACCTTAGGTAGGAAGGGTTGGTACATAGATGAATAAGAGACATAAGTTTGTAACATAAGGTCTCAATAATGGGCGATAGGTAGTCAATGTGTGAATATAACAAAAGTGCAGACATGTTACCAAGACTTAGGGTTTTTAAGGTTTTAGATCTAAATAAAGGGTTGTAGTAGTATTTATAATAAACCATAACAAGATTATATCCATTGTAAAGTTGAAGACATGGGAAAAATAGTAGGAGCCAAAAAAAATTCAAAAAGTAGTATCAGTGGCTCTAGTTGGGGATGCTTACTTCATAGAAGTAAGGTGAGAAACCAAAAAAGACCAAGAAAATCAAAGCAGAGAAAAAACCAAGAAAAATCCAAAAAAAAGAGACTATACAATATAATACACATGATACATTGTGCATGGAGAAAACATATTTCAAGAGAAATATGGATTCAAGAGCTATCCAAATATGGTCTAGAGAAAAAAAACCAAAGCAGAGAAAAAACCAAGCAAGACCAAAAACTACCAAGAAAATCAAAGCAAACCAAAAAAGGACTAATAAAGGCAAAGTAGAGAAAAAACCAAGAAAAATCTAAACAAAAGAGAAGAAGGCCAAAAAAGACCAAGAAAACCAAAGCAAAGAAAAAACCAAGCAAAATCCAAACAAAAGAGATTGTATAATATAATACGCATGATACATTGTGCATGGAGAAAACATATTTCATGAGAAATATGTATTCAAGAGCTTTCCAGATATGGTGTAGATAAATTTCCCAAGTGTGATGTTGATCAGATATGGTCTGAGCCAAAGAGCATCAAATTTCCCATGCTTTCCTTTATCTTGAGCTCTTACATTCCATAGAAGCACCATATCATTTACTTAAAACTTTATTGCAACAACTATATTAACAAGCAAATGCTTGACCTAATACTAAAACTTTATTTTTTTTATGTTTCATTCTCCTTGTCTCATCTAGTTGAGGGAGTTGGTTGATTCTATTCACCATTGCATCATAGATGTCTTCATCATGCTCTTGTACAAACTTGTATACCTACAGTAAATTATTGATAGGAATTCTAGCTTCTAGGCCATAAACTAGTTCAAATGGAGATTGACTAGTGGTATTCTTTATTTTCAATCTATCAACTCACAAGGCTAACCTAAGATTTGATTCCTAAGCCTTTTTGTTCCTCTCAATCACCCTTTTAATAATTTTCATCAAGTTTTTATTGCTCGACTATGCTTGTACATTCTTTGTGGATGATATTGGGATGCATAGGAGAGATTTATACCATATTGACTACAAAAAATTGTGAACTCATCATACTTGAATTAAATTGCATAATCAACCACTATCTTCACTAGCACTCCA
The DNA here is from genome assembly GCA_007258455.2 of Sequoia sempervirens. Lineage (NCBI taxonomy): Eukaryota > Viridiplantae > Streptophyta > Pinopsida > Cupressales > Cupressaceae > Sequoia > Sequoia sempervirens. The sequence goes on along the minus strand of VDFB02353493.1, from coordinate 176,179,930 downwards.
AATCTGGTGAAAATATTGTTCATAAAAAAATCTTTCACAACTTTGTGTGTAGCTTTCCTTATAAGGATAGATTTTATCCACTTAGTAAAATAGTCAGTGGCTACAAGGATTCAACTATGACTACCACTTGAATTCAAAGAAATTTCTCCTATAAAATAAATACCCCACTATTGGAACAAAGCTTCTATAGATATTGGTCTCAAAGGAAAGTTTCCAAAGAATTTCAACTTTCCTAAAAACTTTTGGCATGCATCACTTTCTAACCAATTTGTGTGCATTTGTGAAAACTTTGGGTCACCAATAACCTAATCTGAAGAATTTTTTAGCTTTATTCTTTGCCATGTTATGGCCTCCAGATACACCATTATGCATCTCATTCAAAATTTCAGATGCTTTGTCTTCATTAACACATTTGAGCAGGATACCATCTTTGTGCCTCCACTAGAGCTCATTCTCTATGATAACATATTTAATAGCATGCAACTTTAGTGTACTCTTCTAATTTGTATTCATTTTATCAGGACATGACATATTTAGTAAGTAGAACACAACATCTCTATACCAATGATATGATTTCATGTCCCAATCTAGGGATGACATGTCTGTCTCAACATTATTTGTTTGGTCAGTGTCAAGATTTGACTCAGCCATGAGTTTCGCTAACCCATGCCCTCTGACTAATTTTGTGATCTAGATATCAATATTAAACTCTTGAATTTTTTTAAGCCACCTACATCTCCTTCTAGTCACCTATTGTTGTATAAAAATATCCTTAACTGTAGCATTTGGAACATATGCAATAATAGTTTATCCTACTAAATAAGACCTGAAATTCTTAATTACTTTAACTAATGCATATGCTTGTTTCTCTACCACATCATATTTAAGCTCAACTGTTTGCAAGGTCTTGCTAAAAAATGAAATGGGTTGTTCAAATCCTTCATTATTTTTCTACAATATAACTATAGCAATGTTATGGAATGATGCAAAGGAAAATAATTGAAATGGATTTGAGAAGTCAGGAGAATTCAACACGTGAACCTTCTTTATTATTTCCTTTATGTTTTGAAAAGCCTTAGCTGGCTCTTCATTCCAAACCAAAAATTCCCCTTTAGCATTTTTGAAATGGACCTTGTAGTTTCTACAAAGTTAGTCACAAATCTCCTCAAAAATTTCACTTAGCAAAAGAAAGACTGTATGCCTTTTACAATGTTTGGTTGAGGGATCTTCTCTATAGATATAACTCTTTTTGGATCAATTATGACCCCTTCTTTAGACACAATGTGACCTAACAATTTTCCTCTTGTCTCTCCAAATACACATTTTTAGGGTTCATAGAAATACCATACTCCAAAGCCCTACCAAAAATATTCTCAAGATGCATGCAGTGATCTTCTTTATTGGAATATGTTGTTAGGTCATCCTATTGGAAATGTTGTCATGAATGTCAAAGCAAATGAATAAAACTATTTTCATTGATGTCAAAGGTGTATGGATGAGATAATTAGAAAGATAGATTTCCATTGATATCAAAGATGTAAAATACAAGGTTTAAGTGGTGATATTAGTGATATTGAAGTAGTAGATGTTGTGTTAGAAATGGAACAAAAGAAGAAGAAAAAGAGATTGCAAAAGAAAAAGAGATTGAAGATAGTATTAATACAAATGATAAATTCAGAAGTGATGAAGAAGATGATTCAAAATTCGATAGAGGATAAAGTAAATAATGATGCTTCTATGATGATAAAAGAAACCATTGATGATAAATTTTAATTGAAGTTAAAAGAGAGTTAGATTATTGGATGTCTTATTACGACAGTGTTGAATTTGTATGGCCAACTCCTTTCCATGTTTTAGAGAATGAAATTGGATTATATTAATTTTTACTAAAAGGGAAGTAAATTCAAGTTAATTATCTCATGTTGGCTCAGTATGGAAGAGAAACAAAAATAATATTATATGGGCTAACTTTATGAAGAAAAAAGTAGTGATTGGCAAAAGAATAATAAAATAAATTTAAAGGCAAGTGACTATATTCATTAAAGGCATATACATATATTTAGATGATTTTAGGAGAAATGACTAGATATGGAGGGTCAGATTTCTAATGACAGCAAATAACAATGATCATTAAAGATAAATGCAATGCTCCCATATGGTTTGAAAGGAAACAACTAATGAATATTAATATTAGCAAGGATTACAATAAAAACTAAATAAGAAAACAACTGACTCTACATGTGCACATTTTTAAAAGTGGTTTAAAATTAAAACAAGCATGTGTACTAGAAGGGGTGCAAGGGTTACGTTGATAGAAAAATATAACACCATGTTTCCCTTTGTGATGAATCTCGATTTGTAAGAGAAAAACAAAAGACATTAGAAACAATATTCAAAAGGGCTAGTTGTTTCAAAAGACTTGGTGTTACAAGAATTTTCTCATATGAAAAATGATTTGAACTTTGCTATATTTTTCTTTTCTTGGGCCAACAAACAACTAGGGTATATACATGGTACTGAAGCTTATAATGTAGTGTTGAATATTCTAGGAAAGCATAAGTGTTTTTTGATAATGTGGAAGTTAGTGGTTTTTGTCACTTTCTTAGGATTTTCCCTTGTTGTCGGCCATTCTAATGTCAGCATCATCAATAATCCATGATGGCCACATCAATGACACAATGGACTATTTTGGCGCCATGTTGGTATCTCTGGAAGTTGGGTTTCTCGACGAGGGTTTGGCCATGGCTACACATGTGATGGAGCACATCTTCATGACTCCCAATATTCAAACATGGGTTGCGGCTTTTCACGGAAAAGGCTTAGTGGAGGACAAGCTACAACACCTTCCGAGTAAGCGTGGATTCAGTGGCACAGGCATTGAAAAATATTTTTGTGCACTACAACTGTTTGTGTTATGAAAGAAGAGTATAAATAGTCAAAACCACAAAACCAATGCACAAACATAACCCCTCTTTGGTCACAGATGAAACTTCTAGTATAGTGATAAGAAGATATGCAACTACCCACATGGTAGAAAGAGCAATCGAAAAATTCTACAAGTGGACATAATTTGGCCTAAAACTCTACACCAGAATTTCAAGTTCTTCTAGATACTCTCTGCAAAGCTAGACATGTCCAATAAGCAAAGGCTTTGTTTAATCTAAAGCAGAAGGGTGTTGGCAAGAAGTTAAGTCCACCTTTTAGCCAAAAAGTGGGTGTTTTCCCTGATTTTCAAAATTTGACACATTTGACCTTAAAATTTAAAGCACTTAGAGATGGAATCTTCAAAAAAATCATTCATCATAAAATGTAGTACTCAAAGTCTAGTTTCCAAATATGTAATTTATTTCAATACCCAGATGCTACAAATTGATTTTCAATAGGTGTTTCTAAAAACCACTCTTTAAAAGTCACTTTTTTTTACCATACCATGCACGTGTACGCCATCCATATTTTGACCTAAATTATTTTATTTTTCTAAATCCTTTTGGGAAAATATTTGAAACTCACTGAAGCATGTTGTCGATATTTTTTTGTAACTTTTTATTGAATATTTTTTAAAAAAAAATTATTAGCCATATTTGTTGTTTTGAAAAATCATCGTGTATGTCACGCATAAGATTACCTAAACTTATCATTTTTTATTTTTTTAATTGAAAAGTATTTTTTGAAGTACATTTTCATGCAATCCATTTGTCAAAAAATTATGTTAATAAAAAGTTATTAAAATACTAAAAAAACCCTAACAATTCAAGTTTATGGACCTATTTCATTAGAAATTAATTGAAAAATTAAAAAAAATCTAATTGTAAAAAAAATTACATATTTAGAATCTACGTTGTCTCATCTATAATGGGTTTTAATTTTGTCAAAAACTTCTACAAAAAAGGTCTTCAGACATATGCCCAAAATCACAATTTTCTTGTGGCATTGTCAAGACCTTCAACTTGTAGGCCATTATAAAACAGGATCGTGTTTTTCAAAACAAGATCCCCTTTCTTAAAATTAAAAATAAAAATAAAAAATTATGTAATGGGTCATTAAAAAATGGGATCTTGTTTTAAAATACGTCATTTTTTAATGGCTTGATAAAAAACAAGAAAATGGGATTATGCTTTTTTAAAAACGGGATCCTATTTCTTAAGAATGGGATCTCATTTTTTAACGGTCCAATTTTTAGCAAGCCATTTTGAAATGAGATCCCATTTTCAGCTCAAGATCTCGTGTATAAAAAAATGGGATCCCATTTTCTTGAGGCTGATTTCAGATTTTCTCTAAGGAAAAAACTTCCACATTTTGTGGACTCATATTTATGCTTTTACCCAGAAGGAATATAAACTTGATATGAAAAGCAAGAAGATAATTCTCAAAGGATAGTGTGGTTTCCCAAATTTGAGGTACTCAAAGAGGTTCTGGAATGAGATGAACAAGAGGCAATGTAATCCCAATTTGATAACATACTCTACTTATATAAATGCTTTGGAAATGACTCAATATTAAGGGTAGCATGGACTGTCAAACAAGATGATATTTCTATTCACACCATCAGGCTGGTGATTCCTCAAAATATTCAACATTACATTATAAGCTTTAGTATCATGTCTATACCCTAGTTGTTTATTTGCCCAAGAAAAGAAAAACATAGTAGATTTCCAATCATTTTTCATATAAGAAAATTCCTGCAGCACCAAGTCCTTTGAAACAACTAGCCATTTTGAATATTGCTTCTAATATCTTTTGTTTTTCTCTCCTACAAATTGAAATTGGAGATCTTTGTGTATCAAACTAACCTTCTCCTTTAACATTTTTTTTTAATGATTTATAATACATAAATAAATGTATGCGAGATTTAAATTTAGGCTTTTTAATCAAATGTATTTTTGCTTATAGTTTGAATTTAGAGTTTTCCAGTAATGAAAGCCTGGTTAGGCTTATAGTAGCTGAAAAATTAAATATAGGGTTTTACAGTAATGAAGGCCTGGTTAAGCTTATTTCAGCTTACATGACTCAAATTTATTGCTGTCTTTATTGTCTTAATATATACTTGTGATAGGGTGAATTTGGGTGCTAGAATACGAATAGCAAGCAAGAGAATGAAAATAACACTAAAAACAACCTACACCTCAAGATTAGCCTAGTTGGATTCAATACAAAATAAAGATAACAAAATGGAACCTTTTACCTTGTGTTGAATCGATCATTTGGTTGGCCCTTCGATCTTTGGTGTTGTATGCTCCTTGGATGGCACAAGATGTAAGCTAGATGATGATATGAGGATGGATGAAAGTGGATGCAAGTGTGAAAAATGGTTAAGTATGGCTCCTAAAATTTTTTTGCAAGAGTTTGGCTACAATGAATGATTCCCCCCCAAAATGAGAGAAAAGAGGGGGTATTTATAGAGATTTTGGAACTCTCTAGGGAAATGGATGGTCAAGATTGAGCCACCACGATCAATATGTAGGGCTAAGGTGAGTTGAGAACTCACAAGCCCTCACATCTTGACATGTGGCATGTGATATGGCTTAAAAAGGGTGATGTGTACATGAGGTGGAAGGAAAGTACATGACATGGAGGTGGTACATAGTACCTTGGGATTGGGACAAGATCCTCTCATAAAGGAGGTACTTGTCCCTATGTGGGTGAGAGGACATGTGGGGAATTAAAAATTTCTCAAACATTCTCATGGGGATGAGAGAAGGAATTTAAAATTCTTTTAAATGCATTGGGGGATTAAATGTGAATTAAAAATTCACATGGAGAATGGAGTGCCTTATTCAAAAAGAGAGAGCTTTTAATGAAGTTGACTAAGGACACATTCCATAAATGATATCGGGATTAGGGATGACCTAATTAAGTGATTAAGGTTGTGCAAGTACTTGATTAGACTAATTAATGAATCATTAGAGGCAAGTGGGAAATTATGGAGGATGGGACCCTAATGATGATTAGAGGTGTGCACATCTTAATCATAAATTAATTATGACTAAGAAAGAGGGTTAGATTGCTAAGAGGGATTAGAGGCCAACTTGCAAAAGTTGGAGGATGTGACAATGAGAGAGAAAATAAGGAATTTTAAACATACATTTAAAATTCCAAAAGATAATATGACTAAATTAAATAAAGTGATGTATTTATTTAATTTAGAGAGGAAAGAGGGGAAAAGTATTTATTAGATTAAATACTTTGAGAGACCTTATGCAAGATACAAAATATTAATTAAATGAATGATTTAATTAATACCGGCAAAGAGAACGATTTAAATGAGCAAAGGGATGATTAAGGAAATGACTTTGACCATATGGAAGTGGTCAAATTTGGATGTCTACAATACTTATGGCCTACTCATCTAACCTTAAACTTTATTACCCTTGTTAAAGTCATTTCAAAATAAATTATCTTTATCGTTAGTGTCTAGAACTATATAATTTTAAAAATTCTAAAAATTTTGAATTACTCTTTCAACAATTAGGTACCATATCTATGAGAGTTAGGTTGTAGAGTGCTTATGGATTCAAATTCATGCCTACTATATCTAGGAGAGATTCAAACTTGCTGCCTTGCAGTCGAAGCTTTGTTACTTTCGAGAAAGATTTGAAAATTTTATCATCCTCTTTTCGTTCATTTGACCTCTTAAGGGTTTTTTTTGCAACTTTGTTGAAATATATGTTGTATGAAGCATGCGGAAAAATGACAAACCCCATACATAGAGCCGTCAATTTACTATGGACGGGAAAATGGAAAATTTTCTAGGAATCAATTCAGAAAGTTCTCGAAGAAGGCAGCCTGGAGCGAATCTCGAAACCTCCCAGTTGTCTATCAATTAATGCAAATAGAGCCATTGTTCCCACTTTTCCCTCAATAGACACCAACACAATTTTCATGCCAATTTTTTTATCAAATGACATTGTTGAATCTCGGACTCAAGATGTCAACTTGTTGCAGGATAAATTCGACATCCATAGACAAACTGGCATTCCAAATTTTTATGTCATTAACAATCAAGGAGCCTTGAAAATATCAACTAATGACAATGTCTCCAAAATCTACAATGCCTCGATTACTTCCAGATAGATCAATAGCTCCCCATCCTCAATTATCGCAATGAAGATATTGTAAATTTATATGCATTTATTGTAAAAAGATATAGATTTCATCATTTATTGCAATAGATAGATTTACTAGATTATTACTTTTTCTGACAAACAACTCGATTTCCCTATCAGATGAAAGAGGTCAAACAACCTGGTTTGGAGTGTGAGACAGGTATAGGCACAAAGCTCATACAATATATAGCCTATCAACTAATAAAATTAATAAATTTTATATAGGGGCCAACCCCTTTTTGGTCGCCCAAGGTAGTGTGAAGAGACACATTTAAAATGAATAGTTGCATCTATTGGAAAGGAAACATTGATTCATGAAGTCACCTATCTTTTTGAAAGTATATGTGGTGGTTGTGTAAGAAGCTATTGAATATCTTTCAAATTAAGTGCATATTTAAGGAGATCTATAGCAATCTTGAGCAATTTTTATAAGAGAATTTTTATAAGAGAGTTTATACCAAATTTGTGAGGAAGATAAAAAGTAGTATTACAGCAGATTGTTGAGGTAGATTTTTTAAGGTATATTGGATTGAACTTGAGAGACATTGTTGAGAAGATCTTAGAGGAATTATTGAATATTTAATAGAAAATATTTAAGAGAGAATTAGAGTAGATTTATGAGATCCTTTTTATTTCATTTTTTTAAAGATGATCAAGGAAAATCTAATCAGCATATTGGAGTAAGTTATAAGACAAATCAAGAGCAGGATTGTTATATTTCTTATCACAAACCATATGCTTGATTAGGAGAAAAATTTGGAGCATACAATATATCACCTTTGTATTAGATACATGAATAAGTTATAAGCAAATTTGTACAAGGGAATATATGAAGAACTGAGAAGGAAAATATATATATGAGCAAGATTGAGAATGAATCAATATCAATATTGAAAAATAAAATCATGGAGTGAATAAATGAAGAAGATTATTATAATTTCCATCATCTATTGAAGAGGAAACATACTAAGGGTGGAATCTTGTTTTGTTGTGGAATTTGGGGCTTCCTAAACAAGAGATTGGTGTCTCTAGCCAAGTGGATGCTTAGCTATGGGGGTCGGTTCCTCCAATAGATTGGTGACTACGAACTAAGGGGTTGGTGCCTCTAGTAGGTTGGTGTCTACAAATTCCTAGGTGGGAGTTGGTACTTCTAGTGGATTGGTGCTTACAAATTGAAGGTGGGATTTGGTGCTTCTAGTGGGTTGGTGCTCACAAATTGAATGAGGGGTTGGTGCCTCTAGAAATTGTAAAAATAATTTTAATAAAATCAATATTTTTGTCGTGGTTTTCTCTCATAAGATTTTCCACGTAAATATTGTGTGTTATTGTGTTTTTCTCATGTGCATGATTATTGATTTTGAGTAAATTATGTTATTGTTATTGATTAAGTTTTAGATATGGTATTAAATTTAAAAAATTAAAGATTGGTTTTTATACTTATTCACCCTCCTCTTAGTATAACCATGTACTTGTCACATCCTAGTAGAGCACCATGAAGATTTCAATGAAATCAAATAATTTCACATTCACTGCTCTTTGAAAAGTGGCTCTTGCATTTGTTAATAGACCAAAATGCATTCTCACATAAACTTATGTTCCCCATGGTGTGGTAAAAGTAGTCTTGTACTACTCTAATTCTTTGACTTCCACCTAGTTGTACCCTGAGAATCCATCCATCATTGATAATAGTTCACAACCAGTCACTTTTTGCAATATTTCCTCCATATTAGGCAATGGGTAGTGATCTTTTAAAGAAGATATATTCATATTTCTAAAGTCTACACACAATCTAATATCTCAATTTTTTTTCCTAATTTGAATCAAGTTAGAAAACCATGTAGAATGTTTGATTAGTTTGATTATTCCTCCATCTCTGAGCTTCATCATTTCTTGTTGCATATTTGGTGCTAGTCTAGGGTTAATTGGTCTTTGTTTTTTCCTAAAAGTCTTGGCATTAGGCTTCAAAGGGATCTCATTCTAGAAAATATCTTCTTTATATGCCTTTGGTTCATCATATGACCAAGAAAAGATATATTTATACTTAATGAGCAAGGAAACAAACATCATTTTATCTTTGGATTTAACTTCTTTCCAATATACACCTTCTTAGGTTCATTTTCAGCTCCCAAATTGATCTCTTCCAAGTCCTACTCATGTGGAATGGTCGTCTTAGCATTATTTTTATCAAAGTTGTCAAAATCTCTTTCTATGGCTACTAAACCTTTGGGAATTTTATTGATATTCAACTAAAAGATCTCATTCCCAAATATAGTCTCCTTCTCATCCACAACTTTCACAAAACCTTGGAAATCAATCTCTTGACTATGGTATTCATCCACATGGTATAAAAATTTCAACAAGTTTGCGTCATCATTGAATACCTACCAATTATGAATATTATGTAGGATTGAGGGTCTTATCTGGGATTCTAATTTAGATATACTAAAAAAAGATATATCATTTGGTCTTATAGAAATGTTAGCAATTAGATCTGCCATTACATTTTTATCCCTCTCAACCCAATCAATAGAGAATCCATCAAACATCTCAATGGTATCCCATACTACAACTTTATATTATTTAAGTATTTTTTGTTTAGACACATACCTTGCTCTGATCTAGGACACAACTAACTTAGAGTCTCCAAAAACCCTAAGTTTCTTAATATTATGTTTCATTGTCATATTCAATCCTACTAACAAAGCTTCATATTTTACAACATTATTAATGTAGACACTTAAAAATGACCTAGGCCTGCAAGCTCTATTTTTACCACTTTCGTCCTAGCATAATTATGATATTTAATTATGTCCTTGGTCCACATTCGACTATTAATTAAATAATTTATAATTGTTTAATTAATTCATGTCTATTGTATTCTTCATGATTATTCAATAAATAAATTTTATTTATTTATTAAATACGTCATTAATTGCCTAAGTCTTCCCCTAATTAAATAAATTTCTTAATTCATTTAATTACCTTTCTTCATTTATTTCTTCTTGATTATTAAATAAATAAATTTTATTTATTTATTTAATATGTCACTAATTCTCATGATTAAATGAGTTTATTAATTTATTTAATCATTAATCATATCTTCTAAATTAAATAGTTATCTTTAATTATTTAATTGTCAAAAATAACATTTCCCTCATTTTAAATAAATGAAATTATTTAAAATGATCTTACATTCCTCACTGTTAGTTCATTTTAGTAAATAATATGAAAATATTTATTATCACATAAAATCCATATTTTGAATTAATTTAGTGCAAAATGGTAACTTTCTTCCAAAAATCAAGCAATCAAGCAGATTCTTGATTTTCCAAATTTGATCTTTAGTTCAACTCTTATCTTCTTGATTTTTCGAATCTCACAAATCAAGCAGTCTTTATCTTCTTGATTTTCAAAAATATTTATTTTTCTAATTAATTATCTCATCTATTCTCCACCACCGATTTGATTTTCTTAGATGACATCTCGACCACTCATTTAATAATTTTACCCTAAGTTCCCTAATTAAGGATTGTCACATTAAATCTCGTCCTCTAATTTTAGGCTTTATTGCATTTTCTATAAAATGCCAATTTTGCTCACAATTTCGATTACGCTTGGACGCTTAGACACTTAGAAATTTAGACATATTCATATACTTGCATTTTTATTAGTGATTTTGGCATAATTTTCTTAGGCATTAGATTCATTTTGTCATAGACATAGATACTTGATTTCATTTTAGACAATCCAAATTATCCTTCAAAGCTTGTGTAGGACTTAGTTTTTTTTTCAGATTGCTCGCACATTAAATCTGAGGGAAACACATCAATCAACAAGTTAGAAGGTGCTATGAAGGTAAATCATGGAGGCTTCAATGAGTGACAGGTATACTTGTTTCATTTATTTTAGTTTCTTTTGTTCTTGATAGTTTTCTTTGGGTTTATATGCTTTATTGATTTGATAATCTAACCTTAGGAGATTTACCCTTAGATACATTGGTGAACTCGACGCATTCAATATTTTTTCGGTAGTTTCCGTATGGTTTTTAGTTTTCTATTTTATTTTATTTTCACAGGTACAGGTATAGAATGCCACATTCATTTTTTATCGTGCCGCATCAAATGCGTCGCAATGTATTCGAGGACTTAAATGATGCAAACGCTCTACTAAGTCACATACGAAGTTTGAAAAGCCACATTTGATAGACAGAGCCGCATCTAACTCTTCAAATGACGCATTTGATATTTGAGACACATCTCCCTGTCAAACTAGAATGCAAGACTGAGCCACATTTACAACACAGAGCGATGCATTCACTTTGTTGTGATGCATTTTCTTGGTAATATTTCTTTTCATTTTTGCATTCAGGTTTTTCAAATTTCTTTTGTGCATTATGGTTTTCTTATACGCATTCTGCCTAGCATAGGTTTTTGTGTTACTAATCTTAGGTTGCAGCATATGGCGGTTACATTTCATGGGTCCAAGACTGGTGGAAAAAACTCCTAACTTGTGGTTTTGCAGGTTCGAGTGTCAAAGACACAATACTGAACATTGTGCTTGTCTTTTTTATATTAAAACACATTTATTTTTAGTGCACTTAAAACAAACATGTCTTTCATTTCTGATTGTGTTTGCAAATGGTAGGTGATTATGCTCTCACCTTGTGAAAACTTGGTGATCAGAAAACTAGAAAAAATTTATTTGTTATACACCCTTAAGACTTAGTAATCGAAGTATCCTCTCCCTTTGCGCTTTCAGGAAATCCTGGGTGTAAGAGAAATGGTTACTGACTCTAGAACTTGGGCCTATTCTAGCTGGAAAAAGTACTCACCCCAGGACAACTCAGACCGGTAGCACCCTGAACCCGAGGGACTTCCATCCGATATATAAAAGTGGATTCTTGGGGAAAGCCCAAGAATCAGGTGTATGGTTCTAACAAGATGGATCTGAAAGGGGACTCTCATTGCATGGATCATGCCCTACGAATAGAATTCCCTTACTAAACACCTATTGTTTTAGAGGCCAACCATTTTTTCAGCCATTGCTTGGTATAGTGCAGGGTACAGTATCATGCCCGAAGACACTCACTATTGATCCCCTTGAGTAGAAATAGAAATTCTTGGGAAGTGATGACCCAAGAATCCAAATTTGGTGTGCCCATATAAGTGTGTATAAAGAAGGGATCCTATGCCACCAAACTTCTAAATTATCTGCTCTCGAGAAGGAAAGGCGTTTAGCATCAATCCGAAGTATATCGATGGGCTATATCAAGTATACAAACCTTTGGCCTATTGGCCTATTAGGATCATGCTTGTCTCATGTGTGTTTGCATACACCAAAAAATCATGTTTTCCAAGTGTTTGTTGGTTACTTAAACAAAACAAACAACACCCAAACATCAAGAAACAGATCATCAACATTTCAACAATTCGGGTTTTCGACCACAAACATAAAAAATTTGACCTTTTGATATTATGCACCGCATTTGACAAAACACAATCGCATTGTCACAATGCATTTTCAAAATTTTGCAATGCATTTGATCTGTTAAACCACATTTGATATCAAAAACACCAAAATTTCTTGCATTGTGACACATATGAGTCTCACAGAACCACATTTTTCAAACCCTATTGCATTTGTCAATTCCAAAGCCGCATTCGCTTAAACTGAAACGCATTTCAAATACTGTGACGCATCTGAGGTCTCAAATGACGCATTTGTCTGGAAAAAATAAAATCTTCATACCAAGTCCAAACTAAGCCTAAACTCTGTCAATCTCTCATCAGACACTATTTCCAAGAGGATTCCATCACAAACCAACCTTGAAATTGCTCAATTTTTTTTTATCATTTGACCATTAGTTCATATTCTTGACCATAGGCTTAATCTTTCAAATGTCAGTTGCATACATTAGGAATTAGCTTGACCCTAGGTTTCCATCCTTGCATACTTTGGATTAGGTTAATCTCAGCACAACTTGCAACATCATTGTTTTCAAAACTAGGTTATCTTGGACTTAATCATCTTCTCTTTTTATTGGCCATTACCCCTTTTGTGAGAGTTTCCAACTCAATAGTCTAGTTAGGAAAACTCACTAGTCATCTTGACCTTGTCATTTTGTCATTTTCAACAAGTCCTTTAGTAACCAAAATCGAAAAAAAAAGATTGAGCTTAGAAGTGTTTAGGTATCCTTTTCTCCAAATTGCATTCTAGTTTATACCTTGCATACTTTATTCCCAAAGATAAAAAAATATTATTCATCCTAGTCGTCATTTTCAACCTAGACCTTGCATTTATCATATTAAGTCCTTAGTCAACATTATCATCTTAGTCCTCATTCGACATTTTGGCTTTGAAAATATCATCATATTACATCAATCATTTCCTCAGACAAACGTCGTCATCACCTAGTCATCCTAGTTGGCATTTTCTTTAGAAAACATAGTCTTGCATTATCATCCTTTATCAAAAATCCAAAAACAAAAAAAAACAAAAAAAAAACATAGGCTAGCATCATCCTCACATTTAGTTGGCATTCTCATCATTTTCATTTGAGCAATCTCATTTTATGGTGGAAACTAGACTCCAAAGACAGAAACAACAAATGACAAATTTTGGACAAAACTCCACTTCCAATGTTAACAATCACACGTATGACCCAAATTGGACATTTGATGACTCATTTGGGAACACAAATAATCAACCTCTCACTACCATACCATCCTCATCAAACAGTCCCTTTGAACCATTCTTACGTAAGGATGAATACAGACAAATACTTGAGGAAAACCTAGAGGTAGCAACATAAGATCTAGAGGCATCCCAATTCGTGGAACAAATGGTCCTATATGACAGAGACAGATATTTGGCCATACTCTTAAGTCAAGGAGCTAAGTTGCCCCATGGATTTGACATTAACACATTGAGATCAACATCTCCTAACCCTAATGTCAACAATACGCATAACATTTCAAATAATGGTCAACCTCCAAACACCACAAGCAATACCTTTTTTGATGCTACAATGACCATGAGTGCTACCTCCAACATTCCAAACAACTCCAATTCAATAAACACTACATTGATAAGAGGATTAAAATCCGTCACAGTGCCCACAATATCCACAACATCGTCACAATTAGCTAGAACCACCTTTGGCTCCTCGGTAGTGTGGGCAAGTTATTCCAATCCTCTCTTTACCACTATGGTAAATTCCATGGGTGCATCATCAATCCATGCAAATCCTCCATTGACAACTACATCTAGTACCATGAGTACACCTCCGTCATACCCTCTCATTGGTATCTCACAAAATCCTTTGGGTGTAGGTAAATGACATATTTATTCAAGGACAACAACAAAATGTTAACACATCAACACATTCCAATACCATCAAATCCCAAGGATAAAATATGACCATTCCCCTTGTCCAAACCCAACAATTTGGACAAGGCAGTCAACACACACAACCTATGGCATCATTCACACATCAAAATGTTCATGGTCACCATATTCCCCAAATATCGACCCAAATGGCTAGGGGATACATGCCAACATACTCATCCCATATTCATACTCACCAACATAATCCCAATCCAAACTTTCAATACCAACAACACGCAAATCCAAACACATTATACATGCCACGACAACATATACCTCAACAACATGCCAACATCCACTCACAACAAATGGGGACCTATGGCGTACCAATCAATCCTATGTATGGGACCACAAATGACCCTATAATTGATGCCTTATAAGAAAAATTGATGGGTCTAGAGAAGACCATAGAAAACATGCAAATATCTGGCAAGAAATCAGAAGTGTCATATGATCTATCTGTATATCCCTTCGACATGAACTTATACAAGCCACCATTTCCTTCGAGATATGTGTTACTTAATTTTACCAAATACAGAGGAAAGACAAACCCCATCGAACATGTCCGCGAATTTGCAACCAACTATATGGATGTCGCCTATGAACAAACATACTTGATGAGACTTTTTTCTAAAAGCCTTGCAGGTCCTGCCCTTGAATGTTTCTCCACTCAAAAGGATATCCAAACATGGGATGAGTTTAAACACAAATTCATAAAAAATTATGCGTACAACATTGACATTGACACCTCTATTACTAGCTTATGCAATCTCATGCAAGAGGATGTTGGTGAAACATTCATCCTATTCTTTCAAAAATGGAAAACTCTAGCTAGTCATTGCCACATAGACATAACCGAAAAGGAAAAGGTGGACATGTTCGTTCAAACACTTCTAGGACCCCTAAAATATGCATTGCAAGTGCATTGTTGCACAACCTTCATGGACCTAGTTGAAAAAGGTGTCCAAATTGAGAAAGCCCTTATTGCAAAGGGAGAGCTAAGATATGGTCCTAAAAACACAAATGCAAATCCTCCCACTGACAAAAATGAGTAGTGGGTCAAAAATAAACATGTTACCAATGACGGTGTTGTTGATACCAAGGTTGTAAACATTATGGGTCATGTATTGGCTCTAAAAGGGGTTCAACCGCAAAAAAAATCAACGACACTACTGACACCCCCTACCAATGTCCCCCCAAACAACCAAAGCAGCCAAACTAATCAAGGACAATATTGTCAGATGAGACAATTCCCCAAGGGTCGCACATACACTCCCTTGGGTGAGCCCATTGAGGAAGTCCTCAAGAAATTCCTTCAAAACGATGTCATCACACTTCAAGAACCAAAACCATATGACCCAAGACAATTAAAACCAACATGGTGGGATGATAATGCATTTTGTAATTATCATTGGGCAAAAGGACATAAAACTTCTACCTGTCGACAACTAAAAATTTTGGTACAAGACCTTATCGAGAATCATATCATTGAGGTAGGTGGACCACAATTTGCCTCTAATTCAGATCATACCATTCATAAGAACCCACTGCAAGACCATGGTTCTAATAATGCTTCCACATCAAGTCCAAAGATAAACAATAATCAAGCCAATTTCACCTAAGCCAAGTATGACTTTTGGTGGAACCACTATAAACAATATCCGAACTGATAATGAATGTGTCAATACCATCACAGTTAAGAGAGCACCCCAATGCAATGCTACTACTCAAAGTGGCAAGATCGCCATAGTTGGCCTTCCTCCTACTATGCAACCTAAAATAACCATACCTAGTCCATCTCCTAAACAATCACAACCCACCTCAACCACAAAGCAATGGCAACCCAAGAGTCAGTTTAACCTTATTGACCAGCTTGGAAAAACTCCAGCGCAAATTTCTATACTTGAGTTGCTTCACATCTCTCCCACGCATAAGGCTATACTGGATCAAACCCTACAAGATTTTTCAATCCCTAAGGATATTGATGCCAATCAGTTTGAGACCATGGTGGGATACCTCACTACACCTCACCATGTCACCTTTTATGATCAAGACTACTCGTCACCTAAGACTAACCATAATAATGCATTACACATTGAAACTTTTGTCCATAAGCACAAGGTTAGAAGATTTTTAGTAGATGGTGGAGCAGGATTGAACATATGCTCCTTGAAACTGGTTAAGGCTCTAGGATTTTCTGATGCATGTGTGGACCCTACAAAGAGTATAGTGATAAAATCATATGATGACGAAGAATGCTCTTCATGAGGCATTATTTCTCTTCCTATCAAAGTGGGACCAGTCATTGAGGATACAACCTGCCAGGTCCTAGATCTAGAATTACCTTACAACATCTTGCTCGGTTGCTCATGGATTCATGCCTTAAAATTCGTTCCATCCACATATCACCAATGATTAAATTTTCCATTTGACGGCACATAAATCACTATATATGGCGACCCTAACCCCTTTCAATATTGTACCAACCTAAGGGGTATTTCTGCAAACCAAGTGCCTATCAACCAAGAACCACCTAGCTCCTCTTCTTCTAAATATGTTGACCCATCCACACTCGCATCATCTTCCACGTCCACTCTGTCCACATCTTCCACTACACCACCATCTTCCACACTTCCTAAGGATGAACCCAATGTCAAGATCCAGGATCTAGGCTATGGATAATTCAAACTACATACAGCATATTGCATTACAACAATACCCAAAAGAAATTTTCAAAGTTCCACCAAAAATGGTTTTCATAAAATAGGGAGGCATGAGTAATGAGGACCTGGCCAATATTACAGGATGGCTCTATAAAGATATGGCCGAACTACCCCCATTACTAGTTAAGAAATATGGCAAGGGATATGACATAATGAAGGCTAAGGGCTACGATGGCACTAGTGGCCTAGGCAGAAATAAAACTGGATGAAGAGAGCCCATAGAATCTTAAAAAATACCAAAGTATCTTGGATTATGGTATGGATTACTTGACAATGATGACCGGCGTACCATTGGGATTTTGAGTGAGCACGTGCATGCTTTAGAAAGTGTCGAGACCACTAAGGAAACCTTCACCGAAATTGACTCCCAATAGTGGGAATTTGGATCTCAAAGATCCTTAAGTGACTGTTGCCTCAATGATTTGTTTTTCGAAATGGGGGAGCTTACCTCTAAACAAAAATGTTGGAAAACATTTAAAATCGGTTGGGCACCAAATAGTCATAGTTCTATTTCCCTTCCCCATGACATACAAGACCCACCACTTGAATTTCCAGATAATGTGGACAACCACGATCTAAGCCCTTCACCCCTTACTTTGACAACGAATATGAAACAAGTGAAGGGGAATATTGGATAGAGTCTGATGTGGAATTGGATAATGATAATTTCATCTACAATATCTTTGAATTGTCTGCATGCTTTCTGCATCCTCCCCTCAATTCACCAACACTGAAGATGGCATTTCCTTAGTCTATCCATAATTAATCGATTGGGACCAACAAGGCCCGCCAATCTTGGAAACTTTTTAGAATGATGAGGCTATTGTAGAATTTATGGGTTTATGTGAAGGCATACCCAGTGGTGATCACAAGGCAAGATTTTCCATTGACCTAGATTGTGTAGCCTAGTTCAGCGAGACTGCTTTGTCCTCCAGTTGTAAAATTAAAAATAAAAATAAAATAAAAAATGAAATGCCTCTAGGTGAAAATTGAAAGGCACCTTCTGACAACAAAAAAGTAAAAACAAAGGACGTATCTATGGGTGAAAACCTCTCCAAGGTGCCCAAGGATGGAGGATTGGAATTTCTTCCCGTAACACAAGATAAATTAGTTATGCTCATAGAGGACACCATAGAAGACAACATATCAATAGAAGAAGATCCAAAAATGGTCCTCTTTGTTGCATCCTTGACTAAAGAAGAGAGACCAGAATTTTATAAATTCTTTGCAGAACATAAAGTCAACTTCGCATGGTCCTATGCTGACATGCCAGGATTAGACCCAGAACTAATTCTGCACCATCTGCCACTATTGCCTAATGCCAAACCCGTTAAACAAAAGTTACACAAAAAACATCCTCAGGTCGCTCTATTGGTCAAGGCTTATTTGAAGAAACTTCTAGATGTTGGATTCATACGGTCTATTGATTATGCTGAATGGATCTCTAACCTTGTGCCAATAATGAAGCCAAATGGAATGATTCAAGTCTACACAAATTGTAGAGACCTAAATAAGGCATGCCCAAAAGATGACTTTCCTTTGCCAAATTTTGATATCATAGTCGACCTCACAGCAAGATACAAGATGTTGTCCCTCATGGATGTTTTCTTCCTGCCAATCAAATTTGCATTGCCCCCAAAGACATCAACATAAAACAACATCTTACTTGCCCTTGGGGCATAATGCTAGAATGTCATACCATTTGGTCTTAAGAATGTAGGCACCACATATCAAAGGGCTATGACTACAATCTTCATGACATAATGCATAAAATAATGGAATTTTTACGATGACTCTTATCAAGCAAATTAAGAATAAAAGATCATCAGTGTGGTAGACACAATTTTCAAGAGACTAGAAGAATACAAAGTCTAACTAATCCTAAGAAATGTGTCTTTGGTGTAACATCAGGTAAACTCTTGGGATACATAGTTTCTCGACAAGGCATTGAGGTCGATCCAACAAAAGTAAAAGCCATCATAGACATGCCTCCACCCAGAGGAATCAGTGAACTCGGAACCCTACAAGGTA